>JASCZW010000020.1:370715-759868 GCA_034211315.2 Aedes japonicus
CCACGGCTCTGTGAACTCCAATCAGGTATGGTTGATTTTACCTGATTCCTTAACTAATTTTGTGTTTATCACTAAATTTCTTTGGTCGGAGTTACTAAGATTGGCAACAAATAAATTTCTGGATAATCCTTGTTAAATTTGGTAGAGGATTGAATTAGCTTCGTTCGCCGATAGCTGTGTGAACGAAAGCAACTCCAATTGGCAATTTTACATGACTAGCCTTAATTTGTTGATCTTCAGTCAAATCGAACAAAGCACTCTCTGAATAATCCAGAATTCTTTCGCGATTCAGGCACTTTTTTCCATTGTTCAGTTGACAGAGCTATGCGGCGAAACTATTAGGTGTGGCCCATTGATTTCTTCTACAATGTTTCTACATTTCTTGAGTACTTAATGTTTCTGTTAACAAATTTGATTACACTTGGATAAAAAAATTTACTTTTTTATTTCTGGTTCAAATCGATAACCATGTATTAAAACATTGTTGATAAGGTCAATTCATAAAACTTTGTAGAAGACAAAAACTTTCTATCTCTTAACTGGACGAAGTTGTAGGGTGAAAAAGGAATGAAAAATCTAATACCTCCTTAAAACTCGTTTTTTATCACAACTTTTTCATTTGAATTTTCCCATGTTTTTAATGTTCTACAAAGTTTTAGGTATTTCAAAAATACAAATTTATCATTATCTCTTAACACTTTGATTGTTTTTTTTTGTATTCTCCCATGCGCGGAATAATGATCTTTGAAGCAGATAATTGCTCATCTCCAAGCGAAGCTCTAGGAGTAGACGGTAATTTATTGTTAGAACGAATTGAAATGAAGAGAAAGTGTATTGATAGTTCCATATAGGGTAACGGTTGAAATTGAAAGATACAAGTTTGAAAACGAGCGGAGGGCATTGAAATTAAAGGATTAACGTCGATTTTAATTAATTTTTTGAAGCTATCTTCGAGGATGTGTAGTTTACAGGTTAGCAGGTATTAGCAGCTAAACTTAACGTTTTATCATTCAACAATTGATATCCTTTCAAAATTATGAACAAATTATAAGGGGGTCCAAGAGGGCACCTAACAATTTTTCAAAAAAAGTAACTAAGCTTCTTATTATATTATGTTGCATACATCGATTTTTTTTTGTAAAAATTACGTTGACACAGGAACCTGTGATGTTTGGTTTGTAAACATTACGTTGACACAGGAATCTTCACGTCTACACACCGTCGGTTAAGGGATGGAACGTTATTTTGGACTGCAACTCAAGCCGACCAGCCCCGCCATAGCGACCATAGAGGAGAAAATTTTAAGAACTGTGAGAAACGATCCCAAAACCAGTACAAGGCGCGTTGTAGCTCAGTTACCGGTCTCTCACTGGAGCGTATGGAACGTTTTAAACAAAGAGAATATGCGTCCGTTTCATACGCTGCAAATTCAGGAGCTTCTGGAAAGAGATAAGCCTGAGAAAACATGCGACTCAATCCTTGTTCTGGCCATATTTGGCCAGCTGTCATTACGCTAAAGATACAACCACTTGGTATGAGCAACATAACGTTATTAACGTTCCCAAGAGGATTGTAATCCACCAAATTGTCCCCAGAACCGCCCGATTGAAACATACTGGCCAATGGTCAACGGAACCTCAAAAATCTTGGTGGAGAGGTATCTACGATCCAAGAATTTCGTTTTAAGTGGCTTACTGCTTCGAAGAATATTGACACGACACTAAAAATCCGTAACCAGATCCGTTAAAGACAATCATAAATTATTTCACTGAAAAAACTTCCCATTTGTTACAACTCCGTGCTTGTGCTATTCTACACTGGGTAGCAGCACATACGTTTGTATATATCTCCATCAATTCTGAATATATGTTCCATGCGGCTGTAAAAATCTAACAAAATGTTGGAAATGTTATATGTTTCTACACAAAGAAAAACCAACAATATTTAAAAAGTAATGATTAACATGTTTGAGGTGACACAAAATAATCATATCTGCGAATTACTATGCACCTGAGCGGCTCTATTTGGCCTGAAACTTCGATTTTACTACCACTGTAATAGTACCATCTGTTGTGTTGTTGTGTCTTTATCTTGAAAAAATGCTCGCCCAAAACCATTTTCCTGGAATCACTGCCTCATTTTCCTCCAATCCTTGCGATCCGAATCAGGACAGGGGTGTGCATCCCAGACAAACGCAGCACACAAATACCACCCTGAGGCACATGCCCCTAATACACGGGAAAACGCTCTTCTCGGACGGAACAGCAAAACGGGGTAAAGCCCCCTCGTGTAAGGATTCGCTTTTGTTTTTCCTCCCCAGTGCACGCGGTGGCCCCCTTTTACCATAACACCAACAATCACTGAACCAGTCAACTGGAAGAAATAACCCTCGCTCGAAAACGAAGACGCCGCCGCCGCCAACGACGACGACGGCGACGACGACCGACGTTCCGATCCGTTCCCGCAGTATAGGTCAGTGAGTCTCGGTGTAATGGTCGTGTCTTCGATGTCGGTTGTAATGGTGGGCATCAGTCGCGCACCACGGATTTGTCAAGCTGTTTAAAAATTCAAACGAAATTCCGAGTCAGACTGATAATTTTGCGCAAGGGTCCCGGGGACGTGTGGAAGGGTGCCGATCGGTGACGTGGTGTTTTCTTTTGAACCGAAGAGTAAGCAATCGAATAATAAAAGATTACGTGCCCGCTATCGAAACGATACGGACTTACGTTTGGCTGCGTTCCGTATCTTCGAATGGTGTTGTGTATTATCTGTAGAGTTTGTTGGCACTGAAAGAAAAATCAGCGATAGGCAACCCGTTTCGTCTAAGTGTATGATCGACAGCTTGCTGGTGTAATCAGCTTGACGAAAGAAACCCCCCCTCGGGGACAGTATCATTGTCTAATTGGATTGCAAACTTGCGAGCGACAGTGCGGTGTGGAATGTTGCGAAGTTCAGCGAGTTTTAAGCGTGTGCCAATGTTCTGAAATGGGCGACGAAGGTGTGCCGTTTGGCGAACCATAGTGAACTTCTTCTCCTAATTTGATACAATTAGGTAATGTCCGTCGTTGGTCAGTGCAATGTTGTGGGTGGATTGCAATGGAAAATATGGTCGTGACGAAAAACAAAATTTACGATGAACCGCAAAACCCAGTCAACCAGCAGCAAGAAGTCATAAATCAATAACGCAGTTGTTTACATGAAAATTGGTCCAGTCGGTGAATCTAACTTCACATACGCGTTGTAGAGTTCCTGGGATCGGGAGGGGGAGAGGGGAGAAAGGCAATTTTGCGTGTATCACGAAGCGTGACAAGTGAAATGTGAGTGCAGTGCAGCGAGTGAGCAAGTGAGTGAGCGATTACAGCGACGTCCATCGGATATTGAAGGAAGCTTGAAGGATTCCGGGTGCATTCGCTGAGTCTTGACCCAAACAACAGACTCCTCTCAGCAAAGGCCGACATTTGGTTTTAACTAAATGCTACGAAATGACTTTAGAACGATCCCTCATTTCTGACAAAGGGAGTTTCGATTGCTGGGGAAAATTACCATTAACTTCTTCTAATGCATAATGGAAGGAATATGCTTGGCATGCATTTTCTCTCTATGGAATGTTAATACACGAACACGGACGCAACCATTTGACGATGCACCCATACCAACGATGATGTTCTGGATCGAATGTTGGCCCCATGACAGGATGAAGCGAAGGCGCATTTGTAGAAAGCATCGTGTGTGTGTGTGCGTACGCATTTTCCTAGTATAGCTTGGTCCTGATGGAGCGAAAGCAGCAGCATTTCGGAAAAGCACTACAGGGGATGGGTGGTAGGAATTCCTTAGTCTGTTTCGAAGAACAGCGCGCCTCGTTGTCGTTATCAGTATGGGAAGGGTGTGTATTAGGACTGGCAGTTCAACGTTACCACAAAAGTTCAACGCAGTGGACGCAGTGGTTCTACGCCCCAACAAAAAAAAAGGACTGGCAGTGTTGCTAACAATTTTAACCGAAGTGAAATTCTGTCTGGGATGGTAGAAAAATCCGTGAAGTGTGTCAATGACAGATTTTTACTCATTCGGTACACAGAAAGTAATGATTAAGCTTAATTGGCGAGAAACGCGATTGTGCGTTTGATCGTTTAAAATAAGATGACATAAGTTCCAATCTACTTAATTAGCATTCGTGTTTGCAAGCACATAGTTAGAATTACGCATATGTTGAAAAAGCAGATTTTGCTGCTTTGTGGAGTGTTTCTTAATTAGTTTTTCCAATGGAACACGGCCTGGCCTAAGGTGCTAGTAGTTGAAAACACTGGTCAGTTGATACAACAGCGTGCTTGTGCTATTCTGAACTTGGTGATCTGATCTTCATTACGGTATTTTTACTATCATCGTGATCATGAATTACCGTCCAAGGTTGCTACTCCGCTATTTTCTGATCAGTTGTAATAACACAGAGAAGCAACAGATGATGCTTGAGATTAACATACATCCTCAATCTGCAAAAACTGGTGATCCAAAATTAAGGCAATACCAACGCTCCGAATGCCTCTCAAATAAGGGAAGTGTAGGAATGTGTTGATGCCATATTCGCTTTGTTTTAAGCCGAGAAATCCACAACACCTGCACGAGAAATCACTAGGATGTTGGATAAAAGGGTTGGGTTGGTAGCAGGGTTTGTACTCGTGAACGAAAAGATATCTAGTGAAATATTCAAATGTGAGATCCGATTTGAACCGAATTATACCAACAATAAGGATGCTGTTGGAGCAACTCACAAAGTGTGATGGTGGTTTTTCATTGCGAAAACAAGCTAATTTCTACTAACGGTTGATTTGGACCGATTTATACCAACTGTCAGCTGGAACAGTGGAACTAAATCCAACATATGGTGGCCCGGTGAGTATGGCGACCGAGTAATATGGATCACAATTTATTATGATTCCCATCACCGGCCTACCACAGCCGCAAACCACAACATTTAAGCGGGAAGCAGCTTTATTGTTTTTCTTTTCACTGCTCACTCGATCACTCGCGCCACCGAACAATAGGAAGGGAAACAAAAGAAAACGAGATTAGCCAAGTAAAGTATTGCGCAACAAAGCATCGACACAATAGTCCACAGCCGATGACCGACGCAGAATCTTTATTTTTCATTAACTTCTAATTTGTACCACTACATTCTACAAAGTATTTTACTACTGGAACTACAGGGTGTCTCATAATAGGTGGGTCTAAAACTGGCGCTATTGAACGAATTTCTTGCGTCAAGTGTGACCACTGCACAGTATCGTACTTTTGCGGTGGATTGCGCCGTCTTGGTGACAGACAGGGTGGCATCCACCCTCGACTTCCCTTTACAGAAGCCAAACTGGTTATTTGACAGATTGCCTATACCCTCTGTGTATGTTATCAGTTTGTTGAGGATTACCCTCTCGAGCACCTTACCCTCTGTATCCAACAGGCATATAGGTCTATATGCCGATGGATCTCCTTGGTTGCAACACAAGAGTATAAATTTTCCAGGCGTCCGGGAAGACGCCCTCGTTCAGACACCTTTGCATCACCACCCTGAGCATTTCGAGATTCAGCAAAACAGCCGTCTTGATGGCCAGGTTCGGAATACCATCCGGTCCCGGCGCTTTGTTCACCTTTAGCGACTTTGCTATCGCAATGAGTCCCTCGTTCGTCACCGTCGGCTCGTAGCCGGCCCCCGTTGTGTCGTTGTCAATGTCCACGTGGTCACGGGTGTTCGGCTGAACCGCCCACCCTTCCATTGCTATGACAGCGTTAAGGTCTGGGATACTGGAACGCTAGTCATGGGACAAATCTACGGCAGCGGGGGGGCATGGACTCGGGTCGTGGTTCGGAAAGAGTCCCCCAACGATCACCTGCAGAAGCTCTGGTGATTGCTCGGTTGGAGCCGCCGATCCTCTGGTTTTTGGCCTTTACTATCCGGTAGGCGTCACCCAAGGGATTCGTATTGGCCTTCTGACACAGACCCTCGAAGCAGGCTCGCTTGCTGGCCTTTATCTCCTTCTTCAGTGCTGCCTTCACGGTGACTAGCGCCCCTCTACGCTCGATTCTCTCGGCGTCTGACCGCGCTCTTTGCATCCTCTGTATTGCGTGGAGGCATGTTCTTCGGAGGTCGGCGATCGTCTTCATCTACCAATATACCGTCGATCTTCCATTCCTCGGTTTGACTTCCCTCGGCATGGTCGCATCGCACGCTCGTGTAAGTGTCATAACGAGTCGTTCGCAGTAAGGATTCTGGGTTTCGCGTAAGTTTCGTTCTCTCTGAAGCGCCTCTTTAAATGTCTCTACGTCAAAGTAGGACGTTCTCGACGATACAATAACGAACCGTCAAGTGGTCGCTATGGGTGTAGCCATCATCCACCCTCCAATTGCTAAGCAGCCCAGGATTGGTGAATGTTATGATGATCGATTCCGCTCCGTTTCTATGGTAGGTACTTTTGGTACCCACGTTGGCTAGGTTCACATTGAGCCTAGCCAAGGCCTCCAGAATAATCTGGACCCTGGGCTTGAAGTCCGCCGCTTTTACCAACGGGTTTAGGCCAGTTAGCTCAGTTGTCATCCGATCAAGCATATTGGAAAACTGTTCGGCGGTGCGTAGCAGCTGCATAAGAACAACCGCGAAGCCTTCGTTTGTGGTAGACACAACCTCCTGAAACGGGTACTTGTCCGTCGACCATAATGCCGCCATATTGGACCTGTCCACAACCCAGTTGCCGTGGCCGGCTGGGATGCGGTATGGGTCGAAAACTATGGCGATAACCGATGCTGACTCGCAGACTGTCTGACAAAGCAGTTGCTGGGCGGCCTCACAATGGGTCAGGTTTAGTTGGGTTACCTGCATTACGATTGGCTTGTTGGAATACCTTTAGCGGCAGACCTCCCCCCTCCCTCCGGGGGGCTTATTGGCCGGTTTCCCGGTGCATACAGGCATTTGGGGGGACCTATGCAATCCCGCGTCTTGTGGCTTGTGCTGCCAAATCTTCTGCACATGTTGCTCCTATCTGGGCCTTTGCACTGTCAGGACATGTGCCCGCTCTCTAGGCATCTGAAACATGCCTTCTTCGGCTGGTGTAGGCTAAGTGTGCATATGGACCATCTCACCTTCACCTTGCCACTTTCAACGCCGCGACTTCATCGACTGCCGCTACCCTCAAGGTTGCCACCTGGGTCCCGAGTGGACCCTACCGCTGACGTATGTCTGCAGCGGCAACCTGGACCTTGCACTGTTCCTTATGTTCAGTGGAGATGTCGTCTATCTCGGTGATCTCATCCACGTTCTTGCACTGGATCGTCACCTGTAAGACAAGGGCAAGTAACCTCTACACACTCACCTTAGGCCTGTCTTGCCAGGTCTCTATACGCTGGGCCTTTTAGCGCTGTTGTCTTCTTCAGCTCCATGAGCATCTCGCCGATGCGGGTACGGCGTATACTCCGCACATCGGTGCCTAGGCCTGCTGCTCAGCGCAGTGTTTTTAAGACCTCTGAGTACTTTGACACCTCGGTTTTGACGATTATCTGCTTCCGTTTTTATCCAGTCGTTCCCTGGAATTATTTCCATTATAATTTAGAACCACTGCTATCTTCAATACACTTTGAATGTAAACAATAGAATCCAGATCAAATTGTTTTGCTCCGGCATTCGACAGTTTCGACAGAGAGTCTGTAATGTTAGTCTTCCCCTTGCGTTGTACAACGTCGTAACTAAATGCTTGGAGGCGAAGCACCTAACGTTCGATACGAAGACACGGTGTGTTTGCGCACTTCCACTTGATTCGACTGCCACGCCTGGGTTCATCTCTCGTCTCCCTCTTAGCACTTAAGACGCTTGAGACAACACGCGAGCTGGATGTCGCGCCTTTAGCGCCGGGGCCTCTCTCTTTGCGGCCAGCCGGAGCTGGTCGCGAGGATGAACCCTCTGACCCCGCCACGTTCGCGTAGGTTTGCTGCCCTACTGGGCTTCTGACACTAACTGCAGAATATCTTAAAAGCGCCAGGTGCCGTTTCGCCCGGGGACTGCCCAAGGTAGATGGGGTGGAATCTCCGACCGAGACGGATTCTTCCGTCTGGGTTTGCTTTAAGGCTATCTCCCTCGCTAGCCGTGCCAACTCTTTGGTACTTTGCTCAGCTAGGAGCTTGGCCTCCAGCTCTTCCAAATGTCTTCGCAATGTTGTTGCGAGATAACGTAAAGTCAATAATCGCATCCAACTGCTCGGACACCTCAAACACTGTAGGAAGGGTTTCCCGCATCCTATCCATGGCCCGGATGAGTCCTGGCCCATCCATGGCCACGCCTAGCTTGGTGGCACCTGCTTCCGATGCCGTAGCACTTCTGCTAGTGTCGGACACGCCAGATCCCACCGTTTTACGCGGTGGGGACCTCACTAGGCCGCCTTTAGCGAATGGATTCGCTTTCTTCTGGGTTTTCTTGGTTTCCTCCATTTTATTGAGTCCCCCTCCAACCGCTATCCAAGCCCACGTGGAGTAGTCGCTATTGTGATCCCATGGTTATCTATGCAAGCTTGAAGGCGAGCAGCAAGGCCATGCGAGGGTTGACACGGCCCTTCATGGGGAACCGTGTTCAGAGCCTGATCAGTGTAGGACAGGTATAGGGTCATCTGAGCCTACTTCCGCCTGACTGAAGAATGGAAGAATGGAACGTACTGGAGGCCTGTCAAGGTTTTAATGGGACAGAAACAACCTGTGCCGCTGGAACCTCGCCGGTTCCAGCTCGGTGTCACCTGGCGTTACTGAGGGAGACGACACAGGAGCCAGCCTGAATACAACAGTACCACTCATTATCCTTTTCGCAGCCAGTTGCCATAATTGGGGTTCAACTGGCATCCACTCCAATGCACCGAATGGCGCTCCCTCCGTAATTCGTTTAGCCGTAAAGGGGAGCTTAACGTTTCCAAGCTGCACCGCAGGGACGTGACCTATTTGGAACGTGACCTATATTGAATATCTGACACGATCTAAGCTTTTGCAAATGTAATTTCAAAACTGGCTCTCGTATGCCTTTCGTGGTAGCTGACAAACGGAATCGCTTATTTCTCGAGTACTTTTTCAAATGGACGTAAGTAACATTTGGACGAACATGAGAAAATCAGCATTGAAATCTTTTGATTTTATTTTTATTCCTATTTGAAAACCGGACATGTTTATGCAAATTAAACTCCACTGAATGACACATTGGTAAAAGATATTACATCACTGTGCTTAAAAATTTCACTAGGAGTGAAAGTTCAAGATTCATTTAGAAAAATGTTTCTTACAACGGTCTGCAATCGAAAAAGATAATACGTTGTTTTGATAAGTCAGTATGATAGATGGCATGTTACTTGCGTCAAAATGATACGCCATTCTGCGAATGACAATGTTGATACGTCGAAATGTTTCGTCAAGTTGTCATATTTCACACAGATACGTCGAAATTATCAAAATGACGTATTCGTTTTTTTTTCTGCAACAAACCGGTGTAAAAATATCTTTGCTCAAAAAATATTTTTTTACTAAACAAAAACTATATTTTTAACTTTGTGGTATACAAATTTTTACTAACGCGTCGTTAAAAGGCATTCAAAAGCTATAAAAATAATTCGCAAGTTAGTTTTCAACACAAGCGGCGTATGTACATTATTCCCAAAAAGTGAAAAAAGTGATTTTACACCGTTTTGTACTTAAAACTTTCAGAAATAATCTATTAGAAAGTTCAACAAATATGGGCATTTTTTCATGATTTTTTAATAGCATGCCATGAACAACGCGTTTGTTTACATTTTGTGACTTACGTCCTTTTGAAAAAGTACTCGAGATTTATCTTCAGCGATAAGCTGTCAAACGAATACACTCAAAGCGGGTATAATCAATTCCGCTGTTAAAATTATCCAGCTCAAATAAACCAAGACTGAAAAAGATGACACCTATTCTGAGACACACTGTATACATGCACATTATATCAAGTCATTTGGTTTGAATAGCGATGAAGGCCGGAAGTTTGTTCGCTGCCTAAGTTGTGCTCCAACCTGTGAATACATAAATTATTTAAGAATTTCCATTTCAGCAGAGTCGAATTTCATTTTTTTTTTCAATACTATTTAAACTTATGTCTACTTAAAACTTTAGAAAATCTTGCACAAATAAATTTTAGAATGTCGGAAAACTCGTCGTCTTGATTTTCCAAGATCCACCCACCATTCTGGCAACCATGAAATGCATTCACTTGCCCACTAGCGTCCACTCACTCACACACAGCAACGTTCGAATTGCTCCCATCCCTTGTCCTGTCATTGCTCGATCAACCAGGCAAACACAGCGACCTAAACGCAAACCAAAATCCTACTTCTCGCATCGCATCGGAAAAGTCTGAGCATACCGCTACCGCCCCACACCAGCAATACCAGCAACAACAACAACGACGGCGACGACGTTGGCTCGACAGCAGCTCAGTTCAGTAGTATTTCGGTTCCTTATCCCGTCGTGTGCGCGCCGCCGTTCGTTGCTGCCGTTGCCTGGGGTCGTATTCGTTAAGGAATCGCGTCACTGCTCTTCTGCTGCTGGGGTGTGGAAAAAGGCTGGATTTCCCCCCAACCCCACCACCACGAGCAAGAGCATCTTTCCTCCGGTTCTCCAGCCCAGCGGTGGCTCTGGGATTGCTCTGTGCTGCGTGAACCGTCGGTTGCGAGTTTGGCTGAATCCTTCTTCTTCCGTGTACGTGTAGGTTCGCCGAAAATTGTTCCGTCGTCGTGACAGTTGTGTGTTGACGGCGGCCGTTCAGTGTGAAAAATTCAATCGACGGCGTGAAAATTTAACATTTTTCTTCGACTGCGGGTTGACTGGGTTTCGAGTTGTCTGGTGTGTTTGTGTGTGTTTGTGTATGTGCAGGGCTGGAGAAAAGGGTTTCAAAAATCAACTCGTCAAAGATCGAAGTGTGAAGTAAATATTTTGAAGTTTCCAGTGAAATGTGATGTCTACGATGGTGGGGCGGTGGAAATGGAGGTGGAGCAGACGAATTTTCGTGGATCGATTGGGAGCGTTGTGTCGGAAAGCAAGTTAAAAAGCAAGCCAGAAAAGGGTGGTGTTAAATAATGAAGGTGTAGGGGTCGAGAAAAATAAGTCGTGAAACTATAAAAGTTGAATACGTGGGGGTGCTGGGTCAGGTCACGTATCGATACGAAGGAAAAGGGTGCGAAATTTTAAATGAAATGAATTAGTGAGTGACCGAAAAGATTTCACGCAATGAAGCTAGAAGACATGTGCCAAAATGGGAAAAAAGTGCTCTCTGTACATGGCCGACATATGACAGCTGCTGCTGCTGCTGCTCCGGGGCAAAGAAGAAAATCGGGTCATGTACCAAATAGAAAAAAAGAAATATACAAACAGTGTGAAAGCAGTGCAAGCCCATATTTTTAGAAATTTGCCGAGCACTAGTTTTTGGGCCTAAACGCGAAAATTGAAGCTAACCGGTATGATGGCGAGTAAGGATAGATGAAAAGTGACGCGAAACAGAAGCAGTACAATCCCGTCAAGAATATCGAAAAACAGCTCTACACAGCTGTTTGTGACATGCCTGGGTGAATGAAAATTAAACGCGCAGGATGTTAATGTGAATATAAACACGGCTGGTCTTGATAGTAACGATCGGTCAGGTTGAGATTCTTGCAAGAAAACAATGAAATACGATCGTCCGAGAAACGAATTCAACGGGAGTACAATTTTTGGCAAGCTTCGGTTTTATGTAACGCAGAACCTATGACGAGGTCATTCTGAGTTTTCGTCGGTAAATTTCTGGCGAACCACAGAATAATCGAACCGAATCGTCGCTTATCGATGAGAGCAGCTACGGGCCAATCTATAGATAATTGTTTCGATTTGCTTATCAGCGAAGACACAATGACTGACCATGGTTATTACTTCTTATGAATCACGTGCAAATGGTTATCGGTAATTCAGGAATTCCACATTATCATATACCAAAGCAGGCAGATGTTTGATTGAAAGAGTAGTTAGTTGAATGTTCAGAATTAAATAAGGGCGTTAGTTGATTTTTTTTTCTGTTGAAAATGTGTTTATAGTTATTGACAAATTTTGATTCTGTTCTAGAAATCCTTAATGCAATTCTATTTAAAAATGCGTCACTGTGTTCAGATTATTACTTTCTTTAGCATTACCACGATACCTGTTCTGATTGTGTTCATAAGACAGAAGGATTTATCAAATATTCGCCTGATAATTAACACTCTAATAACCACAATGATTCATGCGATGAAATTATGCCCGGCTTTACGTAAAATTGCACTTCCAATTTTCCAGCAACTCTACTATGAAATTCATTAAAATGAAAATCAAATCCCATCTTATCTGATATCGTTAGTTCCACCCATACGCGTTTTTATTTTACCAATCAGACCAAGGCCGGGGTGGCAGATTATATATAATATATACGAATGCTTGTAGTATTTTTCATTTACATAAATATATACACTATCATATGAATATTTTATGGGAATGTGAAGGACCATCAGAGCACCCGATTGAAGCACTTTGGATGGGGATAGTGGAAATGCCAACTTCCCATTGCTAACACTTTGTGAATAGAGGGCGGGCTCTTCTTCCCGCCCATTGGGGCATCTTCATTCTAGATAGCTCGCTCTTATGTCTAATTGTTCAATCTTGTTGTTGGAAGGAGATATCTCTTGTTGGAAGGATTATATCCCTGTGGATACGTAGTGGTGTTGCCTATCGATCCACCCAACTCGTTTTTGGCTCTTCATACAATGGCAAGATGAGTATAATCGCAGTTTGCGATGGGTCCGCAGTTCGCCCCTCTACTTGGTCGATCCACCTTGCTCGTTGCACGTCTCTTATACTTGTTCCCATCGGTTCGTTTTCGAGAATCAATTTAACTGGGCTGTTCTCCGACATTCTTACGACATGCGCAGCCCATTCTAGTCTAGTCCACCGAATTTTGAAACTGATGCAATTCGTGACTCATTTCGCCTTCACGTTCCATCTTCCATCAGCACTCCACCGTAGATCGTATGCAACATCTTCTGCTCAAAGACACCAAAAGTGCGTTGTTCGTCCACGATCGATGTTCATATTTCGAGGTTGTAGAGAACTACCAGTCTTATAGTTGGTAAACTTTTTAGTTCGAAAAACTTTGTTCGATCTTAGCGTCCTACGGAGTTCAAAGTAGGTATGATTGTTAGCTATAATGCGCTTTTCCGTCTCTCTGCTGGTGTCGTTATCGGCGGTCATCAATAAGCCCAGATTCACGAATTCGTTTACCGCCTCAATTTATTTATTTGTCGTCGTCAATCAGTTGTAGACCGTTCTAATTACAATACAATAAACTGCAGTTTAAACTGCAATCACCGACGGGCTGAACTCGTGGTGGGAGGCCAACTTTGTCTTTTCATGAGCCTCTTCTCTTCATGTAATTTTAACGTAGGACTACGTTTCTCTTTTCTATACCTGGTGTCATTTAAACATTTTGAAAAATTAGAGCGTTACGCAAAAGTGAAAGGTTTTTGAACGATAATAACTCTCGTTTGAATGAACAGAATTACTTCATTATTCACCATTTGATCAGAATTACAATAGTTTGTGATCAAATTTTCAATTAAGTACTATAAGTATAAGTAGTTCAACTGTTTACTTAAAAATTACCTACTTTTGCTTCCATACAAATCTGTATGAATAGGTTGAAAATATGGTTTTCTCTTTCCGGGTCCTCAAAAGCGGGTGACATATGGTTCAAATTGTCTTCTTCTTTTTATTTCGTTAAGTTTCATTCCATGTTTACGATGTTTGCATATTATCAAAAATAGTACATTTTGGATTGTTTGAGGCATTAACTCGTGAGTGGTAAATTCCATTAAGCCCGAGCTGACAACCGTTAGCAACCGTGAAAAATTATATGAATGATTGTCCACGCAGGGGAAGAGGGGTGCCAGAAATCGGTCGAACCCAGCCCACGTGATATAAGGATAGCCCCTCAGTACTATATGACTTTGTCGTTCGTGTTAGAAAACAAGCGTTCAGATGCACGTGATTGGTTCATTCTTATTTTGACGGCGTTTCACATTTATTGAGTTTCCAAGGGTTAAAATTTCTAAAATCAATAGTTTTGGCGCGTAGTGTATGTCAGAATGATCGAGTGGTGCTAAAAAATTGGAAATCGATCGGGCCATGACTGAGTTATTAACGTTCAAAATCCAAACATATTTGGTGACGCTCCACATTTTTCCACTCGCAACGTGTAGCCCAGTATTGAAAATACAGACGACATCCTACTTCAAAAATTGGACAGACTTCCTGAAGATCGTGCTACTCCAATCACACCCTACAATGCAATGTTAAATGGCAAACACAACATGGTTGGTGATGCCACAGCTCAGATAAAAAGTAGCTGCTCGAAGTCCGCGTTTTCATACTTTCTGTCCTTTTCAGCAAAGTTCCAACAGTGCTACGACTTTGAAGTTATTTAGTTGGAGCTCGTCGTAGATTTTCTGATCGCAACCCAGAAAGCAAATCGATTTGTAGGTCCATATTCCGAATTTCCAATCGTAGTCCTTATCCCGTCGGCTAGGTCTTTGCCGATTGTTCCGGTTCGTATTTAGTTCGGTATTATTTGTAACTATTCATTTTTGACGACGCCTTGTGGGGCCTTCCTCTAACCCCTGTCTCGCCAGACGATCAGCCGCTCCTAACATGACGTACAGACGCTGCTTTGAGCCGCCCCTGACATGGAGACACTAAAACAAAATTTTACACAACAAATTAAAATTAAACTACTCCAACCGATTCGATACGGATTTTTTCTACACCGTAATTTCAACATAATAAGGTGATTTACGATGCCTCCAGTGTACTTATTAGTTGAAAGAGCTCTGTGGAACATCATAACAAATATTTCTAAAATACCTACGGTACTTCAAATTATCCTTGAGTTCAGATACTGATGTTCCACATAATCAACAAGGCTATTTACAATACCTCCACCATAGTTATGAGTTAAAATTGTTCTACATAACACTGTAATAGACATGTTTTAGTATTTATAGAATACCTAAGGTATTCCAAACTATCCTTGAGTTCAGTTCTTGATGTTCTACATGATCAACAAGGAAATTTACGATGTCTCCATCGTGTTAATAAGTTCAAATAACCCCACGGGACATCATAAAACTGTAGTCATATCAATATAATGCGTTGTAAAGCTTTATGAAACATCATAACATCGTTATAGTCGTATTTCGTTTTTGTCAGAATATCTAACTTACTCTATACTATTCTTGAGCGCGGATCTCGATGTTGCACATTATCAAAAAAGAGATTAGCGGCGTTGAATTGCATATGTTTTGGTTAATTTTTTATCATTTTGATTTGAAGATGAAAAGTCAGAGGATTCGACTCGCTAATAATTGCACATGCATAAAATTTTAAAATTGCATTTCTTTAAAAACTTTGTGAGTAATGAAAGAGAGTATTCAGAAAATCACCACATAATTTAATTAGTTCGTTCATTTGTTAGGGCTCAAGCGTGTGGAACACTTTACGGAGCCGATATTATTTTTTTTGTTAACAACATTTTATTTTTCGATATTAGTTAACGAGTTATAATAGAACTGAGACTATCCGAGAAGATGAAATAATACAGAAATGACGTTCTTTGAATAATTTATTCCTCACTTTCTAGCATTTTGAATCAATAAGAACATACAAAAAAATCCTGTGAGGTCGATACTTCGGTCTAAATGTATCCGAAATCGTATCTATATATAAATATCTCGTAAATCGCCTTGTTGATCATGCAAAACATTAACATCTGATCTCAAGAATAGTTTCAAGCACCGCAGATATTCTGAGAATACTATAATATTACTATTATTGTGCAATTTTGTATTATTGAGCTTTTGCAACCCATAAGTACGATGAAGACCTTGTAAGTCGCCTTGTTGATAATGCAAAACATACCTAAACTCAAGACTAGTTTGTAATGCCGTAGAGATTACTGCAATATGCCTGCAAATGTGTGAAGATTTTCCTTGTGTCGATCATGTACAACATCAAGATGTGAGCTCAAGACAGTTTGGATGATCTAGATCATCATGGTGTCCGTAACGGGAGAAGCCCATATGGCATAGGGTCGTTTGGCATAAAGTCATTTGGCATAACAATAACTTGAGCTAAGTGGTCAGTTGGCATAATGACCTTTTGGCATAACACTCTTGAAACAACATAGAATCCAAGCGGTCATTTGACCATTTGGCATAATGTCATTAAATAGACTTTTATCCATAGTCCTTGCTTTTTGAATGAGCTGTTCTTCAAAATATGGCATCAGGGTTACAATTGAAATTTGATAATCAAATGTTTTCTTCTCTGCTGTTATTCCTGTTATTGTTGTTATTAACAGTGAATTTTTGGATTGACTAAAAGTATGTATTGCTTAGTTATGTTTGGCATAATTCAATCGAACCGACTGAAAAGAAATCTCCTCTCTTTAATAATTAGGCTGTTCTTAAACATTTTCTTAAATTATTCTACAATCCATGATACATTTATTATACTAGATAATTTATTTTTCTCAAAAATTTAAATTTATGAGCCAAAACCATAATGCCAAATGGATTCGGTCAATTGTTAAGAAATTGATCTCATTTTCTAGTTTTTATGCCAAAATGGCATGACAAGCCACTGGATCCGTTACCTGAACGTTCAAGGTTCGCTTCTTGGCTGTTCCATATTTTTATTTTTTCAACATTATTATATTTCATAATGCAAATTAATGAAACTCATACTGTTTTCTTATGACAAAAAATCGTAATGTAATCTTATAAATGTCGAAAATTTATTTCTCTGAGTGCTGAAGCAGCTTTCATTTACCGATATTTATGCCAAATGGTGTTTATTCTAAATGACCGTGATATTTTTATTTTTTTATTTGTTTTATGCCAAAAGGCCATTATGCCAAATGACCATTGATTATTCAACATCTTATGCCAAATGACATTATGTCAAACGATCTTATGCCACATGGGGTAGCCCCGTCCGTAACCATACCTTTTCAATATTGTTTCTTGTTAGAAGAGTTATTTTTGATCAAGTTTGCTGAACAAAGTAGAATTTCGACAACAAATTTTAATATTGGGTCATAAAAATTGTACTCGAAAAAATGCAACAGACAAAAATGATCACCAAATTTCATTTAAGTCGGATAGTTTTGAAACTCTCAGGAAATAAATAAACACTTATTAGCTATGTTTTTCCAAAGATGGTTTATTCTACCTCTTTTCCTAGGCCAAATACCCGCACCTTGGACTTAACGCTACTCATCAACTCCTGTGCAACACTTGCGCCTATTTCTATTTTTCACACCTTTCATCCACTCTTTCTTCGAATCATTGTCATTTTTGGAGGCCTTCTCTGTTTTCCGGAGCTTGCCCTTCATAATCGCTCAGAATTTTTCTGCTGAGCGAAGTTCTGGCGAGTTTGGCGGATTTGCCTCCTTTGGCAACAAAAAACAACATCGTTGGCTTCTTTCCACTCCATCACTGGTTTCGCTTAATGGCACGATATCAGATCCTGCCAAAACAGAGTGTCACCTTCGTGGGGCCAGAAGAATGGCAGCAGACGCTCCTGGAGGAATTATTCTTTCTATATTTGGCCGTAAATAGTGTCGTTATGTACGGCTTGTTGAATTTGATAGGCTAACCCACCAAATACTTCTTAGCAAATTTTTCGACCTTCTACTTCCGGAACTTCTACGGAACATCCAGGCGGGATATGCCGACAAAAAACTCCAGGCCGGAGATCTGCTTGGCGTGTGCTTCAATGTTCGTCTCGTCGTTCATTACGTTTCCTGGCGCGGGACTTGGCCACCGTATTCTGCTTATCGCTTCGGTTAGGCGACTTCCTTACCTTGAAGACATGAAGTCCGGCTCGCTTCATTGCTGCTGAAACAACCAGACGGAAGAATTGACCTTCTTGGCCATGTCCCGAATCGAAGGGTTCGGATTGCGCTTGAAGTAATCCCTCACCTCCTGTGTGTTCATGGGGTCATTCGTCTTCGCTTTCCTTCCACTACCAGCTCGCAGCTAGGTAGTCTGGGTCTCCTTGAACAATTTTACCACTCGGGAAAAATGATCGAATTGTCAATTCCAAACTGTTTCGCAATCCACCTGTGGGTCTGACCTGGATTTTCCACGACCGCGCCCGTATTTTTTTGTCGAAGCACTTCTAGCTTGGAAGCCATCTCGATAACCAGATGACAGATTTTAAAATTTCATAAATGTTTACCCCTACAATAAAAAGTTATAAACAAAAGAAAGTGTTATTTTTTAGTACAATCTTTAGAGGCGTTAGTTTAGAAAAAAAGTGTCCGGACTCTAAGTGGACCGAACTTTAATATAGTTAACATTGGGGATTTTTTTCTTATCGTACAGGTTTGAGCCGAAGGGTCTCAGATTGTTACGAAACTTTGTCCACGCATAGAGTTCTTGGATATATGAACAAAAAACATTATTTAAAAAAAAATTAGGGTTGCCAGTTTTCATTTATTGTAGCGCGAATTGAAAAACAAATATTTTGACTACAGTTCAACACCACAAAGGCACAAAACTCTCACGACTGAAATAAGTGTCATATCTTACCATGGGTGAACAAGTTCACATCATTGTCTATTCTGATCTGCCATTTGAAGAGCAAGTCCTTGAGCGGAGACACCCTACTTTGCAACTGTTCCCCAGCATTTTCTCGAATCACCGAGGCCGAGGTTGATGATCTATTGCAGCTCATATTTTCATCCGTGCACCTGTCTCGCTATGAACCGTAATCCAACTCGACAGGGTGTTGCCCCCTGTTTGTACACGGACCCGGACAATCCATCAACCGGAAATTCGAAGAGCTGAAAATGAGAAATCACTGCTCGTTAGCCATCATCGGGGGCCGTTCGTCGGAGATGAAGGATGAATCCGTTTTTATTCAAGTCCCCGAGGAAGGAAAAAGTGACACTGCCCATCATCGCCGGCTTGTTTGCAACATTCTTTCGTTTCAGAATATCAAATTCGCAAATCCCCTCTCGGTACTAATTGCATAAATTCCATCTTTTTGCGCCGGCAGCAGCGACAGCAGAAGCAAATTATATTTCGGGTGGCTTTTGAAAACTAATTCAATGCGGAGCCACACTTTCAATCCAGAATACCACGAACGCAAATAGAGCGAGTGCGATGGGGTGGGAGTGGTCAGGTCAGTCGCGGACGAACAATCCATGTTGCTGCAATCACGATTATGGGGAAGCGAATACGTGACTTACATGGCAAATAGGCCGTCCTCCCGTGTTGACAGTGATGCGGTGGATTCTTGGAAGAAGTGATTGACAACCATGAGGTTCACCACCGGGAACATCGCACGTGCTCGGGAATTTATCAGGATCAGGTCAGAACTGGGGGCGGCTGGTTACCATGGTGAAAATCGATACGGTCGTCGCGCTGTCGGAAAATCAATTTCCCTCTGTTGGGATAAGAATCATCATGCGTGTTAATGTGGATGAGTGGGAGAGGGCAGAATGTGATAGCATTTCGTTTTTCGTAGTAAATGTACGCTGCGATGGCCATCGTGATTTCGCGCACATGTCAGCAGATGTGAAAATATATGTTCACGTGGTAACATGATACGTGAATTGTAATCACGGTACCGACCAATGTGTTCACAATGTCCAAACGGGGAAAGTCGGTCAATAAATGTTTAACTCTGCCAGTTATGTCACAGTGTTCAAGTCGGTTATGTGCTCAATTCTTAGTAACGGTGTATAACCTCAAAGGTACTTCAAGAAAATAGCATCCTCAAACTGTCATCTAATCAAACTTCCCATAGATCCCCACGTTGAGCCATTTTGCCATAGCAGCAGTCTACCCGGTATCATGCATAACCCTAATAGCCCCCTCAGTTTCTGTATGTCAACATCCGTAGGGATTATGTTTGAAAGATTGCTTTCGCCGCATGAGGGGTAAAAGAAAATCAATTTCACTCCTCCTGACTCGGCATCCATAGTTTTGACGGTTGCCAATAACTTGTGTTCTCATGTCCCCCTTATTCAAGCAAATCGGTACTTTAGTTGAGAAAAGTAAGACGGGAAAATAGCCATCGTGTTCTCTTTATTTCTTTCGTTTGCGCAAAAGTTCCGGACAAGAAGTCTCAAGGGACACTGCATGAAAATCCCATTCACATGAATTAATTTTTTTTTCACAAAAAATCCTCTTCCGCAGACAGTTCACATACCGATTGATCTAAGTTCAACTGATATTTTTTCTTACCGAGGTTGTAAGCGAGAAAAGAACAAATCGCAAAATCTTAAAGGGGAACCTATTTGTCCCGTTGAATTCAAGATCTGCAACTGTCATGTGTCCTCATCATGTGTTGTCGTTTTTCCTTCCTTAAAGCGAACGACGGCGACGTTATCAGCGGGATGCAATTTTGCTTGAAACTTTCTTAATGACAGAATCAATTTTCTCTTCTTGCCTGCATCACGGTAGCTTTTTCAAGGATGTTCCGGTGCTTTCCCTTGTGGTGTCTATAGAGTGTAACGGAAAGAAAGTGCTACGGGAGAAAATTGCTGGCTCTGTGGATGTTGGTGTGAGTTGTCCATCCACAGTCGGGAGTCCACTTGGGACTGGGTTGAAAAATGATCGGAATTGAAGTGCCAAGCTGTGTAGGGGTAATACAATTACGAAATTACTCAGCTTAATGACGGTTTCGGGGTTGTCGATTCCGATGTTTTGTTTCTCGATATGGGTAATGATTTTTCATATATTTCTTATGATCAGTCCTTGCAGTAATCACTTTCTTAGCAGTGCCTCGTTAACATTGCATGTACATCTTGTCATCCAATCCGAAGCTTGAACAATAGCAGTTACGGTACAAGGTGCTTAGCAGCCATAGGTGGCGCTAGGGTTTGTGTTTGTTTGATTATTTTTTTCATGGCGCCTAGATTAAGTTCCGTAAAATGCCTCTTCATCTTGTACTAAAGGTGGTACGTAATTTGATGCACCACTTTTATATGGCTGCAACTTTTTACCCGTTGGGTATTTTCTATTGAAATTTTGAGTGGAATTAGTTCAATGTGTATTTGTTTACGCTGTGTAAGTTTCACTTGGTAAAACACGTGCACGGAAGCTCTAAACCTAGATGATGAACAACATTGCCTCGTTATGGATGATGAGGCGTATGTAAAAGCAGACTTCCGGCAGCATTCGGGGCTCCAGTTTTTCACTGCTTATCATAAATTCGATGTCCATGAGGACGTTAGAAAGCAGAAGATGTCAAAGTTTGCCAAAAAATATATTATTTGGCAAGCAATTTGCTCGTAAGGAAAGCGGAGCACCCCATTCGTGACAACTGGAACAGGCAATGGGCAGGTGTACCTAAAAGAATGCCTTCAAAAGCGTCTACTTCCTCTTCTGAGGTCACACGATGGTCCAACGATTTTCTGGCCGGATTTAGCATCGTGCCATAACTCGAAAGAGGTTTTGGAGTGATACAAGGCCAAGGAGGTCAATTTCATGCCAATCGAGGCCAATTAAAAAGTACTGGGCCATCATGAAGCAGGCACTTCGGAAGCATCCTAAGGAAGTGAAATCGGAGGAAGATATGAAGAAAAAATGGATTGCCACGCAAAAAAAAAGTTGGTCCAAATGCTGTACAGGACCTTATGAGTAGTGTAAAGAAGAAGGTTCGTGGATCTGGATATGGAAATGAAATTGAATAAACCAGACAAGGGAAAATATTCATAACATGTTTTATTTTACTCCCTGAAATTTTGAAGATGTTTGTTTAAATGGGCGAATTTTGCCGAATATTTGTGTGTGTCGCAATTTGATTCCGTACACCCTTTGGTCCGTTTGTTTGCGATAACTAATTCTTCGTCGCCAATATTCTAACGACATAACCAGCCCACAGTAGAGGATCGATTGATGTGATTCGGACAATTCTAGATTATACAAACTACTGTGCAATTGCTAGTTCACCTAGTTCACGCGCCGTCTTTTATATGCACTGGTCGCGTTTATCCTCTGCGATTATAGTCCACGTTATGCGCCCCTACAAAATAGGACCCCAAACATTTTCTCTTAGTGCGGTTCTCTGCAAACATACTTAAAAGACCGCAATAATAGAGGATACACTAAAATTTCTGCGGTCCAATGCAAGGAAAATGATAAACGTGAATTGGGGAGATTTACCTTAGTATCTGTTTAAAATACAAACAAAAGTCAGTCATCGAAATCCGAACCAACACCTCAGCTGCTCCCTCTGGGCTATCATAACATAAGTTGTTAGGAGATCTAAGGGCATATAGGAATCGCTCATTGTACGGTAAACCACTTCCTGGTCGACAATCTGAACTCCACTCTACATGCTTTGTACAGGGTGTCCCACAATAGGTGTCACTAAAACAAAATGGGATTACAGCAAAATAAATCAACCAAATCATGGCATTTATTTTTCATTTTGCCTGAATTAACATGGTTTATTTTTATAACATGTGTCTTTCATGTTATAAAAATAAACCATATTAATTCATTTCGAATCTCGCCCTTTTTCTTGATAACTTTGCGCAAACGCTTTGTAAACACATCGAAGCTGACACGCACGATTTCCTGAGGAGTTTGATCCCAAATATCAACCAAATGTCTCTTGAATCGATCTAAAGTAAGCCCTTTTGTAGGGCCTATACAGGGTGTTCGGTTCCTTAGTGCAAATAATTTAAGAAAAAAAGTGTTCTACGCATATGATCAAATCTCAAAAATCACTGAGTTATTGAACTTTTTCTGTTTTGGTCTATGCTTGCCAGAAATTGGCTCTAACTCTAAAACTATGAAATTAAACACACACAACTGTTGCCTTCATCGGATAGCTTGGTAAATTTCCTACTTAATAGTGTTACATTTCTTAAAAGTTTCCATGTTTAAAGGGCGATACGGTCAAAATTTGGTCAATATCAACTTGACGTATTTCTTTCAATTTTGCATTTAAAAAACCTGAACACCCCTCATTTTGAAGGTGTCTGTGTGTAGAATGTTGCTCCTATTTTGATTTTGGAATTCACTCTTCAGTTGTCAAAATGCCGTCCAAGCAAGAAGAGCAGCGTATCAAAATTTTGCTCGCGCATCGCGAAAATCCGAGCTACTCGCACGCAACGTTGGCAAAATCGCTAAAAGTTGCCAAATCAACCGTTACAAATGTAATTAAAGTGTTTGGGGAACGTTTGTCGACAGCCAGGAAGTCTGGATCGGGGGGAAATCGAAAACCGGAAGCCGCTGAGACAACAAAGAGAGTTGCCGGTAGTTTCAAGCGAAACTCTAACCTATCTCTCCGAGATGCTGCAAATAAGCTGGGTGTATCGTCTACAACCGTGCATCGAGCCAAAAAAACGAGCCGGACTATCGACTTACAAGAAGGTAGTGACTCCAAATCGCGATGATAAACAAAATACGACGGCCAAAGCGCGATCCCGGAGGCTGTACACGACGATGCTGACGAAGTTTGACTGCGTGGTAATGGACGACGAAACCTCGGTCAAAGCCGACTACAAGCAGCTTCCGGGACAGGAGTTTTATACGGCAAAAGGAAGGGGAAAGGTAGCAGATATTTTCAAGCACACGAAACTGTCAAAGTTCGCAAAGAAATATCTGGTTTGGCAAGCCATCTGTACCTGTGGCTTGAAAAGCAGCATTTTCATAGCTTCCGGGACTGTCAACCAAGAAATTTACGTGAAAGAGTGTTTGAATAAACGTCTGCTGCCTTTCCTGAAGAAACACGGTTGTTCCGTACTGTTTTGGCCGGATTTGGCATCATGCCATTACGGTAAAAAGGCCATGGAGTGGTACGCCGCCAACAACGTGCAGGTGGTTCCCAAGGACAAGAACCCTCCCAACACGCCAGAGCTCCGCCCAATTGAGAAATACTGGGCTATTGTCAAGCGGAACCTAAAGAAGACCAAAAAAACTGCTAAGGACGAGCAGCAGTTCAAGACAAACTGGCTTTCTGCGGCGAAGAAGGTGGACAAGGTGGCTGTACAAAATCTGATGGCAGGGGTCAAGCGTAAGGCCTGGCAATTCGGATTTGGAAAAGCGGAAGCCTAACTGAATATTTTTCCTGAATTTTATACTAATTGAACTTGAAAAAGAAATTTAATTTGATTTTTTAAATAAACGATTTCACCAATTTACACGCGTTTTCCCTTGACCAAATTTTGACCGTATCACCCTTTAGTCCATTGGTATTCCCCAATTTGCCCAGCATGCAGCCCAATCCCAAGCAACAGTTTGGTGATAAATTTGGTTGAAGTAACTTCTCTGTGACTTAATTAAGTTGCTTCGAGTTACTTCAACTTATTTGCAAACACGGAAAAACATCCCCAAACCATCACCTTTGAATCATTCTTGAACCTTTGAACAGCAAGTTTATCACGAGGATTGTCAGAAATATATGCTGTATAGACCCGATCATTTTGCTGGTTGCGGTTTTTCTGTAGCTGGATCATTTTTCGTCCGAAAAAATTACTTAACAATCATCGTGCAGCTTTTAAGCAGGTTTTGACAACTTTCGACTCTTGCAATCTACTGCTTTTCAGTCAAACCATGCACCCGTTGATTTTGTATACACGGTGTTCAATAAGTTCGAATACAAGTTTTCATCATTGCGTAGGTATGCGCCATGTACATATTCTGCATTGGTATTGGTGTCAGCTTTAGCTTCATTCATACGCTACCGAATGTGCGCGGTGTTGACATTCTGTTAGTTGTTGTTCGTTTGTTACGCGCGATGAAAGAGTATCGGGACTTCGTAATTAAGCGTTTTTTGAACGGTGAGCGACCCGGCGATATATTCCGGCTGCTGAAATCGCATGGGGTCAAGCGGAACTTTGTCTACACGACCATCAGGCGATACCGGGAGACGTCCTCGACCAATGACCGTGCGAGATCCGGTCGGCCGCGTTCAGCGAGGACGCCACGGGTCATCAAGATCGTGAGGGAGCGAATTCGGCGCAAAAAGAACCGCTCAATCCGGAAAACGGCTGCAGATCTCAACGTTTCCATTGGAACCGCTCACACCATACTCACCAAGGACCTTGGTTTCAGGCCTTACAAAAACGTAAGGTCCATGGCGTTTCGGAGGCTACCAGCAAAAAGCGGTTGGATCGAGCTAAGAGGATCCTCTCCGGCACGCTGGTCAGGAGTTTGTTTTTTCGGACGAGAAACTGTTCGTGCTGCAGCAGCCGCACAATGTGCAAAATGACCGGGTGTGGGCGCCATCGAGGGACAGCATTCCTGAATCCAATATAAACATCCCTCGGTTCCAAAGTGCCGCGTCGGTGATGGTTTGGGGGCAGTATGCAAACGTGGTAAGCTACCCTTGGTGTTTATTGAAAAAACGTCAAAATCAACGCGGCGTACTACAAAACTGATGTTTTGGAAAAGGTTGTTGCCCCCAGTCTCCGAAGCCTCTACGGCGATGAGCACTACGTGTTCCAGCAGGACGGTGCACCAGCCCATACGGCAAATGTGGTTCAAGCCTGGTGTCGGGACAATTTAACCGACTTTCTGGACAAAACTTTGTGGCCTCCCAGCTCCCCGGACTTGAATCCTCTCGACTTTTTTGTTTGGTCCTATATGATGGCGAAGCTGAACGAATACAAGGTCAGCACTTTGGATCATTTCAAGACGGTAATTCTCAAAATCTGGGACGAAATGCCCATGCAGTCCGTGCGTGCCGCCTGCGACGCGTTCGAGAAACGTTTGAAGCTCGTTAAGGAGTACAAAGGGGGGGTCATTCCAAGAGAAATGTTGTAAACGCTCCTTGTAAACATAGCTTTCAATAACATAAATCCAAAAAATAAAAAAACATGTTTTCATTTTTTTAACAAATTTTGAAAGTGTATCCGAACTTATTGAACACCGTGTAGATTTAGTCCAATGTCGTCTTTCAATACACTACTGATCGTTGAATGCGACATTCCCAGTTCCTTTGGCCATCTCTTGGACAGACTTACCAAGATTTTGCGGAATTCGCTCTCACTCGTTCGATGGCTCAGAAACCTGACAGTGCGTATACGGCGTGGTCTGGGAGGTATTTTCTAAGAATCAGTTTCTTAGTAGCGAAAGCGATGAATCTTTCGTTTATTTCGAGTGGTTTCAGTGGCGTCTCTCAGCTCAATACATATCCTTGATTGAGTTGATCCTATTGTAGAATTCTCTAACTCAGTCTCTTACTATTATTAACTTTCTTTTTCAAACCCTACCAACTGGCTTAGGTAGAATGACAGTTTCAACCAAACTTTTTTTTTGCAATTCAACCCTATTTTCAATCGCTTTTGGGGTCTCACGAACGTTTGCCTTAATGATGGTCCAAAATTTGTCCTTAGGGTGAAGTTCTAAAGTGCTCGAATTCTGAGTAAAAGTAATTCTTTTTCGGATGGTGATAAAAAAAGCTAAGACAGAATTGCTTTTGATAAATTTCCCATGGAAGGTAATTATTTAAGCTTACTTGTAAAAAAAATTCTACCCTCTTGCGACCGGCCTTCCGGCAGTTAACCGGAACATTCGCCATGACGAACGAAAACATACGAGTAGGCATTTTTTGAGTTCTTTCTTCGTTTTATTTATCAATTCCTCCTCAGTTTTCGCGACAAAATTGTTGTAGTAGATCTTACACTTCAGGTTGGCCCAGAAATTCTCGATGGGACGCAGCTGGGGGACGTTGGGCGGTTTTGCCGACTTGGGTGCCACATCGATATTCAGCCGCCCTCGAACGATCGCTTCGTGTAGTGGGCCGACGCCAGATCTGGCCAGAACACCGCGTTTTGGCCCTTATGGTATTTCTTGATGAACGACGCAACTTCCGGCAGGCATTTCGTACTTTAAATTCCCCCGTTCACGGCCATTCCGGAGAGAAAGAAGAGCGGCTTTGAGATCCCCTTCTCGCTGATCGTCAGCCTCAGCAGCACCTTCTTGGGGAACCTGGTGTGAAATGAACTCCACTTCGGAGCTCACTTCCTTCGTGTGGGAAGTAAAATATCTCCCGGCCAAGCGCACGCAGCGAGGCAGCCACCTTTCCCTCGGTTCTCTTCTTCAGCATCCTTTGGAGCTTTTTGTCGCTCAGGGTCGCCGGACGTCCGGAACCGGGCTTTCTTTTGATGCTCTGATTGTTGTCTAATAGTGCCAAGATGTTGTAGATGCCGGAACGGGCGTATCCTGCGTCCTCAAAGTGCCGCACGATGTCCGTTTTCGACGCGGCGGGGTGCCGTTCTTTGAACGCGCACACTTCTGAACGGAGTTGCTTCACTGTTTTTGCCATCACGGTTAGAGTTCGAAATCTGCTGACTCATAGGTTATTATGATTGATGCTGCATGGGTAGTTTCGTCAGTGCGGGTGAAGATAGACCCATGAAGAATCGGCAATATATGTTCACTTTTCACTTTTTTTTTCAAACACTATTTAAAAAAAAACTTTTTTGAGCGTATTAATAATATTATAATATTTGTTCATTGTTTTAAATACAAATGTTATGTTTGACCGCCCGAGATTGTTACTCCGTTCTTGCCAGATCAGAAGACACAAAGATCCAACTTAAGATTTAGTGAAATCTTTGCTAATGAACTTTCATGGGAGATAATTCATTCTCCAAGTCAAAAGCAGTTCTTTCTTCTATACACAAAGGTTTTTTTTTCATAGTAAAAGTGGGGGGATACGTTCCACTTTTACTATGAAACCGTGTAAAAAGACTAAATAGGGTTGATAAATTCACATGCTTAAACATTTTAAACACATGCTTAAATTTTGTAGGAATTTTTAGGACATAAAATCAATGAATTGTCTTGAGAAATGTTGCCTTTGTTTAATAGAAAGCGGTGCTGTTTTATTTCAAAACTTTAAACCCGCTAACATGTATCATTGAAGTTTTTTTTATCCTTAAAATAGGAACAGAAAGCGATTCTAAAGAAACAGAAACAAATAAATAAATTATTGATCACTCAGTCAGCTTAGTGACCTCATTCGGCCATCTTCATCATCATCTCAATATATTGCAATGTTTCCAAATTTAATTAAATGGTTCATTTAATATTCAAACAAATTATTCGTTTTGAATTCATTTTGAACTCCCGAAAACAAGCAAAAAACATTATGTGGGATATTTCTAAATCCTAGATAGAAAACCTATGAATTTGAATACCTGCAACCGCTTACGTTCTCAGTAGCATGTCAACCGTTATTCATTTTATACTGTAAAAAGGTGAAAATGGATTTCCCTGGTGAATTGGATTTCTCCCATCTTGAGTGCATACAGTATGGTGCCTACCCGTTCATTTTTCCACCTCTGATCAATACGGCAATAAGAGCAAGTTGTCAGCTTTACTGTCATGCTGGATAAACCATTTGAAGGATGTTCATTCCTAAGGATAGAAAATCCTCATGTTTTCATCCGTTCTATGTAAAATTTGTTTTGGGACCGTTTGTTAAACTTTGAGGAACCCTTAAAATTTAATTAAATTAAAAGACCACACAAGTCCCATTTCAACTACAAGTACATCCATTTCATCAACATCTTCCGAACCACCTCAGAACCACTTTCCCGTTCCTGACCTAAACCACAGTGCGACGTCTTTCTTCTTCAACCGAGACTACCCCGCACATCATATATTTCTCGAATACAACTCAATGATGCTGATGGACGTGCGTTTTAGGCATAAACAAAACACAAATATGTACACACCCTGCGTACACAACCGTCCTTACCATTCTCCATTCTGTGGTTCCTGGCAGGCGACGCGTGTTCGTGGATTCGAGAAATTAGATCATCAACAATAACGGAGTCTACCCCTCATCCCTGCCCGCAGGGCCAAATCCGAACCGGGAACGTCAACTAGTGTTGGATGCCAATTTGGTTTCGACTTTATTGCGCTGGCGACTGACGACAACGACGATGACGACGATGGTGGCGGCAACAATTGCTTAGAATCTTGTGGTCGCCGTCGCCGTCTTTGCGTGCACTACTGTACTCGGGAACTCAATTTATATCGTAAATGGATATATTAAATGGGCGCTCGTATGGTAGGGGGCTAGAATGTGGCTTTGCTGTTCTACAGCTGGCCAAGACAGAGCCAAGTGCAATGAACGATAAATGGAAGTAAACTTGTAAGTATGCGCTTTGTGCGGATGGTTTATGAGTTACTCGAGACGAAGAGAGGAATTTGCTCGGACACAGTGTACGTGAGATGAAAATAAGCGATATGGTCTCAGAATTTGGCAATGATCACGTTTTTACACATTAACGATTATCACCAGGTTCAAGAGGAAGGTGTTGGTTTCCCTTGTTTCCATTGTTTGATCACTGAATATGTTATCATTGAGGCGGATTAGACATTCAATATAATAGAATCAATAACAAAAAAAAAAAAAATACTCGTTAAATCTCATAATAAAATCTCATTTTATTATCAGCGAGAACATCTTGATAAAAATTCTGAATTTTAAGCAAATTAATTTAATTAATTTAATATTAAGTCATCAATTTGAAATCAAACTCTCAAGCAAATTCCTGAATTTTTTTTCTAATAAACAGCAAAATTTCTTAAGCAAATATGCTGGTAATATTTGAAGCAAATATAATGTTGTTTTTCATTACCTTTTAAACTGTTTGTTTTGTAAATACATTCTCTGCATGCTACAAAAGTGGCCTTTCATCCTTTAATGTTGTTACGTCTAATCGTAATTTGATTAGTACTTGCAAAGTGCAGTTGGAGCCTCGCTTTACTTTGTCCATGAAGGCTACAGTCACGATTGTTTTCCTACGTTGAAATCAGTTCACTTTTTGTCATAGATAGAAGCACAAAAGCTTGGTTATGTTCCCAATAAAATTTTAAATGATGCAGGTTCCTAAAGTACTGCTTTTCATTTTTACTCGTTTTTAAGTCACAAAAATATGTAGGATTCAAGTAATTGCATCCACTGACGCTTGTAGAGTTTATTCTCATAACATCATTCATAACATTTGTATTAAATCAACGATGAATTCTTGTCACTCAAAATTGAAAGCTGATCCTATAGTTCACTTTTTAATTCTCTACTGGATGCGTGGTATGTCTTATCTGACGAAAATCGAATTGGTAACTTGATTGATTCAAGTGTACTGAAGTGTGAATTCATAAAAAAAACAATGTTTAGCCGACTACATGTATTTTATAAGAATATATATTTGCCTATTTCAACGATTGTTTTTTTTTGACATAGGACAACGTCTTTGTTTTCTATACTGGGCTACAATTTAAACAAAGATCGAATTGCAACCGTCACGAAAAGTCCTCAGGTTTTAAGCGCTATATTTTCAGCCGTTTCTCCCAAGATTTTCAAAATGTCTGCACCAATCTATTGGACATATTTCTACGCTTTGATATCAGTATTTAAAATTATTCATTTTTAAGCTTGAACTATTTGAAACAACTCGAACACAAGGTGATGTCTCTTAACTACGTTTTGCAGAGTACATTTATTAAATGTACAGTATTTTTCCTATCCCAGACTTCAAATGTAAGTGAGGGAGTTCTCATATGCAGCATTTCATGATATATAAAGGTTACACTTTCGACAACTGCTTCGTTCGTTCAGCAGTAATTACTCAGAAATCTAACTTATGTCAAGAGTTGAATATCAAATAAAAATTTTACAATTGGCGACCGTCACGAAGCATTGGTAAAAAGTGATTTAAATATTAAGTAGACATTGAACATCTTCTTTGCGTACAACCCCAAGGCTGTGCCTTGTAGTTTTTTTTATTTATTTCAAAAAGATAGAGCATACCTTGGCTGCTACTCCGGTATTAATGAGAATAAGCTAGCTAATACAATGAGCTACATACAGTGACGGACAAAACAATAAGACCTGCCTGTTATGAATAATGTTCGGTATCAAAATAAATAACAAGATTCATCAAAATGTATGATTTTTGTCACTGGAGCTTAGCTTATAATGTTATTTGAAAAAATTATACATCACTGATGCTATAGAACAAATTTAAAATAGCCCTTCTAGTAAAATTTTCAACTTCAAAAACTATACGACAATCAAATAAGATGAAAATCCTTTGGCTTCAACTGTTCAATATTTGGTTTTCGGACTCAGCGTGGTATCGATTCAACCATACTTCGGCATGTAGTGACAGAAACAGCATACCATGCATCCTGAACTCGACTCAACTATTCCTCCTTATTTTATGTTTTTACAGGCTTGGCAGATTTCTTTACGATCTGCCACAGGTTTTTAGTCGGATTAAGACCTGGTGACTGTACCGGTCACTGCATAACATCGATGTTATGATCCTCAAACGTGTTCGTGTAGTACATTTAGGATCGTTATCCTGCATGAACTGCCACTTCAAAGGCATTTCCTACTCAGCACGTGGCAGCATCTCGTTTGCCAGGATCTCTGCATAAAGCCCGATTCAAAGTATATGTGGACGCATTCAAATGATCACAACTCATGAATATAATAAACATACACGGTTGATCAAAACGTCAAACAAAAAGGTATTAATTCAAACGATGTATAACAAAGTATTACATTTTCAGTCGCTGGTGACACTATACCGGTGAACTTATTCCACTTTAAACGCATTTGTTGTGCATTTGTCACTTCTTTACCGCATCCTCAAAGTTTTCGCTTGACAATTGCCCAATATTTTTCGATCGGTCTGAACTCAGGGCAATTCGGAGAATTAATTTTTTTGGCGACGAAATTAACATTGTTTGCAGCAAACCATTCTAGTACCTCCTTAGAGCAGTGGCAGCTGGCTAGATCCGGCCAAAACGTAACGTTGGTTTTGTGTTGTCGAATGAAGGGTAAAATCCGCTTTTCCAGACACTCTTTAATGTAAACCTTCGACGTCTTTGTGTGAGGTGTGATGAAAACCTTGGTTTTAAGGCCACACCTGCTGATTCATTGCCAAATCATTAGTTTCCGAGCAAACTTATCAGCAACAACAAATTTATACCTGGAAGGGCATCCCCACGACCAGTTGTCAGGTAAAATTTTCGTCCAGGGGTTTGTTTATAATCCATTTTGACATATGTTTCGTCATCCATTAAAATACAGCCATCAAATTTCGTCAAAACTCGTTCGTATGGTATCGTGTTCGCTTTTTGGCCACTAAGTTTTGTTTCAGGGAGCGATTCGGGTGTTTACTGGCACAAAAAGACTTATATCCTTTTCATGAAAGAATGTTACGCACGGTGGAAAAGTTGGAATCGTATTTCTTTGCCAAATCACGTATGGAGACACCTAGGTTGCCTTCCACGTACCTCAACACCTTTCTCCTCAGCTCATTTTCCCTAGTGCCCTTTTAATGATAGATGCGCTGTGCTCTATCCATACTCAGAGTATCCTTGTAACGTTTGATTACAAGACACGCTGTTGACTTTGGGAATTTTAACACTTGTGCTAATTTTGAGGCAGACCACGAAGGATTCTCTAGATGTTTGTGCAAAATTAATTTTCTTTTCTCAAGTTCCATGATTTGTAATTCCGAGATGCGTCGATCAATCAGGTATTTTTTTTCACCAACATCAACAAATGTTTGTCAAACGTTTTTTGTTCCAACCACCAGTTGGTGTATCAAACCGTGCGTTCAGATTTACTTTGAATCGAGTTTTAGTCATCTCCGTAGAGTTGTCGTAGACGTGGGGCAACAACGTTCTCCAAAATATCCGTTATGCCATGTTGGTATTTACGTTTCTCTAGACGAATACAAAGGAACGCTTACCTCGTTTGCTGCCTTCCAAACTATCACTGACATTCGCAAAAAAAGGGGTCTCAACCAGCGTGCCTAGAGAGTGCCAACTTGACTTTATCTAACCTCTTTTCTGGTGGTAGCTTTCTAGACGCCATGGACATTACGTTTTATTTTAAGCCTTACATCCAAGGTCCTTGCTGAGACTGGCGTGGACGATTCCTGTGGAAACGTCGAGTTCAACAGGCAGTACAACCAAACGTTAAACAAACATCGATTTAAGGCTAGTTTTAGTCAAAAGCACATAAATTAATTCCAGATCATTTGAAGTCACAATATCTTGAAATGGTACAATAGGTAATTTAACTCGAACATAAAGGCAAATTACGTGATCTGCGTCCCCTTTTCCACATTCACTGCGATTATTATCGCTCAATCCCACATGGTATAAATGAGCGTTTAAAGAATAATGATTAGACAAGGGGGAAGACATCACACGAATGAAGTCTCGACCCACATTCATCCTTCCAAACCATGGCTCTTCGGCACCATAGGAATCGTAGAGTGTTGCCATCGCCCCAAATATCCTTTACTCCATTTATGCTGCCAGCTGACGAGTGACAGAGTGATGAAAAGAAGGAAAAAAAAAATCATTGAAGGCGATTTGTCGATCGCAAATGTCACCTTCCATAGCGCCTACCTTTACAAGCGAGTCCGCTGTCTCATTGCCCGGAGTTGAAAAATAAGATGGGACACAAAGGGGTTTATAAAGTTATGCGAAAATAATGTACTTAATTATCATGTACAATATACGAATAGTGCTTTACCGGCCTGCTTCATCGATAAATCATAGTGAACCGAATTATCGTAGTCGGAAAAGCGAACATGATTGAGAATATTCGCGCGAAGGCCCAACCTCCTGTTTTATGAAAAGGGCATCTGGATAAATTTGTCAATAGTTTGTTTCAAAAGCTGAATTTATGAATATGTTAAAATTGTAGCTCTTAACTAACTCTACAAATTTGTCTAACAGTGCAATCGGTCCAATTTGGCTCTCAGGCGTTGAGATGAGATGCCTTGTTTTCCTAATGAAATACCACTATCACACTCTGTGAGTATCCCTAATAGCATTCTTACTTGGTTTAAATCGGTCCAAATCGGCTTTCCAGCTCCTAGTTTCCCAATGAAAAACTGTTACTGTTGGTTTAAACTGGTCAAACTTTTTAGTATTATTAAAAATCACTTTATTTTCCCAATGAAAAACTACAATCACACTTTTTGAGTGGCCCCAATAGCATTTTTACTGTTGGTTTGAATTGATTCAAATCGGAAATCACTCTTAATTTTCAAACATTTAACTTGACAGCTTATTGTTAACCAAAACGAACCCTGCTGCTACCCAATCCAGTTATCCAAAATCCCAGTGATTTCTCGTGGAAGTGCAGTGGACTCCGCGGCTTCCAATAAAGCGAGTATCACGTCTCACGTCAACATATTCATATCCTTTCCTTACTTGGCCTGCATTTGGGCGGGGCCGGCGCCGGTATTGCCTTAGTTTTGGATCACCAGTTCTTACACATTGAAGATGTAAAGGGTGATACGGTCAAAATTTGGTCAAGGGAAAACGCGTGTAAATCGGTGAAATCGTTTATTTAAAAAATCAAATTAAATTTCTTTTTCAAGTTCAATTAGTATAAAATTCAGGAAAAATATTCAGTTAGGCTTCCGCTTTTCCAAATCCGAATTGCCGGGTCTTACGCTTGACCCCTGCCATCAGATTTTGTACAGCCACCTTGTCCACCTTCTTCGCCGCAGAAAGCCAGTTTGCCTTGAACTGCTGCTCGTCCTTAGCAGTTTTTTGGTCTTCTTTAGGTTCCGCTTGACAATAGCCCAGTATTTCTCAATTGGGCGGAGCTCTGGCGTGTTGGGAGGGTTCTTGTCCTTGGGAACCACCTGCACGTTGTTGGCGGCTCACCACTCCATGGCCTATTTACCGTAATGGCAAGATGCCAAATCCGGCCAAAACAGTACGGAACATCCGTGTTTCTTCAGGAAAGGCAGCAGACGTTTATTCAAACACTCTTTCACGTAAATTTCTTGGTTGACAGTCCCGGAAGCTATGAAAATGCTGCTTTTCAAGCCACAGGTACAGATGGCTTGCCAAACCAGATATTTCTTTGCGAACTTTGACAGTTTCGTGTGCTTGAAAATATCTGCTACCTTTCCCCTTCCTTTTGCCGTATAAAACTCCTGTCCCGGAAGCTGCTTGTAGTCGGCTTTGACGTAGGTTTCGTCGTCCATTACCACGCAGTCAAACTTCGTCAGCATCGTCGTGTACAGCCTCCGGGATCGCGCTTTGGCCGTCGTATTTTGTTTATCATCGCGATTTGGAGTCACTACCTTCTTGTAAGTCGATAGTCCGGCTCGTTTTTTGGCTCGATGCACGGTTCTAGACGATACACCCAGCTTATTTGCGGCATCTCGGAGAGATAGGTTAGGGTTTTGCTTGAAACTACCGGCAACTCTCTTTGTCGTCTCAGCGGCTTCCAGTTTTCGATTTCCCCCCGATCCAGACTTCCTGGCTGTCGACAAACGTTCCCCAAACACTTTAATTACATTTGTAACGGCTGATTTGGCAACTTTTAGCGATTTTGCCAACGTTGCGTGCGAGTAGCTCGGATTTTCGCGATGCGCGAGCAAAATTTTGATACGCTGCTCTTCTTGCTTGGACGGCATTTTGACAACTGAAGAGTGAATTCCAAAATCAAAATAGGAGCAACATTCTACACACACACACCTTCAAAATGAGGGGTGTTCAGGTTTTTTAAATGCAAAATTGAAAGAAATACGTCAAGTTGATATTGACCAAATTTTGACCGTATCGCAGTTTATGTTAGTCCCAAGCATAATTTGTTTGCTCTCTGTGTAATTACAGCTGATCTGGTAACAACGGAGTAGCAACCTCGGGCGGTCAATCAAGCTCATGCTCATGCTCATGCAACTTTGTCTAACAGTGCATTGCCCTAACTGAGATATAGAAAGTGTTATGTTCATTGTCACATTGAACGTTTGGGTTTCAAAGTTAGAGCAAAACATTGTGAGGTAAATTTATGAACACAATCAAGCACATCAATTTCATCATGAGTGATATTTTGAAAATCAGCTTCTGGAACGAGTTTTCGTCAAATGACTTTTTACAGCACTGGGTATACACAGCTGGTACACAGTCATAAAGTAAGTTTGAGGATTCAAATCAAGTAGCTTCTCAGAGTTTTTTATTGCCTTGGGGTTATCCCAACGATTAATTGAATATAATTTCTCGTTAGAGCACTTTGAAGCGATGCGGTAAAAGACTCCTAGTGGATCCCTTTCAGCTTGTGGTGCTTTCTATTCTCTCATCACCGTCGAGCTAGTTTACATTCGGATTAATGAGGTTTCATAAAAAAAGGAAGCTTTATTTGCTATCCTCATTAGCTATCCTTAATGAGACCAAGTGTTCTCCGAACAGCTAGCATACTACGCCTCCACGGAGTAGCAGAGCACTTGACCCATGAACACAATCCCGTCAAAATCGAACATCCACACAAAGCCTTCCATGAAAAAGCGCAACAATGTTTCCACTTAATTTTTAACAGCACTTTTCATCGCTGGCACCAACAGTTGCAGCTACAGCAAGCACGTTTTTCATTGCGAACCTCCACTCTGCACTTGTGCCAGGCATCGCCCCATTCCCGGCCGTGATGGTGCATCGTATCATCCTACTTCTTGGTACAATGCAATCACCAGCGCAATCGTTTTATAATTATAATAACCTTTATTTTTGTTCCTGCTGCCTCGGTGGACTCCGCGTTGCAAGAGCAAGAGAAAACAATCAGGGACTTACTAGGGTAAATGGGCATATTATGAGACGCCCGAAGTTTTTGAGCTTCTCGTAGGCTAATTGTTGGCTATAAAATAATATAAGGTGTGGCCCAGTTAGAACTGGAACATAGACTATTGCGCATATGTCGGATATGCATTAACAAAATAGTATTCTGTTTTATATGAACTTAAGAAGGAAAATTCAAAACAATAATCATCTCGATTTCGAAGAAATTTGCGGAAATTTCCCGGAATACGTTTCATCAACCGGCGCACATTATTCTCATCCATCGTTTTGGCAATCTTATTCCACTTGATTCTCAATTCATTGATGCTTTTGACGACACTTGCATTCACCTTCAGCTTCCTCTTCATACCAGCCCAAAATCTCTCCATCGATCTGAGCTAGGGACAGTTTGATGGGTTGAGTTTTTTTTTGGTATAAACTGAATCCCGTTGGTTTCATACCACTGTAGCACTGTTTTACTGTAATGACAGCTTGCAAGATCTGGCCAAAACATGACAGGTTCATTGTGGGATCTGATGAATGGCAATATTCGCTTCTGGAGACATTCCGTTCTGTACAGCTCTGAATTAAATGTCTTACCAGTGATGAAAACCTTGATCTTCCTACTGCAGCTAGAGATGCCTTGCCAAATCATGTGTTTACGTGCAAATTCATCTGCAAACACAAACTTGAGTTTGGCAGGACCATCGTCCCGAGCCGTAGCCAAGTAAAATGTTTGTCCCGGTAGCTGTTTGGAATCGGCCTTTACATAGGTTTCATCATCCATGAGGAGACAGCCATTGAATTTTGTCAACAACTGATCATACAGTTTTTTGGCACGAATTCTGGCCTCATTGTTCTGCTTTTGATCTCTATTTGGCTGTCTACAGCCATGGTATGACTTGAAGCCTTCCCGGAGGCGAATTCCGTTACACGGACAGTGTGCGGCGCGAAACTTTTCGGCAAAATCGCAGTCTGAGATGTTGGGATTTGCCTTAATGTTCTAGATGACTTTGTTGCGCACTTGATGGTTGACAATACCCGCAGAAAAAAAGAAAGAGAACAATTTCGCTTAATTTTGCCGACAGATTCAAACAGTTAAGAAACTGCTCTATTTTACAACGCGCTTATTTGGTAACCTTCGGTTATGAGTTGTTGGTATTTATTCTTAAAATTTTATTCAACATCGATCAACGAAATTCTGGTTCATGGCAAAGGACATGGGTAAAGTACCCAAGTAGCACACTACGGTCAATATTAGTTGTAGTAACTTGATTATGACTTAGCAAGTCATATTTATGTTATCTCAACCAAATGACAACACGTGTGCTACTAGGGTAGTACTCGAACCAAAGACGTCACCCTTTGCCTAACATCCCCTGGGGAGTAGGTCAAGGCACGAACGAATCCGTCACCTCAAAAGGCAAAAGGTGACGTTTGGCAAGCGCTCATGTACTACTGATAGCTTTGTGATAGTTATTCTAGCGATATATTGTATGCACTCTGTTTTGATTTATGCTCACATGGGAGAGGAACTCTCTCCTTTTTTGGGTTTGTTTTGATTCGCAACGTCTAACTGACTGCATTCAATAACGGCGCCTACCACATCCTTGCAAACAGGTAGGAATAGGGAAGAAAAGTTAGTGCGACCTTTGCTGTTTAGGGAACGTGTTTACCTCTGCGTCCCCACAAGGATCACAGGAAGGAGGTTTTTCTATGTTAGTATGGTATGGCACCTTGACAAGTGATGTAATCATATAATATAGTTCATATAATTGAGGGAAAAAAGGATGACAACTACTTGTTTCGCTCCATGTTTTTTAGATTACTTACCACCTCTCCATTGTCTGGAAATCCTTTGCGGCGTCCGACTGGTTGACTTTCTGCTTCCTCCAAGGTATCTAAATTATGCCTATCTAAATCTGCCATATAGCTTTACAGGTGAACGAAAAAAGGATCTTATGTCGAACTTAACTCCTCCAACCCATCAACATCGTTGCTACCTTTTCGTTTTCTTCAGAATGTCCTCCTGCTCCGGTGAATGTTTCATCAAAATTTCCTCCACCGTAGCCATTCTTGGCTCAACCGGCTTGCACCTGTCTACCAAACTCAACTTTCGGCATCGCTCCAGGACTCAGGAAAATCTCTCCAAACACTCTGGATACCCGGTATCATACAAACACCGATGTTCGTCAAACTTCTAGTCGTAAACCAGCTCCACCACGGACCAGTTCCATTACCGACATGGCAGTTCCAGTTAAGGGTCAAACTTGAACTACTCCGCGCGGACAAAATGCACGTCAAACTTGCTACAAACACCGCCTACTCCTCTCCATTTTCCAAAAATCAAACTGTCAAAGATTTATTAATGAACCGCTTCATTAATTCGGGCCCATAATTGGAAAACTCACCCTAATCCTTTGATAGGCGCAAGAGTGAAAAAGTTGAAAATCCGAGCACGTCATGTTGTGACTGTAGGCGGCTTCGCCGCAGATTGTTTTTGTTTTGCCGTACGATCCGACGGCGACGGCGGTTCCGGGAACGAAGTGGTATTGGTATCGGCCAGAAGGACGAGCGAGCAAGTGAGATGAACAGTGCGCATGTTCTCACTGGTGCCAGGTGCATCCTTCTCGTAGCTGACGGTTGAGTTGTATTGGTGGAATCGCGCTCGGTGCAGTTTGTATTGGCGTTTCGGAAAATGGATAGCTAAACTGTCAAACGTGGGGATGAGCGAGCATACCGGGTAAGGGAGGGAAGGTGTTATTTGGGTTGACCGGAGGCAGATATAATCCTTTTTCTTGGTAGCGTCATCTTCCGTCACACGGCAATAATCGGTAATATGGAGGGACCACTGAATGATAATGTTGCGGTAACCACATATCAGTGCAAGATGTTTGACTTGTTGATAATAGATTTCCGGGAACTTCTTTTCCCGGTGATACTTCGAGGAAGCTGGCTTCACAAGGCACGCCTGTGACTCAGAACTTCTATTTGACAGGAATGCCTCATAAATCAGGCAGTATTTATCACTTATTTATTCTTTTCTTGGCATTTTAGGCTTGTTTCTTATTTCAATTTATTCGTTCTCAACTTAATGTGTTGAGTGTCACTTGCAACAGTATAGTTAAGCTTTAATTTTGGGGGCTAAAAGAAGTTGTCAAAAAAAATGTGAAAAGTATTTACTGAACATTATGAATGTGAACAGCCATGCCTGCTATGCAGCGTTAAATTAAATATATACCAATGTAGAATACGTTCGAATTTATAAGATTGATAACAAAGGGTATGTGTCCCAGAAGTCAACCTAATATACTAAGATCGATTACAGTAGTTCTTTTACTATCGAGATTTTCAGGGTTTTGATACCTAGCTAAGTACTAAGTATTTTTTGATCCCTGTCTCCAATCACCCGTTTTGAAACTTGGAAAAATCGAGTGGATCGAAACCAACACCAGCATATGCTGATATGGTACTTGTTTCGAACTGCGTCGAAATCGGGTCCGAACCCACGGAACACAAAAAACCTTAAAATTGGCCACTATTCTGGGTAAATCGACCAACTCGTTGCTAGAGAAGTTATGGGCTGAAGACTGCTTTGTATAACAAATGTGCGATGGTTTTAAGGAACTCGAATAACAAATTCGAGAAGGCCTTTGAAGAGAAAATAATTTTCAGAATATCTCAAGAGCGGCTGATCATCCTCGCCATACAAGCCATACAACTTGTCCACCATCGGAGCAGAAACATGCATCTTAGGAGCCAAAGATCCTGCATCAGATTCCCCAACAGCAATCGGCAAACACCCCACAATCCCTGATCCTTCCTTTTGCTCCTATGTTGACATAAGTAAACTTGTATTCAACTTCCACCATAGCCATTAGAATGATGCTGAACGACTTTTTATAATTTCAATAATCACTGACGGTCTTTGGAGGGTCTTTTATACTAACGTGTCTTCCGTCTAGCGCTCCAACACAATTGGAAATTTGCGAATTTTCTTCAAAGTCACTCTTAATCTAAATAATATAGGAATTCTAAAGAAACCTGTCATTTCATTTTTGCTGCTCTAAGAAACGGTACATACAAATTTGAAACCTCAAAGCAATGAATTTAACCGATTGATTTCAGCCTAAGAAGATCTTCCCAGAAGAACTTCCCTGGACTTCTCTGAACAACTTTCTTGAAGATCTCTGAAAAACTTCCCCGAAGTTTTCTGAAGACCTTCCCCGAAGTACTTTGAAGAACTTCCCTGAATTTCAATAAAGAACTTCCCTGGAGTGCATCTGAACAACTTCTTTAAAATTACTTTCCTAATATTCCCTGACGAATTTTCCCGAACTTCTTTGAAGTTCTTTCAAGAACTTCCCCGAAGTTCTCGGAAGAACTTCCCCAAAGTTCTTTGAAGAACATCTCCAAACTATCTCTGAACTTCAATGAAGAACTTCCCTGAATTTCTGTGAAGAACTTCCCAGAAGTTCCTCTGAAGAATTTCCCTGTAGTTCCTCTGAAGAACTTCCCTAAGTATTATCTGAACAATTTTCATGAAATTCCCTGAATAATTTTCCCAAGTTTTTCTGAAGAATTATCTGAAATTCTCTGGAGAACTACTCTGAAGTTCTCTGAAGAACTTTCCTGAAATTCTTAGAAGAACTTCCCTGAAATTAATTGAAAAACTTCCCTGAAAGTCTTTGAAGAACTTCCCCAAAGTTCTCTGCAGAACATCTCCGAAGTTCTCGGAAGAAGTTACCTGAACTTCTATAAAGAACTTACTTGAATTTTTGCGAAGAACTTCTCTAAAGTTTCTCAGGAAAACTTCTCTGTATTTCTCTGAAGAACTTGCCTAAAGTTGCTCTGAATAAACTCCCGGAAATTCCACTAATGAACTTCTCTGAAATTCCCAGAAGAAGTTTTCCGAACTTCTCTGAAGAATTATCTGAATTACTATGAACAACTACGCTGAAGAAATTCCCCAAACTTGTCTGAAGTTCTCTGATGAACTACTTCCCCGAAGTTCTCTGAAGAATTTCCCCGAAGTGCTCTGAAGGATTTCCCTGAATTTCTCTGAATAACTTTCCTGTATTGCTCTGAAAATCTTTCCTGAACTTTTCTAATGAAGCTCCACGAATTTCTCTAAAGAACTTATCTCCCGTCGTCGTCACTCAAATACCTTTCTGGGTATTTTCGTAACTTGTCCGGGGGTGAGATTCAAACTCGTGACTTTGGCTGCTCAACTCCACTCATTAGGTGCTGTGCAACATCTGGTTGCAGCTTCTTCTGTACGGAAACTCACATTTTCTTCATGTCTTACGTCGTACCAGCTTCATAACAGCCCAGTATTTTTCGATGAGCCTTGGTTCCGTGCGTTAGGGGGGTTCAGATCCTTGGGTACGAAAGCGACCTCGTTTGCTACGTACCACTCCAGGACAACTTGTGAATAGTGGCACGAAGCTAGATCCGGCCAGAAGATCGTAGGGCCCTCGCGTTGCTTCAACAGAGGAAGCCGACGCTTCTGTAGACAATCCATGAGCTGGATCTCTCCGTTTACAGTCTCGGTAGTGATGCTTGGCGCACTCCGTGAGCCACATGAGCAGATCGCTTGCCAAATCATGTATTTCATGGCAAACTTTGAAAGCTTCCTTACTTGCTCCGGAATATCAAACTTGTGCTGGGCGGCGAAAAACAGTAGCCCCGGAAGCTGCCGGAAGTCCGCCTTTACGTTAGTCTCATCATCCATGATAAGCCAATGAGGCTTCGTCAGCATCTGGGTGTACAGTTTCCGGGCCCGTGACTTTCCCACCGTATTTTGCCGTTCGTTACGATATGGAGCCTTCTGAAATTTGTACGTATGCAGTCCTTCCCGGTTCTTGGCTTTCAGAACGAAAGACTCAGATTCAACTTTTTGGTCTAACCGAAGCCTTGGGATTCCACTTAACCTTCCCAAGACATTGGGGTTAAATCTGACCCATGGCGCAACTTCAAAGTACGCTATCTTTTTTATTTTTTAACTAATCGGGCTGAAATTGTCTAACTTTTAATATTCTGCGTAGTTTTTTATTTTTGCATAAAAGTATGTTATTTTAAATCAGTTTAAGAGGTGGTTATACAAAAAAAGTGACACATAAGACATTATGGTCATTATTAAGCAGGATTACAACCCTTCGTAGAATTTCGAAATTTAAATTTAGAGTCAATGTGTATGCACCATTTTAAAGGTACTGGTCTAAAAAATACGTTGAAACAAAAACAAAACTGGTTCGGGTAACATTATCCCCCCTGGAATCTATTACAAAAGGGTAGGAAGTTTTAGTTTGGCTGTGTTAACAGAAATGCATGTAAAACATTTCAGACTCATTGTAGAGAATTTGCGTCTGCAGCAAAGCTTCTCAGTGCGTAACGTATCGTCTTTGGATATTATCATTTTAGTTCTAAATCGTGCTGCAGAGATGACGCTGCAGCCTGTCTTTGTCAAATGAAGCTCTAGAGAGTTGCCGTCTTCGGTAAAGTTATTTGAAATACAAAATGTTGTCATTTGATATTATCAGATTAGTTCCAGAGTTTGCCGCAGAGATGGCGATCCAGTCTATCTTTGCTAAATGAAGATTTAGAGAGTTGTCGTCTTCGGTTAAGCGTTTAAAAATTTAAAATTTAGTCACTTTCCATTATCATATTAGTTCCAAATTGGCGCTGCAGTCTTTGCCAAATGAGAGCTGCCGACTTCGGTAAAGTTGATAAAAATATAAAACGAAGACATTTGATATAATCACATCAGCTCTAGATCGTACCACAGAGATGGCGCTGCAGCTTATCTTTACCAATGCATCATCTCTGCGGCAACATCTGGAATCAATATAATAATCTTACAAGATGGGAAATGACATACTGCGGCTCTTTGCCGAAGACGACAACTCTCTAGAGCTTCATTCGGCAAATATATATGACAGCGCCATCTCTGCGGCAATACCTGGAACTAACATGATAATGTTTAATGTCGACAAATGACATGCTGAAAAATTTTCTCCAGACGGCAACTTTCTAGCGCTTCATTTGAAAAAAAAAACTGATCAGGAACTGATATGATAGTGTCAAAAGACGACAAATGACATATTAAGAAACTTTGCATAAGACGACAGCTCTACACCACTTCATTTGACAAAGATAGACTTCAGCGCCATCTCTACGGTATGATCTGGAACTAATATTATGATGTCAAAAGACGATAAATGACATACTGAAAAACTTTGACGAACACGGCAGCTCTCTGCAACTAGTCCGGAATGTTTTGTATGCAATTCTGTTCACACATCGAAATCAAAAGCTCCTTCCCTCTATAGCAGATTCCCGGTGGCCAAGTTGAGGATTTTCCAGGTGGTAGCGCAAAATAAATTCGCGACTTTGTTTTTAGAATGACGCATTTTTTTTTCAATTTTCGAAAAACTGACAATGATAAAAATATCAAAAAAACACTCTAAACTACTTCTACTCAAAATTTCAAGAGAAAATACCCGCAATTTTCTACAGCGTTCTTTCCTTATTATTTAAAAAATGGTGCTCATCGGAGGCTCAACTGTGTAAGTGCTAGCTGTGAAAGAAGCAGACGAAACATAACGCGAAGTTAATAGCACACCATAAAGGACGCGAATCGAAATATCAGAAGATCAAGACGACCCATTGTCGCCAATTAAAAATTAACTGTCACTACTAAACGTCATAAGATGTTTGTACGAGTGTATAATGAGTTCTATTTGTCACCCGTTTACGGCTGTTTAGTTTCACACATGTTAATTAACTAAAATACAACCCACCAATCGTCGTTCCTGAACTGGGTTTATATTTCTCGTTCGCGTCCAAACATCGCCCTCGTCATTAGAGTGAGATTCGAAAAAAAAACCCACCGAAGAAATATATTTCGTTGCCCATCACAGGCTAGGTTCTGTTCCCCCAAAGAAACACTTGAACTGCAGAACGAAACAAACTTTGAACGAGATTTCGTTGTTTTCCCAGTTTGCCAGCAAACCACTAACAACGACATGCAGCCCTACTGCTGGTGCTGAATCCTTTTTGCCAAATGCCAAGCCAACTAATGGCTGATGGCAATCTGTAGAAACAATTTTCGGGTTGCATTTTGCTCCCCATTCACGTGGACGAGACTAAGCAACCATGTGCGGAAATTTACTGCAAACCACCACACGTGGCATCGTGCTTTGCGTTGTGCCAGAACAGCAGCCAATCGTACGACGAGGATGGTGAAAGTTAGACGAAAAACCACAGCAACTGCAATCGACGCTAACTTTCCGAAAAAGGGGGAACTATTGCGAATTCTAGGTTTTTGGGGACAATTTCGGAGTGAAGTGGTGTCATGGCTGCTTTGTAGTTGTTTGTTGTTCAGAATTAGACATTAGATTGAAATTATGTCACGTGCAAACTGAGAAAAAAATCAAGTAAATTTAGGTGCTCTGCGACTGACTTACACCAGTTTCAACGTAAATTTAAGCCAAAATAGAAGCGAAGTTGATTTCAATCAATTTCAACGCTGACCTACCGATGTAGTGAACAAATGGCATAATGTGGGAGCGCATGTTTTGTTTTTCTAAAAAAGGGGGGTAAACATTCATAAATTTCACGCTTATATATTGTTACTACACAGAAGAAAATAATTTATTTTAATAAGCGCGTAAAATTTCCAGCCAAATGGAGGCGTAAACAACGATATTGTTTGCAATCTTCCATGCACCATACAACAATTTTTGCAACCTTTCATACAACAGGCTAGATTCAGGCGTTATCTGGCTAAAATTTTGATTATTTTCTGCCAAATCTGGCATTCCCTTTATGTGCATTAGATAACGCAGAAAATTCAATGCGTCTTTTTATGTGTATATAACTTAAGTATTTTACCAAAATTTTAGTTAAATGGACGATATTGAGATCACAGGACTTGGGCCAAAAATGGGTGAATTGGAAGATTTAGTTCCGTACCCTAAAGACTGTACTCGAAAAAAAATGAAACACATATAAACGATCGCCAAACGTTTATTTTTAGTCCTTTTTAGAGTGAACTTTCAGGGAATAAACTACAACATTATGGTGCGGCTTCATTGGTATGTTGGATCTCCTCGCCATGACCAAATGCCCGCATTTTGCCCTTGACACAACTCATTAGGTTTTTGGGCAAGAGTGGAGCCTTACTGTTTCTTCAAAGCCAGCTCGTTCTCAAGTACTTTAGGTGTTTTACGAAGCTTGGCCTTCACGATGGCCAAAAACTGCTCAATCGGACGAAGTTCCGTCGAGTTCGGTGGGTTGAAGTCTTTGGTACAGAAACAACATTGCATATGGGCAGAATGCCAAATCCTGCCAAAAGCGTCTCACCTCCGTGTGACCGCAAGAAAGACAGCAGAAGCTTCTGTAGGCACTCGTCCAGGCAGATTTATCCATACATGGTAAGGAAACTGTCGTGATGTATGGCTGGCTCATCTCCCCAAACCACAAATGGTCTGCTAAACCAAGATTTGTTTGGCGAATTTGTCCATCTTCTACTTCCTTACAGATTGTACTTGAAAAAAATTCAACAGACAAAAATGATCACTTTAAATTCATTTTAAGTCAGATGTTTTTGGAACTCTCAGGGAATAAATAAACACATATTGACTACGTTTTGAAAGTTTGTTTATTCATCATCCTCTCCTAGACTACATATCCGCACCTTGGACATAACGCTACCCATCAAATCCTGTGCAACACTTGTGCCATCTTTCTAATACACTTTCATCTATTCTTTCTTGAAATTCTTGTCGTTTTTGAAGACCTTCTCTGTTTTCCGGAGCTTGCTCTTCATAATGGTCCCGAATTTTTCTATTGGACGATGTTCTGACGAGTTTGGTGGACTTGCCTCCTCCGGTACAAAAACAATATCGTTGGCTTCGTACCACTCCATCACCGGTTTCCTCCAAGGAACGATGTCAGATCTGGCCAAAGCAGAGTGTCACCTGCGTGGGACCGAAGGAAGGGCAGCAGGCGCAAATACTTCTAAGCAAATTTGTCACCCTTCTTCTTCCGGAACTTCTGCGGAACATCTAGGCGGCACTTGCCGATGAAAAACTCCAGGCCGTGGATCAGCTTGGCGTTCGCTTTAATGTACGTCTCGTCGTACATTACGATGCATTTCGGTTGGACCGATTCCGCCCATTGGATGACAACTAGGATGATCCCAATGCGGCGTTCATCCAAGGAGAACAGGTAGCTGGAATTGCTCCAGTTATTGCAGGGTCACCCGAGCCGGTCAAAAAAAAAAGGTTAAGATGATGGTGATCATTTCGAAATTTTACCCCAAAACCAAAAAGGTCGACGTGGTGGAACACTCGACCGGAGTGCCAGACAAAGTCCGGTCAGATCGAAAGCATGTACGGAAAGATTCATCCTAAGGCGGGTACGGTTGTATATTTCAACCCTAGAACCGGACAGAATGAAACCTTCCAAGGGCAGACGGACCCGAAGTCCGGACAGCTTCATATTGTTACCGGAGTTGTTGATCCTAGTATCGGAAAGGTGGATGATAATCTTGGACAGGTTGTTATTGTCATTCCTGATGGTGATTCCATTGTAGATATTACGACCATCACTGCCAAGGTCGACCTCAGCACCGGTAATGGAGATATGGAACGAACTCGGGGTATTCTGAACTGGGAACTACTTGCGGTACAGCTTTCTGGCGCGGGATTTGGCCACCGTATTGTGTTTATCGGTTCGGTTAAGCGCTTCCCTTACCTTAAAGATATAAAGTACAGCCCACTTCAGTCTCTGCTGGACAAACCAGACGGAAGATTAGGCCTTTTCAGCCACGTCCCGAATCGAATGGTTCGGATTGCGCTTGAATTAATCCCTCACCTTCCTTGCGTTCATGGGGTCGGTCCGGGTTTCTTCCGCTGTCAACTTGCCTCTTGGTCTTCTGGGTCTCCTTGAACGATTTTACTACACGGAACACGAAATTTTGGATTTCTAACTGTTTCGCACACGTGGATCGTGCGAGCCCATAATTTTTTGTGCACTTCTTGCTTGAAAGCCATCTCGATAATAACTTGACAGATTAAGACGAAATTTTACACATGTAAACATGACACACTAACCCAACTTTAGTTTGATTCAAAATTGCATCAATTTTTACCCATGCAGTAAAAAGTTATGCCCAAAAAAAGGTGTTGCATTTTTTTTTTCGAGTACAATTTTTAAGAACCACCAACCGGGATGTGGCAAATGTGGCAACTGCTTAATTTGGGTGCCCTGATGGCCCTACCCATTCTCCAGTAATACCATGAAATATTCATAAAATACTTAAATCATACGTATCGGTTATCTGTGATCTGTATTTGGTGGATCTTGAAATGAACGAAAGGTTGTGTACCCTTTGGTGGATCTTGAAATGAACGAAAGGTTGTGTACCGCTTCCTAAATAGGTCTGATAAAGCCTGAAAAATCTAGAAAGTCATTCTTGGATAAACTTTAATTATACTGAATTGAAACTTTCGATATTTAGTTTTGCCACAGTCAAACAGACATATCACCTTGTTCATTTCATGGATAAGAACCTTTCTGCGCGAACAGTACTGCCTTCTGTTGACTACAACGTGAATTGCGGTATATCCTTCCAGTATCACACCTTATGTTGGTGCCTTTATATAAACTTTATACGACGTGACAGCGGAATAAATGAGCAGTACAGAATCTCCTCCCAAAAGCAAGTTCACACTCTATAAATCTTAGTAAACTTTTAAGAACTTGTTAAGTCTCCCATGAAGCTATTGAAGCATCTTGAATAGCTTCATTGGAGATTTGAATAAATATTTAGTTTTATTGCACTTCTCAGAAGAGTCAACTTTCGGTCACTTTGTATGAAAATCCGAGTTTATTATTATTGTCTTGAACTCGCAGAAAATTTACGAAGTTTTGGAGCGTTCGAGAGTGAGCAAATTCCTAGGGCTTTGGCTATATCGTTACAAGTCGTAGAGAATAGTTAAATATACCTGTAACTTCAAAAAGTGATAAAAATAAAGAGTCCATTTGTTTCGTAGATTCTGGCGTGATGCTAACTTACTAATCAGAGCAAGGCCGGGGGTTGGCCTCTGCTGTACACAGAAGTTGTTTTATTCAGCCCATGGTTGCATTTCGCAAGCCTCGCAGTTTACCGAGGGTCCGCAGGTTGCGTTCTAATTGATCTATCCACCTTGCTCGTTGCGTGCCTCGAGAACTAGGCTGTTGTCAGACATTCTTACGACATGCCCAGCCTACCGTAGTCTACCGAATTTTTCGGTGTGATCAGTCTAACTAGTGTCTTGCAGATGGTCAACTTTGTAGTTCGTCAAACTCTGTTCGATTTTAGCGTCTCCTTGTGTCCAAAGTAGACACGATCACATAATGCGCCTGACAATTTGTTAAATCTTAGTAAGTTTTGTAAAACTGAGCAAAACTTTCAATATATTGCAGAATTTTCTTTGCATCATAATTGATAACACATGTTGAAAACCAGAACCGATTTCATTTAACCCATTTCAATCAAATCTTGACACCGCAAAGCATCCATGCAACACTCCTAGGAATCCTAACTATTCCTGCAAGAATTTTAATCACTATTCAGCGATCGGCATACCCTCCAGTAAGTGCTTGGGTAAGCAACATTCGAAGGCATTACAACAAGCAATACAAGCGAAAAGAATGAAGAATATTGAAGGCCCAACGACCTCGTCTCAGCCCTGCTCGCCTATCTAAGGTACTCTCCGTGAAATTTGTACCAGTATTCCGCTGGAAATTCAGAACAGGGCATTGTGCGGACATATGTGTATGTGTGCGGGTAAAATGCGTGTTTGCCGCGATAGATTAAAGGGTGATACGGTCAAAATTTGGTCAAGGGAAAACGCGTGTAAATCGGTGAAATCGTTTATTTAAAAAATCAAATTAAATTTCTTTTTCAAGTTCAATTAGTATAAAATTCAGGAAAAATATTCAGTTAGGCTTCCGCTTTTCCAAATCCGGAATTGCCGGGCCTTACGCTTGACCCTGCCATCAGCTTTTGTACAGCCACCTTGTCCACCTTCTTCGCCGCAGAAAGCCAGTTTGCCTTGAACTGCTGCTCGTCCTAGCAGTTTTTTTGGTCTTCTTTAGGTTCCGCTTGACAATAGCCCAGTATTTCTCAATTGGGCGGAGCTCTGCCGTGTTGGGAGGGTTCTTTGTCCTTGGGAACCACCTGCACGTTGTTGGCGGCGTACCACTCCATGGCCTTTTTACCGTAATGGCAAGATGGCAAATCCGGCCAAAACAGTACGGAACAACCGTGTTTCTTCAGGAAAGGCAGCAGACGTTTATTCAAACACTCTTTCACGTAAATTTCTTGGTTGACAGTCCCGGAAGCTATGAAAATGCTGCTTTTCAAGCCACAGGTACAGATGGCTTGCCAAACCAGATATTTCTTTGCGAACTTTGACAGTTTCGTGTGCTTGAAAATATCTGCTACCTTTCTCCTTCCTTTTGCCGTATAAAACTCCTGTCCCGGAAGCTGCTTGTAGTCGGCTTTGACGTAGGTTTCGTCGTCCATTACCACGCAGTCAAACTTCGTCAGCATCGTCGTGTACAGCCTCCGGATCGCGCTTTGGCCGTCGTATTTTGTTTATCATCGCGATTTGGAGTCACTACCTTCTTGTAAGTCGATAGTCCGGCTCGTTTTTTGGCTCGATGCACGGTTGTAGACGATACACCCAGCTTATTTGCGGCATCTCGGAGAGATAGGTTAGGGTTTCGCTTGAAACTACCGGCAACTCTCTTTGTCGTCTCAGCGGCTTCCGGTTTTCGATTTCCCCCCGATCCAGACTTCCTGTCTGTCGACAAACGTTCCCCAAACACTTTAATTACATTTGTAACGGTTGATTTGGCAACTTTTAGCGATTTTGCCAACTTTGCGTGCGAGTAGCTCGGATTTTCGCGATGCGCGAGCAAAATTTTGATACGCTGCTCTACTTGCCTGGACGGCATTTTGACAACTGAAGGATGAATTCCAAAATCAAAATAGGAACAACATTCTACACACACACACCTTCAAAATGAGGGGTGTTCAGGTTTTTAAATGCAAAATTGAAAGAAATACGTCAAGTTGATATTGACCAAATTTTGACCGTATCGCCCTTTACGTCGTTTCCGTCCGGTGCAAAAGTCTAAACGAAGAAAATGCAGCTTGGAAAATGTGCATGAAAAATTCTTTTGTGATCCACCTCCATTTGTGTTGCCCCTCACTCCCCCTAGCCTGGTCTTCCATGGTTGTGCAGGATCTCTGAATCTGTGCAATTGTGTTGTCTATTCCACTCCGCCGTCGACCCGGGCTTCGGTGGTGGAGTGGGAAGGCATAACCAAGTCCTTACTCTAGTACACTAAGGACGTATGAACCTCTTGATTCATGTAGGTAGCACAGCAGAGCCGAGATGACGTTAGACAGTCTGGTGCAGAGATGCAGAAAACAAGTGGTAGCAGCAAGTAGTGCAAAACATGCGAAATAAATGCAAACAAAGGACTATTTACCCCACAGAGAGTGCAACATGAAAACGTATCACAGTTTCCGACCATCATCTACTTCAGCTGACTCTGTTGACGATAGTGAGCACAGGTGCAGGACGAGGGATGCAAATTAACATTTTAACCAACGACGACGTCGACGACACCATCAGTGCCAGTGACAGGTGATGGAGATGGTGAGCGTTGGGAGATTTATTGAAGTGCAATTACAGTTACTGCTTTTACTACCGATGGTGATAAAATGATAACATTCAATCGTTGCTGGGTTGTGGTTTAAGGAGTATGAAGGGTCGATGATTTTTGAGTGAGAATTGCGTTACTAGATCAACGCTGCAATATAGATTCAATCAAACTGAAAGTTAGTGAAATAGAACAAAGTGAGTGTATTTTTGCGTAGTTTATTCGAAGTTAAGTAGGTAGTTCTTTAAGTAGTACGTTACTTCAATTCAAAACCTTGCACGAATTTTGTTCATTCGAAAACAATAAGACCCGCAACCGTCGTCTGTGATTGTTCAATGATCGATAAGAAAACCCCACGAATAAAGTAATTCGGTGAAGAAGAAAAAGTGCAAAGATAGACCGTGAATCGAACACACTGATAAGAGCCAAACCGTACATCCAATCAATCATTCGAGTCGACTAATTCCACAGGGGAGACTTTCGTATACGTAATCTAGACTGGGGTCGGCTCCCTCGGGTGGGGTTGTGAGATGAAAGTCATTAATCGTCTTCATCCACGGCTTCTACCTTCGACGAGCAAGGCGCCGACAGGACTGTTTTTATCGTTGAACTGTCAATATCGTAGCCATTCGGGCGTAGACGCCAGAGATCGGAGGAGAAAACGTCGGGTTCGCTGGTACGGCCAGGGAGATCATCATCGACTGTCGCTGGACGGCGAACTGCGCCGAACTGATAGCTCGCCGGTGGTGGATTGCCTGCCGCTAAAGCCTACCGTTTGTTCCGGTTCGGGGGCTGGTTTCTGTACCGTTAGTGCATCAACTATTACCTGCTCCAATGATGGGATACATCATGGGTTGTGCTTGTTTCAAAGGTAATTGAAATTGTATAGAGTGTTTCTTTTTTATTGCAATGTTTTACTCCCTAGGTTTTCCCGTATACCGTCGTCAATTCGTTTTGGGTCGTCAATTAATGCAAATTGCTTACCTTTATGTGCTCTCAGTGGGTATAGAGCGTTTCCAGGCGAAATGACCTACCGACCAACTTCGAGTGTCTCCGATTTAATTGAAAATTTGTACACACGTTTTACCCACGAAAGTAAGTTTATTAAACTGATGAAAATAAATTATGGACTCAAGAGTCAGTTTTAAAAAGGGCGTAAGCATTTTTAATAGCACTTCAATTAATAATTTGTTGCTCGAAAACATTTGGTTGTACAAAAAACTGTCTATGAACAACGTGTGGCCATATGTGTGCAGGTTGTGAAAAAATATACACTGAATTCGGAAAAAATTGACCATTAACATTGAAATATCTCAAAAAACGATTATTTGTTTTTTTTGACTGAAAATTTGAAGTTATTACGCAAATTTAGGCAAAGATTCTAGGATGGAGAAATGTCAGGAAAAAAAGTTTCTACACTCAGTAGCAAAAAAAAAGCCGAGCAAAATTTTGCTTCTAAAAACCCCGTTGTTCAACCTCCTGTAAATTTGTCAATTATCCATATTTTTGGCTGAAAATTTCACAATATTATACAAAATGTATAGATTTTATGTGACCAAAATTTCATGTTGATAGGATGTATGAATTTGGAGTTATCATAAAATATGTGAAAAAAGTCATTTTTGGACATAGCAATTACAAAACTCCGTATTTCTGTGAAAAATGTAGGTAGCATATTACAAATTTCTCCATAGCTTATAAAAGTACAGAAAATAATGTGGACGAAATTTGAACTGTTTCCATCAAGTGGTTTGGACTACAGCAGGCGTCAAAGTTGACGTACCAACATGAGCATTTCCCTTTTTCACCCGATGCTGAACTTGATGAAATATCGGTGCAAAAAAAAAAAGCCGAGGTGAATTTTATTAATAATACTGTATAACACTGTATACGTAGTTTTCACAAACCAATTCATACTGAATGCCATATTTGCAAAGTTCTTCGTGGATTACACTAGTTATTTGGGATATTTCACGCGTAACAAATCATGTGTATTAATAAGATGAAAAACGAGCCGGACTATCGACTTACAAGAAGGTAGTGACTCCAAATCGCGATGATATAACAAAATACGACGGCCAAAGCGCGATCCCGGAGGCTGTACACGACGATGCTGACGAAGTTTGACTGCGTGGTAATGGACGACGAAACCTACGTCAAAGCCGACTACAAGCAGCTTCCGGGACAGGAGTTTTATACGGCAAAAGGAAGGGGAAAGGTAGCAGATATTTTCAAGCACACGAAACTGTCAAAGTTCGCAAAGAAATATCTCGGTTTGGCAAGCCATCTGTACCTGTGGCTTGAAAAGCAGCATTTTCATAGCTTCCGGGACTGTCAACCAAGAAATTTACGTGAAAGAGTGTTTGAATAAACGTCTGCTGCCTTTCCTGAAGAAACACGGTTGTTCCGTACTGCTTTGGCCGGATTTGGCATCTTGCCATTACGGTAAAAGGCTATGGAGTGGTACGCCGCCAACAACGTGCAGGTGGTTCCCAGGACAAGAACCCTCCCAACACGCCAGAGCTCCGCCCAATTGAGAAATACTGGGCTATTGTCAAGCGGAACCTAAAGAAGACCACAAAACTGCTAAAGACGAGCAGCAGTTCGAGGCAAACTGGCTTTCTGTATGCGAAGAAGGTGGACACGGTGGCTCGTACACAAATCTGATGGCAGGGTCAGCGTAAGGCCCGGCAATTCGGATTTGGAAAAGCGGAAGCCTAACTGAATATTTTTCCTGAATTTTATACTAATTGAACTTGAAAAAGAAATTTAATTTGATTTCTTAAATAAACGATTTCACCGATTTACACGCGTTTTCCCTTGACCAAATTTTGACCGTATCACCCTTTATAATAGTATTGCGGTTTTGAACCGACTTTTTATGCAGATGCCATAACCACGAAAAGATAGTTATGCAAAAATTTTGGTTTTTCTCGAATTTGAACAAAATTTTAATGTTATTCAATGATACACCGTTTTGGTTTAATACTATTCAGTTACGTGTTTTGACAGATCGCGTTTCACTTGGATCAATTCTAATTTCAAAACGAAGTATTGAAGGTAAAAATTTTGTTTTTTTAAAAGCCAATCACTTATCATTTGAACAACCATTAAAAAAAATTCTTTTGAAATGGTGTGAGCACGATGAGTATAAAACGATGTTTCTGCTGTGTTGCGGAGGAAAAGTACATTTGCAGTACAAACTGTAAACAAACTCGATGGTTATCCTATAAAAGATGATGATGATGATGTAATTCTCTCTCTCTCTCTCTCTCGCTCTCTCTAAAAAATGGTTTGCCCTCTACCCCCCATATGAAATCCTGGTACGTCTATGGTTCCTAATGATGATCTTCAAAAGAGCATCGGTTCTCGAGATATTTGCAATTTAATTTCATCATATTCGAATAATATTCGAAAATACGACCTTTTCATAAATTATTCGCGTTACTCCAGTAACCCTTAAACTTTTTTCGGAATGTTTGATAAGTTTCCTACAACTTTCTTTTTGACAGCAAGACGATTGGATGAACGGTTCAAACGATATGGGGCAAAATGGTTCACACAGTATTTTTAATATTTTCGTTTAACATATGCCTATTTTGCTTCTTTTGCTTTAAACATTATGTGTAAAAACTTGAAACTCTAACGTCAATTCTGGAGCAAACTTCAGGGTGAAGAGATATGAAGTGAAAAAAGTGTCTCTAAGGTCAACTTTTAAAGCATTTATAAAATCTCAACTATTTGCCAAAATAATCGTGTTTCGATGTTGCAGTATATTTCCAGCAGAAAATACGACCTTTTCAGATATTATTCGCGGTTCTCTAGCATCACAAAAATACCTTTTTCGTAATATGCACTTAGTTTCCCACAACTCGCTCTTAGCCAGCAAGACGAGACAGCATAAGAGATAGGAGAAAATGATTGAAAAAACTTTTCTCATATTTATGTTTACTCGTATTTTCAATTTTTTATGTGCATACAAATTGTTTCTTACAAAAGTACATATATTTTACATACTATGAAGGCTTGATGCTACATTATTCGAAAACAATTTTGCCTTTATCTGATGATCTGAACGCGGAACAAAAGAGTGTTATTTTTGTGAACCAGTAATCATTTACTCATGGGTGACCAATTTTTCTATCTTTTCGGTTGGCAAAATTTCTTTTCCTGGTTTTTATGTTGCGTATATGTGACAGTTATGTACCCGGCAAGTTCGCGTGTGAGAACAAGACGAACAGTAGCGCTATGCATCCTCTATAGTTTACAATCTGTTTTATTTAAAACGTTCATTCAATAATTTTGCGGTCAAAGAGAGAGTAGCCTAAAATTTATTATACATTTCGAAAAACCAACTCAATTTTTACAAATACCTCAAGAATCAGATTATATCATCAGAATACGTTTATTCCCGCCAATATTAAACTTTTGAAAAAAGGAACCGAGACTTGATGTTCTAGAAACTGTTTTTCCAGTCATTTCTCCATCCTGAAGTCTTCGCTTAAATTTGCATTATAACTTCAAGTTTTCACAGACAAGAAATAAAAAAAAATCAAAAAAACTTTTTTGAGATATTTAAATTTTAATGTCAATTGTCGCTTTTTTCGATTTTTTTTTCTCAGTGTATTTTTTTTACAACCTTCACACATAGGGCCACAACTCGTTCTTACACAGTTTTTTGTAAAACCAATGGTTTTCGAGCTACAAATTATTAATTGAAGGGCTATTCAAAATGCTTACGCCCTTTTTAAAACAGACTCTTGAGTCACACAAATCTATATTAGCGCGGAAAATGCACAGCCTCCTAAGCCAAACGCGTATGCAAAGTTTCATTCAAATCAAAAAAATATCGAAAATAATTTACCACATTTCTAGGTCATTTCGCCTGGAAACGCTCTATAGAAACATTCCAGACAGAGGCTTGGTGGGTTGGGGGATTTGGTGAGATGTTAAAGATCAAAATCACGATTTTTACTGCGTTGAAAATAACAAATGTAAACAAATCGTGCTACTCTCATCACTCGAAAACCCCAAACCAGTCAATCATCCGCCAATTTGACATCGAGTTAATGACCCCCGCAATTGACCAACTCGACTTGTTGACAAAACATAAGGCAAAAGCTATGCACCATCAAGCTTCATAAATTGGTTGACCGTCGTTTCCTGAGCGGAACGACAACAATGATGCAAATCCTTTCTGTTCCGTGTAGCCATGTGCAACAAATAGGCAAAACTGCACAGGGGTGATTCAAAAATGACGTCCATCAAATTTCAGGTTTTTAAACCCCCTCCCCCCCCTCTGTCACACTTTGTCACAAATATGATTACCCCCCCCCCCCTGTGACATCCACACTTCTGAAAAAAAGAATATATGCATATTGGTTTTGTCGATTTCAATAATAACGTGTATTTTAGTTCAAATTGAATTATTTACATAAGTAAATGTGTAAAGTTGGATAGGTGAAGTGCGTTTTGATGGAAATAACTGGCAGGGATAAATCAAGATATTCGTAACAGATGGACAAAACTTATCGTATGACATGTTTTCTTCTGCAAAAAACGTAGTTTTTTTTAAATGTCAGTTTTGAGATTGAAATAATCTTTGTTGAAAAGTAGTAAAAAACCCTGGCCTGATTCTGATTCAGGCCTATTAGAAATGTTTATTTTTATTACTCTTGACAAATATTAAAGGTGCGATAGTTTTTGAAGATCCAAAAACAAAGCTTTATTAAAATATGCTGATTCGTAGCTTTCTCTCTAGATCACATCGGTATGAGTGGTTTACATTAACATCTTCACAACCATCGAACTAACTAGATTACAATGGATAAAATTTGAGAAATGGGGAGTTTTAGTTGAGTTTATAACATTTTTAGTTTTTCTTATTTCTTATTTTAAAAATTCATAACTCATGAACCACACTCTAAGATGCAATTACACATCTATGAGATAACCCCGGGTCTAATGTAGAAACCGGTTTTTTTTCCTCACTTTTGTGCATAAGTAACAGATTTTTGAGCAAAAGTTACCCCATAATCGGGCAAAATCTGGTTTAAACACAATTGACTGATCGCATTTCAGCTCAGGTGAATAATTTAAGTTTGCAGTGCAAACTTTGTTAAACATAAATTGAGTTGTAAGAAGTGCTTGAAATGTTCTAATCAATAGAAAAAAATGTCTGGAAAGATATTTTACACAACATTATTTCACGGTTCTGGGAAATTGTTAGGAACACCCAGAAAAACACCGTTTGTATGGCGAAAAAATTAAAACCAACTTTTTGCGATTGAAAATTTTGATATATCGATATCGGATGTTTATCCATTCTCGAGATATGGAAAAGTATATGAAAATATATATATTTTTTCTTGTAGAGAAAATGCGCAAAACATCATGACTCGTAGAAAAAAGTTTTGAAAAATCTTGAAATTACTCATAAGTCCGAAAAAGAATTTGATCAGAAAGTGAAAAAGAAATGGAGTCATGTATATTCCAACAGAAATAATTGTTTTTAATTGCAAAATTTGATTTTTAGAACCATACAATTTGGAGATCAAGAAATGTTCCCACCTTGACATGGGTTTCAAGAAATCAATATTTCAATTTTGTGGTCAATTTTGGTATAGTTATTTTTCGATTTTCCTAAGCCCTAGAAACTTTTGTGTAAAAAATTTGCAATTGCATAATTTGTCAGCTTGCTGAGATAATTTAAAGCACTTTCCACCACAAGAATTTCGCAAGACGATCAGTTCTCGAATTAGTTTTTAAAATCACAGTTAGCAAATTTGTAAAAAATTTCATAAATTTCATTTTTGTTACTTTCAAAAAAGAATATGCTAACTGAAAAGTTTGTTCGCGTACGTATTTATTTTTAACAATGCTATTGTTGCTTTAATAGATGTTCATGTTACTCCAAATTCTCAACGTCACCTCTCTGCCCAGCTGATGTTCCATGCTGACCAAGATCGACCAACGTCTTCAGCAACTAACCATTGTTCCAGAAAGTATATGCACACCTTATTTTAACGGTCATTTTGAATATAATAAAATATTTCAACAGGTTTTGGCTGCGTCTTTTTGTTTGCACATTTCTGAATGTCAAAGCATCAAAAAAGTTCTCAGTTTTGTGTTACCTATTAAAATGCGTGGTCTTACTCCGGAACAACGAAAAAGTATCGTGCACAAATGGTGCACTGTGAGCGGACTCTCCTTGAAAAAATTGCCCAAGGAAGAGGGTGTAAGCGTCGGAGCGGTACGATCTGCGATTAGAAAATATAGAGAACAGTGTACATATGAAGATGTGCCGAAGAGTGGTCGGAAATCCGGTCCTAGGGATGCCTACAAGCGAAAACCAGCGACTTCCGTTTCCGTTTGGGTATTGCGAAAAAACTAGAGACCTCGTCGAGTAACGTAAAGCGAGCCAAAGAAAGACTTGGGATAAAAACATACCGAAAGCAGAAAAAAAAACCCAAAAGGAACCCAAAACAGGCCGCGTCCGTGAAACCACGGGCCCGCAAACTCTACTATTCGTTATTGTGTAGAAATTCTGGGTGTATAATAATGGACGATGAAACGTATGTGAAACTAGATTAAAAAACGCTTCCCGGACCACAATTCTATACTGTAAGCGAAGACAAAGACATCCCCAAAACGGAGAAGGCCATTTTTACCGAAAAATTCGGTAAGAAGGTTATGGTTTGGCAGGCAATATGTGAGTGTGATAAAACATCTAGTCCGTACATCGCAACAGAGACGATGATCACTCAGAAATACGTTAAGGAATGTCTCCAGAAGCGATTTTGGCCTGATTTGGCGTCATGTCATTACGCAAAGGACACTTTAGAATGGTACAAATGTCAAAATTTATGTTTCGTGCCGAAAGACATGAATCCGCCGAACTGCCTGGAGGCACGGCCAATCGAGACTTTTTGGTGAGAAGTACCACTGTGTAGAAGCTAATGGGTCATTTTCGATGAAAAGTTAGGAGTCTTGACTATAATTAAATATTTTGATTCAACGAGAGTAAAATATCGTATAAAACACAAATAAACTTATTAAAACTAAAAATAAACATGACTTGTTTGTTATTTTGACAGTGTGCTTATACGTTCTGGAACAGTCTATATGCTTGGTTACTCTCTATCGGAGGTCGTCCTTTATCAGGCCGCATCTTGAGACGCTTGGTAAGATGAGCGTTTGTTTCAAATTCTTCCTCAAGAATCTTCTTTCGGTTCAATCTGCTTGTCTTTTGACGTTGCTGATATGATTTCTTCTTCTCTAGGGCCATATTTAGCGCATTCTTGCGGTTGATCAGCTCAGACAGCGTCTTTTCTGTATACCCGAAAGCATGTCATTTCGCTCTCTAATCAGCAGGCTCCAATTCTTTGGAAATTGCATCCTATTTAGGACATGCAAAATAAGAGGGAACTTTTTTGTCCGAATCCGGAGGAGCTTGTGAAGAACTGAAAGGCTGGAGTTCCTTCATCCGGTGGTATTTTTGGAACATTTTTTAACAATTCCCTCCATCCTTCAGTGTTTCTTTCGGTTTCGAAGATTCCGTTTTCAAGGTGCTAATTTTCGATTTGAAAAGTTCTTCACAATAGGATTCGTTTTTTATATCTCGCCAGTATTCACACACCACGGTTGGCTTGTTAATTGCGCAGCGGCTATGCACGACAAAATGCATCGACCAGCGTTTGAATCAAATCAAAATTCAACGCAACCAAAAATGAACACAATAGGATTTTCAACAAAATCAAACTTCGACGAAGTTTCAGAATGAAGCACAGCTCGTGCGGTTCGTGCTGATTGACGATAAGAACATGTATGCCAACAGTAAATAATTATTTGCACTAACACAACTAAGTTAAATTTGTATTTTCATTTACACTCAAACTTTTTGACGCCTTTGTTTTCGTGCTAACGCTGATAAATTTAGATTACCAAATGCAAAATTGTTGGATGTCACATTTTTATAACCCCCCTCCCCCCCCCTGTCACATATTGTCACAAATTTGATACCCCCCTCCCCCCCCTAAAGAGTGGACGTCATTTTTGAATCACCCCACACATCAATCGTGGAAACGGAACGTTTCAGGATCAACATTTGAACAGCGCTGCTCCCACATTTACCCTTTGCACTTTGCTTGTTCGAAGGTAATGATTTAATTTTTCACTACTCGCGTCCACCCGCGCTCTAGCAGCCCGAATTCGCAGTGGCAGCAGCTATACGGAAGAGGTTAGAAACTGATGCAATCCTGTTGATGGCAGGTACCCACCTTGTGCTCATACCGTCTCGATTAGTTGGCTCGCCTCAATGGAGAAGTAAATAAACTGACTAGGTATTGATTTTTTTTATAAGCTTTCTCCCTTGCCACTGGTGCCGACGTTCTCGATGGGCGCGCACTTGCATAATGTTTGCAGTTCTAAATATACTCTCTAAGAAGCCAATATGATGGCGATGATAGAACTCGTGGGGGTTGAAAAGTTAGTGGGTACTACTTATACTCTCATATATCAGATAATTTTCCTCGTTTAGTAAATGGATCGCAAACAAAAATGCACTTAGGTGATCAATGTTGAGCTGTTTGGCATCCTTTGGGAACGTCAAAAGTATTTGAATACGTCTATCCATTCGTTCCTCTAATGGATGTTTGGGCAATAATAATTAGTTAAAGAGACCTTTCTCCTTTTTGGAAACCAAGCTTAATTAACTGCTTATATATTTAAATCTCGGTTGCTCATCGAATTAAGTTGAAAACTAAGCATTGTCAATAGTTTTCGAAGTTTGCTTTTGAAAGTTTAAATACCTGAATACTATTTTATTCTCGTGCTGGCGACAACTATCTGATGAGACTACAGCATCCCATTTCCAAGTTCTTTTTTCCAATTCATCCCAAAAAAAAATGTCACCCCTTTTAACCTCGGGTAAACCACGAGTAAACGGCCCAAGTCATACTAATGCTAGTATTAAGTCATTCATTATATTAAAAACAATGAATTATCTGCTCCGTAAAGCTAACACAATTGAGCTTGCAAAATAAATGAACTAAACAAATTTTTTTTTTAATCTCTCAAGTTGAAAATGGAATGGCTGTTGAGTTGAGAAAATGACAGATATTTCTTCACACATTTGGCAAACCCCTGCCGCAGAAGCGTAATTAAATTAGGCTTTGAGATATAGAAAGCTTGAGGTTGATAGAATTTAAAAATTATAGGCAAATTATGCCGTGTCTGCTATTCTAAATTATTGTAAGTTGTGATTACGTCTAGAATATTGGCGTATCGTCCGCATGTTCAATCTGTTCATTGAACAGGTACCCAAGCAGCACAAAATCAAATGGTCAAACATAGTTGCAGCAACTCGATTGTGACTTAATCGAGTCACAAAGCAGTCACCTGAACCGGTTTGTATCAATCGTCCTACTACACGGAAAACAATCCACACAATCCACACATAGTTATTGATAAAACTCCATAGAAAATTCCACAAAATACAGATGTGTTCAAACATAAATAGAACCCTCTGAGAAACACTAATACAGTTTATGTGGCAAATGAAAAGTATCTGTGGTTACAAATAGCTATTATTTGTTGATCGCATTGAACAAGTTCATGTGTCGGACAGATAGATATTATAATTGCTTTTTTATCAGTGTAGGGTTGTCAATAGTTTCACAACTATAAACATATGTTTTTGTAATGAAAAAAAACCAACAATATGAAACGCTTTATTTTTTTTCTTTTACTTATTTATTTTCCGTTGGCCTATTTCCTCACGTGGTGACAATCACCGACGCCAGGGAGACGACTCCACCACCTGGACCCTACCTAACGACTCATGACTATGAACCGGGACCACAGGCTTTACTTCCCTTCCGAAGGAAAACGTGACCAAAATTTTTTCGCCTCAGAAAAACCACCGACGTCGACTGGGATTGAACCCAGACCCACTGGGGTGCCAGTAGCAGTCACGCTAACCACTACACCACCGACGCCGGCTAAAACGCTTTATTATCAAATATTAGATTTTGTTACAATCATGTGTTATTCTAAGTGCTCATGCTAAGTAATTATCATTTCCACCTTACTAACTAGCTGAACCCAGTGCGGGCGTTGCTACGCTTGCAACTAAATTTAATGAAATTTTTATAGACCTGGCGCGTTTATGGTTGGTTTTTTTTTGATAATGAGTTTTGTCATAATATATCCGTTTACTAATGTTTGACTTCAATTATAGAGTTTAATTATTGTTTTTACTTTTATTTTTGTTTGTGTTTTTGATTTTTGTGTTTTTGAGTTAACCCTTAATTGGTATTTTCTACCAAGGTTCTTCTTTCGGTGAAGAAGTATTTCATGGTCAAAATTTTTATCTTCAAACTACTTCAAATTAATCGAAGGTTATGCAAGAGGAAATTACGTTCAAACTGACATGATAGTTTGAAGGTAATTTTCTCTTGCATAACCTTAGATTGACTTCTTGTGTATAATGTAGCACTAAAAGTGGCTCAAGCATCCTCCTTTCTTGTCTAAGAAGGAGTTCAAATTTCTATCAGAACATGCTTTTTACAAGAGAAATACACATTTGGAGTATTAGTTACCTGTACAATTCTAATTTTTGTTAGAATTTTTTTTCACTTGTATTAGGGCCTTCCCTTTCAGAGAGGCGAGGGGTCTCGAATTACCATAGAAACATGTGTTGCCTCTAAAAAACCCAGTATGCCAAATTGGGTGCCATTTGCTTGATTAGTTCTCGAGTAATGCATAAATTTGTGTTTCATTTGTATGAGAGTACCCCCTATTAGGGGGAATAGATACATTTTTTTGACGAGATATGGATGAATTTGTATTTCGTTTGTATGAGAGTATCCTCTTCTAGGGTAAGGAGAGGTCTCAAACCACCATAGAAACATATTTGGCCTCTAAAAACCCCCACATGCCAAATTAAGTCCCATTTGCTTGATTAGTTCTCGAGTTATGGAGAAAGCTGTGTATCATTTTTATGAGAACCCCCCTTTCAGAGGAAGAAGGTGTTAACTACCACAGAAGGTGTCAACCATCACAGAAACATTGTTTGCATTCAAAGCTCCACATGCCAAATTTGGTACCATTGGCTTATTTAGTTCTCGAGTTATGAAGAAATTTGTGTTTTATATGTATGGGCAACTTCCCCCTCTTGCATTGAGGGAAGGGGTCTCAAACCACCATAGAAACATTTCTTGCCTCTAATAAACCCACATGTCAAATTTGGTTGCATTTGCTTGATTAATTCTCGAGTTATGTAGAAATTTCTCTTTCATTTATCTGAGAGCCCCCCCCCCCCCCCCTTCTAGAGAGAAGAGATGTCTTGAAACATCATTAAAATCTTTTTTGCTTCCAAAGAACCCGATATGTAGAATTTGGTTCCATTTGCTTGATTAGTTCTCGAGTTATTCAGAAATATGTATGCAATTCATTTTTACGCGGAGCTCGGTTCCAGAAGAGTAGTGGTCTCAACAATCATAAAACTTCCCGGCCTCAAACCCATGCATCAGCTGTCAGTTCAGTTCTAGTCATCGATCAGTCAGTCAGTCAGACAGACAGACAGACAGACAGACAGACAGACAGACAGATAGACAGACAGACAGAAAGACAGACAGATAGACAGAGAGATAGACAGACAGACAGACAGACAGACAGACAGACAGACATGCAGGTAGACAGACAGACAGATAGAAAGACAGGTAGACAGACAGACAGACAGGCAGGCAGGCAGGCAGGCAGACAATTATCCAGACAGGCAGACAGACAGACAGACAGACAGACAGACAGACATACAAACATACAGACATGCAGACACACAGACATACAGACAGACAGGCAGATTCGTTAGTTCTACCTTCGACTACGTTGTTTGAACTAAAATTAATTTTCAGTGTACTGTCTAATTTCAACCTTTTCTTGAAATAAAAAAATTATATCAAGTTTTGCAATTCAGTTACGCTATTTTTATAAAAGAGGTTCTTAGAATTAAGATTGCGGATGTAGTTAAAATAACAGAAATTGCAACAAAAATAATTGCAAATTAGGATGTAGACATAAAATCAACAAAACAAACTTTGTAATAGTTTTGTTACGATGTAGCAAAATTATAACAGCTATTGTTAGAATTAATTTATTTCTTTACGCAGATTGTGCCTCTCAGGGCATTATATCTTAATTTGTTATAAGTATGTTATACAATCATCCAGATGATTGAAACGTCTTTAACAAATTTATATCATAACCATTAAGTCGTAACAAGGTTTGCTATAATTTTGTTATTTTTATGTTATACCCTTCCGGTCGGGTTCCCATTGATAATCTCCAATTGCCGCATCAGAACACATTTTGGATTTCTTAGTGGCCGTACGATTTTGAAATAAAATAATTGTATTTAGGAAAGCTAGGAAAATTTTAATTAACATTTCACTTGTATAAATTTTAAAAATACGATTTTTCAAACAATCACCAGTAGTTCACAACGTTTCCGTTCCGTGGCGCTGGTGTGCTAATTATACAGGAATATGCTATATCTTGGTATCCTGATCAGATAGAATGTTTCTGTCTGGGATCCTGACCATTTGGAAAGATGTTGTCTTCGGATCTTTTTTTCAGTGGAAGAAGACCTTTCCATTGATTACCAGCAGTTCGTAATCTTTCCGCTACGCGGCACAGGTTACAATGGAGTTTCCTGAACAAGCTTTAACTTGGCTTTTTGACCATTAAAAAGGTTTCTGTCTTCGATAAAGTGTTTTTCATGGTCCAGACCCGCGGCGCTAGTGTGCTTGAACATTTTTTGGAGTATGCTGGATTCGTCTCAAATACAAGTCTTCAGCAAGGCTGTTCAATTTGCGACCAATAAGTCAAAGAAAGTCTACCAATCAAGTGGTACCCGTGATCCTACTCGTGCTCCCAGGCTAGTTCATTTATTTGATAGGCTCAATTGCGTTACCTTTACCGAGCTAACATTCCATTTGTTTTTTGGTAACTTGATGATTTAATATTACGATTAGTAGGACTCGGACCGTTTACTCGCGGTTTACCCGAGGTTAAAATGGGTGACATTTTTTGGGGATGGATTGGACGAGAAACATGGAAATGGGGATGCTGCTGTCTCATCAGATAATTGTCGCCAGCACTTTAACTTTGTGTTATATGGCCAGGGCTACCATTTTGGTTACCATCTCAAGTACCAAGTACGAGACACTGAAGAAGTCTGCACATTGTAGACGAAATACGCGTATCTGTCGAAGATAAGCAAAGGTAGTTGGAATTAAATGGAGATTAATAATTTTTCTTCTAATTTATAGTTACAAGTATTCCACTAAACAGCTCAAACCCTCTAGGATTCATTTACCAATTTTAGTTTTATTTCAGCCGTATAGCACTCCCCCCGGCTTTGTTGATAAAACTACATTCAAAACTGTTTTGTCCACCATCACCTTCTTTATGCTTCTTTAAAGCCGAAATGTGTACAAAGCGGCCCACTCTATAGACGGTTGTGAAAACAAATTAATAAAACCTTTTCAAGACCATAACGATTTTGAAAATGTCCCAGTGACATGTGTAATGATCACTTGAGAACCTTCATAAACCTATTGGCTGCCATCAAAACCAGCATAGGTCCAAATGGCTACAGATGTCAAACTTCACGGTGATATCGTGGATGGTTTTTGTTGTTCTGACTTGTTCAATTCTCTGCTCTTCTGACTCATTTAACAGGAATAGATATGTTTTCCTGTTAAATGAGTCAGAAGAGCAGAGAATTAAAAAAGGTTCTAGAGCAGCGGGAAATTTTGTTCGAAAGCAAAATATCCAAAACAAATTGAGTTTCTTATAGCGTATCATGCTCCAAATTATATGCGCATTATTTTATGGTGAATATTGTCACGATGAGAGCCGAAAATAAATGCGCCTCGGAGATTATGCCAGTATACATCAACAAAAACAAATTTGGAACAAATAAATTCGATAAATTCATCATGAATTTCCTGAAAATTTATGGAATTCTATAAGGTTATCAAAAAGAATGCCAAATTGGTCTCTGATCTACAGTTAATTTGCATTGCTTTTAAAATTTGGTGTATTTATTTTTCCACATTTCAATTATTTCATATATTTCAATATGGCCATTGGAAGAAATCACAGTTTGTCCAAAGAGCCAATTTAGCTTGGCAATGGCTACTATAAAACTATTTGGTAATTTGTTAACTTTCCTCAATGCCAATTTGCCATTTAATGCATTTACTGGAGGCAAAATGGTTCTAAAATGCCTTTTCAACTGACCACAATAAGATAATATGAGTGAGCCCTAAAACGGCATTTCAAAATAGCATTTTACGAGTTCATAGAGTCAAAATAAAACTTTTGAAAGGAGTTAAAGGAATTCTAAAAGACAAGGTTTCAGATCGTTGTAAAGAAGATGTGTAGGTTCTCATAAACTGGCTTAAATTTGAAACCTATTGGCACCTCTAACTGCCAGAAAAAAACCAAATTGATTTCTAGTGGCTTTCATAAAACTTTAATAAAACTTAATAAAGCTGGATGGTTTTGGTAATGTTATTTGGGATTGGACGACGATGAGACTCCTCAAGATGTTCAAGACGAGACTTGAGAACAGCAAGTTCTCGCTCTGATGACTGGCACGGATTTCACAGCAAATTGTCTCGAAATTGTTACCCTGTTGTCATGTCCAGTCCAAGATCGTGCTGACTGATCTACTTAATGAATGTTCCTTCACTTTCTCACGAAAAAGCTCATACTAACCCCACACCTCCATCAATGATTATACCGTCAATGCTGGTAAAGCAGGAGCCATAACATTGCATCTCAGCGTCAGTGTTAACTTTAAACTGATTCAAAATTGACGGACTGACGCAGCGTCGATATTAAGTCATCAAGTAGAGATGTCGGTGGAAAAGGAACTTAACATGGCTGCCAAACCCCTCCGTCAAAACTGACGGTAACGCACTATTGTGGCTTCAGCTAAAAGCTTTTTAACGTAGACACTCAATTCTATTTTTACGTGATTTTGATTTAGGCAATCATGCAGGATAGATACAAAAAAAATCTTATCAGCTAATTTTTTTTAAACATGTTGCACTACATTTGGTTGTAAATTTAGATCACATTGAGATCAAAAAGAGACGCCAAAAAAAAATTACGTAACATCCGAATTGATTACCTTGCAATTTCCTTCCTCTATCTAATACAATCTAATACAATATATTCTTTGTTTTAACACGCAAACGATTCCCTCTCGCTCAAGTGATATTTCTAAATATGCTATTTCTTGAGATCCTAGCCATATAAAGCCTGTCCACGCTAAATTTCGGACACCAAAATAATAGCTGCAAAAAAATGTACACACAATTTAACGAAACCGATTGTATATTTCACAATAAAAGAGTTATATCTAAATTAGAAACAGTTTCTTTCTGTTAAATTCTATGGTTCACCCGCCATCAGGTTCCGTACGGTATCCTCAGGAACGGCCGGCCGTGACGATTCCCCATCTTCTCTTGTTGTGATCGGTGTCATTTGCTTTCTTCTTAGTTTCGAAAAGTTTCCGCTTAACTAGAGCCCAGGACTTCTCTTTTGAGCTACGTTCTGGACAGTTTGGTGGATTGGCTGTACCTTATACCATTTCAGGACGGATTTCGCATAGTGACAAGAGGGGCCAAATAACGCCAAAACAGAGCTGGAGAGTTGTGGCTTCTGATAAACGGTAGCAACCGCTTTTGCAGACATTCTGTCTCGTACACATTCTTATTGATAGTGCCGGTAGAGTCGAAACTTTTAGATTTTTGACCATAACTAAATGTGGCCTGCTAAATGAAATACTTCTTCTGCAATTTCGACACTTTTTTGTCCGGAAATGCTCGGCAACGGCGTTCCTATGCATTGCGGTATAAAAAACCAGACCCGGAAGCTGTTTAAAGTCTCCGAGTACGTATGTTTCGTCGTCCATTATGATACAAGAAAATGTTTGCAAAAAAATGGTGTAATGCTCCTTAGCACGCCTTTTAGCAGTGAAATTTAGCTTGCCATCACGGTTGGGCACCTTTTTCACTTTGTACGCCTTCGGTTCTTGTCTCTGCTTCCTGTTTTGTACGTATGATTTTGACTTCCCAACTTTGTGAGCCACATTTCACACAGAAAGATTGGGATTTTTCTCAAAAATGGCTACAACCTTCTTGTCCATTTGAAGGAAGCATACTTTTCGATTTGTTCCACTTCCAACCATCCGGTCCACAGTCAAGCGCAGGTCAAATGATTTGCAAACATAAAACACGGTACTTTTCGGTAGTTTTAATTTCTTGACAAGATCGCGTAGCGATAAACTCCTATTTTGCTACCGTTAGTACAAAATGCGTTTGCGCATTCCCACTTGATTCGAAGCCTGAGTGTAACAAGAATGTGAACATGTTTTTTTAATCAGTTCATTTATTTGTTAGGCTCAGGCGTGTGTAACACTTTGCGGAGCCGATATTCAATATTGTAATTAAGATTGTTTTATTTTTCGGTTTTAGTAAAAGTGGGGTGTCAATTACTCGTGGCTAGCTCGAGGTTAGTAGGTCAAACTGTCAACATGTTGTTTCACGAAATAAATTGGATAGTTTCAGCTGTCATGTTAGTGAAAAGTTTCAGCAATCCGTGAAATAATTCAAAATCTACACTGAAAAAGAAATTGTCCGAAATTTAACGTGGACAGGCCTTACTATCAAGAAAAAGTTGACCTACTTAACGAAAAGCTCTATTCAAACAGGAGGTAACTAAATCATCCACTGACAACAGGACCGAAAAAAGGGATGGAGCGCCATAAGTGTGGCGTTTCCGACTAGAAATGAAGTGTAAATTGACGCCCAGCCGAGCCGTGCTGCGTGTTCCGAAACGGTTTCCATCACTGTGACGTGAGACAGCCGAGATTGATTGGTTTCTGTAAACATTGGCTCGGTCGGTCGATGGGCATTCAATCTCCCATCGTCATCGAACGAACGAGAGGGCAAGTTATCTACACTTCCCAACATCCGAAGCGATGGTGGGGTGGTTGTTGATGTTTGGAAGTGGCTTGTGGCGGTTCTATGATGTGAAAATTCTATTGATCAGCTATTGTCCGAAAGGGGGAGGATTTTGTAGCAATTTGTTGTTGATTCTGCAATCAGCATAATAGTTGCGAGTGGATGCGAGGCAATATTTACCGAAGAAAGATAAATTTTGAGTCATCGTGTCTTTTTGGAAATTGGAATGGAATTGAAGGTTTCGAGGGGGAGGTTTTTCCTGCTGTTCGTTGGCCTTAATTAAATGGAGGTGGTGTAAATTACATAATTACATAACAGTTATTTCGAGATTACTGACCAATTTTTTATCTTTTCAGGTATGACCCGATCAAACTTATTTCTACCTTCAATGTCTTCCAAGTTGTACATAGACATAGTCTTCACTATCAACAAGTCTGGTAAGCTAGAATGTTTAAGCTGTGTATAAAATCCTTCAACTTTGCGGAACAATGTTCGTATATTAAAATAAGAAAACAACATTAACATGATTCACTGCTGGTCCAGTGAGCGGCTAACACTGTGAGTGACCGCATTAACTACACTCTTCGTTTTCGGAATGGTCGTGGTCTAGTTTGTTGTGACAAACGTCGTTGAATATTTTGAACCAATTACACAGGGATGCCAGTTTCTTTTAATATCAGGAAACTTAAAAACAACTAATTAGAACCATGCTTAATGGTTTCTTAGATCTAATTGGTTTTTGGGAAATGATTAAATCCAGAGAGTAACGCAAATTTTCGAAGCATCGCGCGAAAAATTGTTATAAGCCACACAAAAAATTAGGATGACTTAGAATTTTTTAATTATTAGTATGAACGTCAAGAAAATATATCACAATATATTCTGATAGACCATGGTATGTGGCAACCTTGCCAAGATGAGAGCAAGCAAACGATAATTAATTCACACTGAGCTATTTTTAGGAACCGACGGAACTCACTGGGCACTCTTCCGGTCGTAGATCAAATCTCCTTATTCTCTTCCTTGTGAGAGCAAAAGAGGGGAGGAAATTATTGCTCACTTTCCCCTTTCTGTCTCGGTTCTCAAATTTTCCTAAACTCTGAGAAAACTCGGAAACCCTCCCGTTTCCCTCCCCGCTCGCAGTGGAAAAACTCCCGCCCATGCGCATAGAGCACCAAAATCTCGCCCGGCATCCATTGAACCTTTATCGAATTTTCTCACGCTCACGCTCCCCTGAATATTGTTTGTAAACGTTTCTGCCAAATAAGTGGACTCATAAATTGACAACCGACGGACGAGCAGCTGCTTAATTATTCACGTTAACAATTGCCATTCTGGTCCCTCTCGTAAACGAATGGGCGGGCGAGAATAATATTCCGGAGAAAGCTGTAATTTTTCGACTCGTCCTCGCCGGTACAGCTTCAGCACCGTTGGATAACCTTGGTGGAATATGACGCTAAAAGCTTTTTTTTCCCTCGGCACCGGATCATCTTGATGCTGAAAATTGACCAAAGTCACGTTCGACACACCAAGTTTCAACCCCTCGTTCGTTTTATACTCTTCCATCCGTGCGACAACGTGATTCGGACGAAGCACCAACAGGCTTGGGAAGGACGGGGAGGGGAGGAGGGCACCGCTAAGCTAATAAAGCCAAGCAAAGCTTTTGATGTGGCTTTCAGTATTTTGGAATAAATGGCAATTGCCATCGTTAACCAGGGGCGGGATTCACTCAGAACGTACAACCGTAAAACGATTGGCTGCAATGTGGCCGGGTGTGACACTGCTGGGCAACTAACTGACTGACTGTCTGTCTGGCTGAGTAATCCCGGGTAATTCCATTACTAAATCACATTTAGAAAGTTTACATCAGCAACAGTAGCAGCGCATTGCATTGGTGTCCAACATGGACCGACATGGAACGAGACGGTTCTGATGCTGCCTAATCGCGGCGTCGTAAAGTTCTATTGAACCAGGGGGGTTGGTTGGTGGTTAGGAGGGTGTTGTACTTGTGAGAAATTCTGGACTGGTTTGATGGCAAAAGGATGGAGAAGGTTGTCACAAGTACATTTTTGATGGTGTAATGATAAAATTTAACGCGCTGATGCAATTTGGAAGTTCAAATGGCACCATTTTATATTTGTGTCTATCTCATCTTTGAAGGTTTGTTTAATTGCCTTAAGGAGGCCTCTGTCGAGCTTAGCTCAGTTGATAATTGAAACATCCTGGTTAAGCTGAACACAGTTTGAAAGAAACATGTCATTTTCTGCGTTTCTAATGCACATAAAGGGAATGCTAGATTTGGCGAAAATTAATGGGATACTTCCTGTTAATTTAAGCCAGATAGCGCCTGAATCTAGTCTGTTGTATGAAAGATTGCAAACATTGTTGTCTGTCGCATGCAAGATTGCAGACAATTTCATTGTTTACGCTTCCTTTGGGTTGGAAATAAACGAGAGAAAATTTTACACGCTCGTTAAAATAATTTATTTTTTCTGTATATTTTTCATCATTAAACTTAGAGCCTGGATATTATTAGAGGCATTTCTCGAAAATGGACAATGGTTTACTCGTTTCATTTGAGTTAATATGTTGACGTTAATATGGTCCCTTAGTTCTATCGGCTAAGGGACAGCTACAACGCAACACCATGCTGAAGGTGGCTGGGTTTGATTCTCGGTCTGGTCTAGTATTTTTTCGTTAACAAAATTGCATCGAAAGCTCCCAATCAATAACTGTGGAAATGCATTTAGAACACTACGTTGAGTGCAAGCAATAAGCGAATTGCGAAAGCTTGAAACGCTTAGAAAGAAGACTGACGTTCTTCGATTGAAACAATAATAATTGAACAAATTGACCTTGACCATGTCTTAATTATTGGTTGCTATCGGCTTTATAAATTTAATTTTGGTGAGCGTGATTTGCATCTTTGTAGAGTGAAGAAATTCTGTCCTTTCCTAAAGAGATGATGGAAATCGATCGAGTTTAACAAAGAAATGAAAAGCAACCAGTGAAAGTCATCATCGACGACTATCATTGCTGATCTTCTTATGCACGTTTTCAACACTAATCTATACTAGTTCAGCAGTCCTGCCTTCTTTACCTGACTAGGCGAATCTTTCAACGTTTCAGGCTAACTTTGCCTTCTTTAATTTTTCACTCACTCTGTTACGTCCATTGGTTTGAATTTGCAATAAAAGGCATTATTTGTTTCGTTCATATGTTCACCAGATGCACTGCACGAGCGAAAATCTCAGCAGAATTTGTTTTCTAATCTAATCTTACACTAACGCAGCCAATTCTTGAAAGCATCCTGGAAAATCACAGGCTAGGCCAACTGCGTAGCATGTGCCACAGAAAGGACTCTAAGAAAGAGTGGACCTCCCGCACCAAACGCTTCCATATAGAGCCAAATAATGTGATAATTTGTATTTTATCGTTGTGGGCATAGATGCTAGAAAGATTAGTTTATGCTTCTTTTTCCTGTGGGTGGACTTTTGGTATTTGAACCAAAAGTTTGGCAATAATTTGCCAAGGTTTTAGCGCCTTATCTCGTTAAAAAAATTACAGAATAATACTATTAGTTGTTTGTTATATAATAGTCTAATAATACAATATAATCCATCGAAAACTACAATCAAGGGACCTGGTAAAGATAAGAGTCCGTAGATGCATCTCGTGCCTTCTGGCAACTTTGCTTCTTTTGATGTTCAACTTACTTACTTATGTATCTTGTCCATCCCAAGGGTTGCATAGGGCCAACATGAAAGACTTCCACCCTGGGTGGCTGCCCGCTTTAACCTTGACGACTCCCTTTATTTCCTTATTGAGGCTCCGACGCCACGATCCTCTGGGTCTGCCTCTGCTGCGATGCCCTGCTGAAGTTCCAATCCAGCGCTTGATGGCAGATTTCGTTTCCGCTCCTTCGTAGTGTGTGGCCGACCCTCCTTGACTTTCGTTCTCGAATTTCCACTGATATCGGTTTCTGTTGACCTCGACGATGGAGCTCAGCATTTGAGATCCAATTTTGTGGCCACCAGACACGAATTACATACCGCAGGCATCGCTGGATGACGACCTGCAGCTTTTCAGTACTCTCCATTGATACGCACCACATCTCGCTGGCGTACCCTTATGACTCGCTTTGCCAAGGCTGCCTTTCGGATATTTGTGGGTTTTTTGAAGAAACTCAACAGTGTCCAATAACTGCGCAGCCCCCCCACATCCAGGTCAGCCTCCGCAGATTGGCCGGGACTTCTTATTCGGATATTCGCAGCTAACCATCACATCTAATGGCCATTCGTTATCCGCCACCTACGATCCGCCTGGTGGCTTTCAGCTAAGCCCCGTAAAGTCTCCACCTACTCTACGGTTCCTGGACTATTTGATGTTTGATGTTCAAACTCATCGATTTAGCATCATCCGGGGGAAACTTGGTCCTATACCCAATGATTTCATTGTCTCCAATCCGCTCAACCAATCGCAATGTTTTGTGATATGGTGGACGGATTATTATAATTTGAGATAACTCAATGCAGACGTCTTCCAAGTTTCGCAGATCAACAGGCATTCGGTGGAGATCCGCCTGGTACCTCATAGCAAGATGCCTAGGTGCGGACCGGAAGATTTGTTGAGGTTAATCCCGCTCAGTGTAACTCCTTCGTCATACTAATTAACCAAAGTTACTCAGCGTGTGTCGTATCTTTGGAGTTTCATGACGTTAGCATTGACGTTAGCAAACCTCGTGAATGGAGCTAAGTCGTTGCATGTCACCAGAAAACGGATTCAGTTACTGATACGTTTCTTCACGCACTGATCTCAATGAAAACATTCCTCGATCGCTCACCTGACCTGATTTGGTATTCACTTTAAGGCGCGTGAGGAACCCGCGATATCACAGATAAAGGAAAATGAATAGTCAGGGAGAACAGTTAAACAAAATACCCGGTTTGGTGTACAGAACAAACTTTTATTCAAAAGTGGTCGTTGGGAGCATCTAGTGTCAGAAGGTTAAGTGATGCTCCCGTTTTCTTCAAACGGTTGGTCCATAAGCATTAACTATAGTCCTGGCCCTGAGTTATTGCCAGTACTCGCTCTCTGAAAAGAGAAGAATGTCTGAAAATATAAGTATGGGTGGTGAAAGAGCACTTTTCAGAAGATTTGCGCTGCTAATTGCATCACTGTACAATGACTTCGCCAGATCCAGAACACACGTCAGCGGTGAAGTTGACTATTGCGAGCACACAGCCATATAAACATCAATATTACAAAACCAGCTGCTGAAAGAGGCTGCAGCTGGAGTCTTGTTCAAAAATATTAACTACTAACGGCATTGACTCGATAAATTCTCTACTACCAATGTAGAGAGTGGACTCAGCTCTATAAAAGTGGTGAAAGAACAAACCTCGTTACCACATATATATTGAAAGTAAAAAGGGGTAAATAAGGAAAGAGCTCACCCTTATTTTAAAGACGTCCACGTCTCGAAACTTAACCACAGTGATGATCATCCACAGTCAGCTTCTTAAATCAGTTCAGGTGTTTTCTAAACCAAACTTCCCCGAGTTGTGAGATCAGGCTCAACTTGCAGGCACACTAGGATCACACACACAATCATCTATCAGAACCAAATATTGCATAAATGCGTGACTAATCCCGGTGGACTTCCTCTTTTTGATCCTGGAAGCGAAGGAAAAACTTAACTATACATCCTGGGCCCACATCAGTGCTGATGGCATATCAAATGAAGTGTCTACGAACAAAAGGACACTCATTAACTCTTGGGTTGAAGTCCCTTTTAGAACTCAAGAGTAATCACTAGGATGTTGGATGAAAGGGTTGGGTTGGCAGCATGGTTTGTTTTGGTAAACGGAACGCTGAACTCGCACAACGTCTAGTAAATTACTTAAACATTAATCCTGAGATCCGATTTTATACCACATGTAAGGATGCTGTTGGGGACACTCAAAAAGCGTGATGGTGATCTCGTTTATTTGGTAAACAAACATATCTTTAAGTTGTGCTCAATGGCCGCTATAAACCGATATAAACGTGCAGTAAGGATACTGTTAGGGCCACTCAGTGTTCAAGTGTGGTGTTTCAATTGGAAAGCAAGGTAATTTTTATTGAATCTTCAGTGCTGATTTGTACCGATTTAAACCAAAAGTAAGGATGCTGTTGTTGTAACTCACGAGCTGTGATAATCAGTTCCTTTGTTAAGAATAATTGAAAGCCACTTGAGACCGATTTAAACCATCACTAAGAATACTCTTGGGGCTTTCCATAAAACCATTCTTTTCCAACCTCAAATTTGAGACTTAAGAAGACTTCCGTCTGCTCGTTGGATGTTCCTTGAATATCGTGTTCACACGGGACACGATTCACTTATGTATTCTGAGCTGTTTTTCAAACCAAATATGTGACGTGGTCGGATTTTCGAAAAATACGCTCAACAGATTTTTTGCACACATTTTCTCGAATCCTAGAGGGTTTGAGCTGTTTAGTGGAATACCTGTAACTAGAAATTAGAAGAAAAATTAGTATTTTCCATTTAATTCCAACTACCTTAGCAAAGGTAGTTGGAATTAAATGGAAAATACTATTTTTTCTTCTAATTTCTAGTTACACATTTTCTCGTTTTGACGCTATCACTGCAGTCGCTTAGTATAGCTCGTTTTAGTGAAATCTTATGAATTTCTTTCGGATATTTCTACAGTCTTACTTTGTTCATTCTGCAGAACTACCCGTCCACTTCATCCGGATCTTATAAATTTCCTCTGGATGGTTTTGTGGATTTATGTTTCAAGACATCGTTATAACTTTTCATATCTTCCCTGTCAAGATTTTCATATGTATTTTCTAGAGATATTCCGATGATTTTTCCCTAGTCCTTGCATTGAACTCCTTTTTAAATTTTCAGTGGGCTTTTTCAAACCTCCTCAAACACACTTTCGTATGATATTACCGCATTTTTTCTTGTGAGCACTCGCTGTTCTTTTGGATAAAAAGGCTATAGACATCTTCCTTATTTTTAATTGGAAATCTCGCGATTTCCTGTTGATTCTTCTCTTGATTTTATCCTTCTTTAGGATTCTTTTATGTTAATGGTGTGATTGCCCAGTAAATGTATTGTTTTTCATTAATTTCACATTTTCCTACAGACAACCAAATTCTTGGCAATTTCCTTAAAATCGTCTTGTGATCTACATTGAAGTAACTTTTGGATCACTTTGAAACATTCTCTAGGTCTTTAAAGTGCTTCATCTGGTCAAGATTTAATACGACAATCTCCTCGGGCTCTCTTCTCTGTGTGGCCTGATCAAGCTTCAATCAAAACTGAAGGGCCAAAAACGGGTTGGATCGATAGGCAACGTCACCTATATGTCTCATTCCAACAACAAGATTGAACAATTGGTCAAAAACGCTAGTTTTTTCGAACAAGAGGATCTCAAAATGAGTGGGGAGAAGAGTACGCCCTCTATCCACAAACTGTTAGCACCGGGGAGTTGGCATTTCCCCTATCCTCATCCAATTCGCTTGTATCGGGTGCTCTGATGGTCCCTCCGATATCCCGATTGTATGAATTTCTTCGTAAGAGAATATAATATATGAATAAATAAACTATATCTGATATCCACTGGTTTGTTAATGAAAATTAAAAAAAATAGGTATGCACGGTTTATTTTTAAACGTTTTTTTATCAACTGAAAAATACTTACAAGATTTCGTGAACAGTGGAATGGATAGCCTAACAAGGTCCAAGAGCCAAGCGAGGGCCCCAGGTCAAGGGCATTCAAGAGATGGGCCGTTTTATTTGGAATTCCCCCGCTACGTGGCGTTAGTGAGCATGCAAAATTGAGAATTTTCAACTTTTTCTATCTCGTGATTCCGATAAGATGGAAAGTTCTAGTCGTGAGCAAAATTGTTTAGAAATTCCCCGCTACGTCGCGCTAGTGAGAATGCAAAATTGATCATTGTCAACTTGTTCTATCTCGTGGTTCTAATAAGCTAGAAAGTTCTAGTTTTCGGCAAAGTTGTTTAGAAGAACAAGGACATTCGAAAGGTTAACCGGTTTGTTTGGAATTCCACCGCCACGTGGCAATAGTGAGCATGCAAAATTGATCATTGTCAACTTGTTCTATCTCGTGGTTCTGATAAGCTAGAAAGTTCTAGTTTTCGGCAAAGTTGTTCAGAAAAACAAGAACATTCGAAAACTTAAGAGTTTTTTTTGAAATTCCATCACTAAGTGGCGCTGTTGACCATGCAAAATTGAGCATTTTCAGCTTATTCTATCTCGTGATTCTGATAAGATAGAAAGTTCTAGTTTTGGGCAAAGTTGTTCAGAAGGTCAAGGGCGCTACGTTGCGCAAGTGAGCATGCAAAATTGATCATTTTGAACTTGTTCTATCTCGTGATTCTGATAAGATGGAAAATTTAAGTTTTCGGAAAAGTTGCTCAGAAGGTCAAGGGCATTCAACAGATGCACCAGGTTGTGACATTGAATAGAAGTAGTTGAAATTGAGCGTAGCCGCCTTTCAAACATGCCCTAGGCTAGATTTTAACTACTTCCATTCAAATTCACAACCTGTCATGCTCTACCGGACCTATCAATACTTTCTTTTCACATCTTCGGTTCTAAGAGAAAACGTTGTCCACTCCTATCGGTGCATGTTGATAAGAAGGATATTTCCAATTTTCAAACATTGTAATTGATTACATGCGTCATGCAGAAACAAAAAAAACATGATTAGTTAAATGTAGTTAATGTCATCTCGAAATGCTGCTAAACAAACTAAGCCTTCAATGCGAATTCAATGAAATTGTTGGTTAAATTAGAATGGAAAATATACCATGTGATTTCTAGGTACTTCAGTCTTCAGTCGAACTACCTCTCTTCGGTATTGTCCAGGCTACGCCACCCAGCGTCACCCCATGTTTCAGCTGGCAGTCTTTTGTGACTCGTGGATTGTGAGGATCGGAGGCCGGCGCACCCTCTTTCCCGGTTTTCATCTCACCATTTGAAGCCTCCATAATCTCGGTGGTAAATTTGTTCCCAAACGTTGATTTCGAGTTTCTAATTTTACGACTGAAATGTCTGCGAATGGCGACTTGTTCGTGAGTCACTGTATTCTCATTTACGCCCACAAATGCTAAATCACATTTGATTTCGCGATCCTATCCGACAAAATTCTCAATTAGTTATGCCGCACGTCTACCGACTTCTTCTTATTTTAGTATTTCAAGCTTATTGGTTTCACAAGTCGCTTATTGCTTGCTCGCAGCATAGTGTTCTTTATGCACTTCCACTATTATTAATTGAGAGCTTTCGATGCGAGGTACCGTTTTTTGCATTAGAATGATCGTGTGGCAAGCACAATCATACCCTATGCCCAGGGAGTCGAGTAATTTCGGGAAATCGGGAATCGAACCCAGTCAGCTCCATCATGGTATTGCTTTGTAACTGCGCCTTTACCGACTGAGCTAAGGGAAGACCCACCTCCTCTACCTCTACCGACTAGGCCTCTGGAATAACTTCAGAGAAGTTGATGGCTTTAAAATGGTAAACAATGCAAGTTCTTTGAATGGTTTCTTATATACAGCTAATTCTTTTACAAACATCACTTCAAACCCACTTCAAGAGCTTATGAAAATTTGTTCTTAATTCGAAGAATTTAAACTTGTAGAGCTCCGCTCGGTAATTTCCCATTTGGAAAAATAAACGTCCCTCACGCAAATCCCCACCCGCCCATACCCTTGAAAATCATTGCACATAATTTCTCAGGAGCAATTCGTTGGCAATAGCACCGTCCCGTATTTGTAACGAACTGCCATAAATTAGCCAACCATCAGTGGCATGGCAAAAAAGTTGTTCTCTCGTTTCGTACAGCCTCATCATCCTTCCTTCTCAAGGGCACTTTTTGCAAATCACCGAGGACACACTACACTCTGAACTACGACGAAAGCAGGCAGCCGCAGTGGTGCACCTTGCGGTCGGTCGTCTTTCGCCTTATTGTTCTCTGCGGACCAATTTGGGGTTGTCCCTAAATCACCCACCTATTTATTGCGCCAGAAGCAGCAATTTGCGGAACAACCCAATACATTTCGAGAGCCATTTCGACTACTGCCGGGCCTCGGTTGGTCACATCAATTATACGCACACGCCACTGCCAGACCGTGGCTCAGGCCGTGCATGGAGGCATAGCCAGTGATTGGGGCAACCAATAATGCGCTGTCCATATAGAAATCGCGGTCCAGGCAGAATGGAAAAAGTTTTCCTTTTTTACCAGAGTTGTACAAGCACAAGCAAGTTAGCAAGCCGCTCCGGGTGTGCCAGGGGTTCTATGAGCTGCTAGAACTTTTAGCGAACGAAAATGTTTTCATTGTTCGGATTGTTAGGGTTACCATGAGGTTTGGGAGGACATTCCACTGAAATTGGTTGGCAGATCGCATTTTCGGCATGGTTTGAAAGAAGGGAACAAAAAACTTCGGTTCGATGCTTAAAACTGAGGCTTGAAGGCTGACTCTGTCATACGTTTCAGGTTTTGGCGAAATAATAAATGAAATAATACCTCATAGGTTCAATTCTTTATATCTGGTAACCCTGACAACGCCCGGCACCATATCCACAGATATAATGTATAATGATCATAATTGTGGGCGTTGATGATTGCCACTTCTCGCCGGTCCCAGTTGGCAGCCTCGCCATTATTGGGCCTCTCTTCTTTTGCTACAGCTTGTAACCATCACATCACATCGGGTGGAGAACGGCACTATCTCCGGCTGGCATCGACACGGCACGGCGCTCAATTGTAACTATCAACTAGTCCTATTAGTGGTGAGGAACTATGTGGTTCTACATCAATCCCCTCACTTCACCGGATCCACTGTTTGTTTTCGTCGGACCAACGACGGATTCCATCCAACTTTCTGATGGGAGAAAATATCCGATAAAGTTCATGGTCAAGTGTGCAATGAAACGGAATTGATGCAATCAAGAACAACGCCGCTGGGGAGGATGAGTTCTACCAATAATGGCTCTTACAAAGTTTCCGCCGTGAATGGTGTTATGTAATCCGCTAATTATGGAAGCTGGGCGGTTTGAGCGAACAGTTTCCCTTTCACTGAAACATCCAAGTCATTGATTTCATAGGAACAGGCCAATCCCACCGTACTTATACTCGATTACATAATGCCAGTCCAGTCTTTGTCCGACACGGCCCCGTTCTCGTACGTCCAGCCCTTGATTGAAGGCTTACAACGATCAATGTCCGCCACATTATCGACGCATTAAAATCTCAAACAAGCCGAAACCAGATGTTTCCCCAATCCATCCATTTCGACCTTGTTGGCTTTCATCACACATTGACCATGTACCTTCAAACGACGGCAAATGCCCGCCTCGAACGTGCATTGTTTACACACCCATCTGCGTGTCATCGGTCGGCTCGGTATGACGACGGTCCGCGTCCGAAAAAAACCACCTGCGAATTTTCCTCTTCGAAGCAACCGCATGGTACTTGGTGGGCAAACAACAAACATTCGCGCTCACTCGCATTTTCCTTTGCTAACTAGTCATGTGGTTTCCTCACACTAGCAGCCCAGCAACTCGTGACTGGCATTTCCCCCTTTGTGTTGCCCAAATCTCTGCTCTCAAAGCGCATATGGAAAGAGCGAATAACGATAGAGAACGGAGAGCGGACGGATTACCCAACAAGTTGTATGTTGTTTGTCGACGGGATCCCGGTCGGCGAATCTTCAGGGTCGCCGAGCCGCACACAACACTCCGAGGATTCTTGGGCGGAGGCGTACGTTGTCGTTGTCGATGGCTGGTTGGCCGGGTGGAAGCATTTTTGCACTCACACGTGACGTCAATGGCCTTAGCGGGTTTTGTTTTTGTTGTCGCTGTCGATCGACTCGGCCGGCAACGGCGGGTGGGTCCGGATTTTCTCTGCCGCCTTCTCCGAGAAAAAACGTTCAAGATGGGTTTCGGTGTTTCAGAAGAAGATTTTCCGCTCTCACCGAAGATGCGGGTTTGCTTCGGTAGTGTATGTAGGGGTTAGATAAAGAGGTGTGGGTCGTGCCTTTACTCGTAAAATGATACCGTGCTGAAGGTGGCTTGGTTCGATTCCTGGTCTGGTCTAGGAATTTTTCGTAAAGGAAAATGTCTCGATTCCATGAGTATACTCTGCTCTAAAATGTAGCGTAAATTTCTATTCGATTTCTTGGACATAAATAGAGCGCCACAAAGTCAAATAATGCCTGAATCTAATGTGTTGTATGAAAGATTGCACGCGATCTTGTTGTTTACGATTGCTTTGGTTAACAAGTTTTGGCAAAACGAAGCAACCTTCCATACAACAGACCAAATTTCAATGATATCTGGCTTAAATTTACATGAAATATCCCATGAATGTATGCAAAATCTAGCATTCCAATTATGTGCATTAGATAACGCAGACAATTGAATGTGTGTGTGTACAATCTAACACCTAACGGCCGGTAATTGTGTTATGGAAGCAATCTGTTCACAACAATCCTTCAAGTGGCCATTGGAAGCAGCATCAATCCTGTAGCTAGAAATAGATAGCTCTACTGCAGATCCAGCAACCCATTTAATAATGTCTTGAGAGTCACACCCATTCCAAGGTTACTTTCACATACGATAAGCCCCGCATTTTAACCTCATCGATATCATTTGGAAAATGACACTGCAACACCCTTGCAGATTTGGGAAGGTAAAATTTCCTAACCAGGCACGTTCATAGTATTATGTGAATATAACATTATTGTTATATAATTATAATCAGATAGAACTCACCCATGGTCACCTCCTCAATAACACTATCTTGTTCATTCGTAAAAATTAAAAATGTCGACGTTTATTCGTAATAAATTTCATGCATTCTGACCAGCAAATTGTCGTTTTCTACATTTCACTAGTCTTTTTTTTTCACTCCACACTATCGCTATGAGGCGATTCTATATCGAACTTTAAAACTGGTAAAAATAATAAATTCTGAAATATATACAAAGCAATAAACGTTTGTTACAGGTATTGTCTTTACGTGGCTATAGAACTCTTGAAGTTCTTCTGACATTTTTGCATACTGTTCAGCTGATATGAAGCAGAAATTCAGTTCTCTAATACTTTTATTTGAAGGTTCAACTGCCCAGTCATATATTTCCCGAGGAGTTTTTTTTATTGTGTTTCCATAATCTTGAGCAAGGCTTGCTCTTTTTGCCAATAATAGCATCAAATAGACCCATGAGACGTTGCAACGAAGTGCCATTCTATTTCCAATTCATACTTGGACTTGAAACTGCACAAGCTGGCAAAGTTCTTTTTGTTCTTGTAATGGGCCGCTGCTCCATCTGACATAAAAATTTTGTTTGCGCAATATATTGAGTTTTGTTTAATGAAATCTAGCAATTTTGATATAAACGGCTGAAATGCTATTGAGTCATGGGTAAATACTTCAGATATTATGATAAAGCTTTTGTTTTCCAATTTATTGTTCTTCTTGTATTAACTTCAAAGGTTTGGTAATAAACCGGATCAACCCCCTGATTTTCTTGTATTATTACTAAATTAAATTTTTTTTTTTTAAATAAGCCCTTTTCATATGGTAGCCTTGATTCAAAGACCTTTTCAAAAATCCAAATTGTCATTATAATTAAATTTAATTGACTTCTGGGAGGTCTTAGAACTAAATTATAAGACGATTTTGCGGGATACACGGTAAAAATTGGACATGAAAAAATTAGTTATTAGAAATACTTTTTGTTTCCTTAAAAGTGCCCATCTTGCGATGTATGGCCAACTTTTAGACAATTATATTGCCTTTATAAAGAAACAAGTTCCCATTATAATTCCCATTATCATCCTGCACAATTTAGCGGATGTTAACAGTCGATTCTAAAAAATGTCAAAATTTGATTTATTTTGTAGGAGTATGTAAAAAGTGTGGCAATAATCATCGACTCACCCGTTAATGCCCAGAAAAAGGACGAATAAAAAGGTGTGAGGCCTAAGTCATAACGTTGGGGAAAGGACGGTACTAAAATAAAGAACCGAGTTCAATGAAATTCGTTTCTCTTAGCATATGTTAATTTAGTCGTTGATTTTTTTTAAATATGCTCATTGAACTATGATTTAAAATTTAGATTTTGTCATGTTGTTATTTCGCAAACCGTGGAATAGGGAGTGAAGAAGAAGTTTATTTTTCTCTCTGGCGCAGTGTTTTTTTTTGGAAAATTGATAAATTATTGTGTGGGAAAGAGTGGAATCTTTGCGATTTTTGGAGGAACTTCCCTATCAGAAAATTCAGAAAAAGTGTTTCCCGCTTTAATACGAGTGAATTGATGATTACTTCCTTTATGAAAAAATAATGGTAATAGTTCGCTTAAGTGACGCTCCTCGGGTGATTTTTTTTTCCTTTATTATCGAGATTTTCAGCCCTGGGCTGGTTCATCTCCCGTCGTAGTCAATCAAATAGTTTTTTGGGTATTTTCGTAACTTGTCCGGGGGAGAGATTCGAACTCGTGACTTTAGCGTGGGAGGTAAGGATGTTAACCACTACGCCGGGGTCGCCCAGCTAGTGGGATTTTGATCATTTCATCGCGAGTACATGAATTTAATTACACATCAGGATTGGCATTTTTTTATTTTTACGACTGAAAAAGCTAGTGTTATATTAAAAGCGACCATTGGTGAGATCAATCTGATTATAAATATATTAAAAAAACTAATATTTAGAAATTATAAATCTCCAAATCTGGAAATGTGCAAATTATTTGTTTCAAAGAATTTCAAGGAATGCTTGAGAATTAAGAATATGTTCCGAACGTACTTAGAGCAAATTCTGAGAATTTGGTTCGAGTTCTTAGGAAATCTCTCAAAGGGAATTCATGGCAAAAGTTAAGTGGTTAGTTCCACAAGGGAAAGATCCCAGAAGACATAGGACACATGTTTATAGAGATTTTTTTGAAATATGGAGAACGCTTTTTACTTGAGACAACTTCTAATCAATTTTTGGTCAATGTCTGGGTGAACTCATGGTAAATTCTGTGGAAACTCAGGACTTGTGTGTGAGATTGTTATGGCCATCTCTGAGGTTGCTTACAGTGGATTTCTAAGAAACCTACGATTACTATTTAGAAAAGTTAAAAAGTGCTTTGGAGAAACATAAATATGTTTCAAGGAAGCATAGATTATGTTCCTGTTGAGTTGCATCCACAAGTTAACCTCCCAAATGCATTTCTTTAGCCGACTCTTTTATTTTCTATGTATTTCAGAAATAACACACAACCCAATTATCTTTGTTCGATTTGTAGGATATATTTCCTTTATTTTCAACAAAGTCAGCATTCAAACATAATTAAACTGTTAAGTTTTAATGCCGAATCAGTTGTTTGGATAACCAGATACTAATAGCATTGCAAAATGGTCCAGATTGTAATAGCATTGCAAAATTCGTTTAACCGAATGGTGAAATTTTACTTTGAAATTGATTTATAAAAGCGAATTTCGTCATTATTTCGGATTACATAAAAAATACGGTTTGGCATCGAATCTGAGAGTTTTTGCAGTGTTGCCATGTCGATTTTGGCCCAACACTCTTGAATTGGTGATTGAAGACTGTAAATGTTATCAAAGTGACGTCCGTTTGCATAAAGCAAGCCAAGATTTCCCAGAGTTTTTCTCAATAACTCAGGATTTGGAATGTTTGGAAACGTGAGAAGATGCGCAATCCTTCTAAAAAACGAAGCGTCGTTCTCAATTTGAACGATCAAAACATCTTCCAAAAGCTCCAGGTACATGAAAGACTGACTTATCCTAAATCTTTGTCATTTGCCTAATACTAGATTTGATCTCTTCTTATGCTATATTCAATATTTTCAACACCATTCAACAAGTTAAACCACTTTTCAAGCGGGTGATTTTGTCCGGTTTCTAGCCGTCCAACATAACGATCGTTGTCGGGACTGACGCGCAGGAACGAAGAAGCTCACCTGCTGTAAAAGATCTGGGCAGTCAGTTCGACGGGTTTCCGCTTAACCAGAGCCCAGTATTTTTCTATCGGCTGAATTTCTGGTCAGTTGGGCGCCAGTATTTTTGCCACGTATTTGACCTCTTGTACCTTATACCATTGCAGAACGGAATTTTACGCTTTTGCAGGCATTCTTTCTCGTACACATCCTTGATACTTTTGGATTTTCGACCACAGCTACATATAGCCTGCCAAACCAAATACTTCTTGGAGAATTTAGACACCCGTCTTTATCCGGAAACACTCGGCAACGGCGTTTCTTCGCCTTGCGGTATAGAAAGCCAGACCAGAAACTCGGTTGTCTATTATGGTACAAGATTTGTTTTGCCTCCTTTGAACGTTTTTTTTGCAGTAAAATTTAACTTGTCATCACGATTGGGCATCTTTTACAATTCTTGCGCGCTTATTCCACGATTTTCCAACTTTGAGCCACATTTCGTACAGAAAGGTTGGGATTTTTCCCATTAACGGCTACCACCTGCTTGTCCATTTGGAGGGTTTCAGCGATCCATGAAATAATTAAATTACACTTGAAGAAAAGTGTCCGAAATTTAACGTAGACAATAAAGCCTGTCAACGTTAAATTTCGGACACTTTTCTTCAAGTGTAATTTTTGAATTAAAAAAATCATTGAAAAGTGTCATCGAAAAATGTATATTTGGATGCAAATGAGCTTGAATATTTGTACCATAATTAGAATGGTCTCACCAAGTTCTACTTTTCATCGAAAATCTTTGAAAATCTTGAGCCCAGAATTTGTAGAACTTCTTGAGCTTTTAGGAAAATAGACCTTTCACTGCATTCAGTTCAGACTTTTTGAAAGTGACAATTCTCTCCTTAAACCAGTTGAAGTATTGATCACGAGAAGTCTCTACCAGAAGCGAATTCTAAAGGAGAAATTTTTGAAACCGTTACAGCTGTTTACATTAAAAAGAGTATGACCCTTCCATAGTTAATATGAAATGACAGTTAGAAGAAATAACTCCTGAAAATATCTTCGAAACTTATATGAACTACTTAGAAATGTAGATTTTATCAAATGATTTAACTTAATTCCAATCAAACAAAATATCGGTTCACGTAAAGTTTTCTATTTTTATTATTTAGTGTTGTTTTCGGTATTCACCAATGAGCCCAGCTACACGAATTCGTCTACCGTCTCGATTTCGGGCCGCAGATTTTGTGAGCCTCTTATCCCCACGTATTTTGTATTTGATGCATTAATGACAATCTTAATTCTTCAAATACTCTGTATTGAGATTGTTTATGGAACGAAAACAAGTTGAAAATCTATGTCTTTATTTCCGTTTTGAAAATGATCGGTGAAACATTGTCTCATGACGGTTTTGGCAAAATTTCCAAATGCATAGATTGGTAATATATATTCAATGACATTTAGATATTTTAAACGGTGATTCCAGTTTGCGGAAAATGCTAAATAATCCTATTCAGGTTTTGATCTCTTAGAAGTTATACGATCTAAAAGAATTTTGTAATTTTGAGTACTTATTACAAAATATTAGATATTTATTTTATTTTGTTTTTAGACAGGTACTGGAAAAAAATTGCTAGGATTTCCTGGATTATCAAAAGGGTTATCCGGGTAAGTATGACATGGAAATCCATGTGTAAACCCAAGTAACATTGCCAACACCATCCAGCTTTATTAAGTTTTAGTAAGGTTTTAAGAAAGCCACTAGAAATCATTTTGGTTTTATTATGGTATCAAGAGGTGCCAATAGGTTTTATATTTTATTTTAGTTGTTTTATATTATATTAGGTTTGTGAAAACCTACACAGCTTGTTTACAACGATCTTTAAAACTGGGTTTCTCAAATTCCTTTTACTTCTCTCAAAGGTTTTATTTCGACTTTATGATCTCGTAAAATGCTGTTTTGAAGTGCCGTTCAAAGACTCATTCATATTATCTTATTATGGTCAGTTGAAAAAGCTTTTTAAAACCAATTAGTCTGAAAATGCATTGAACGGCAAATTGGTTTTATAGTAGTTATTGCGAAGATAAATTAGCTCTTTGGAAAAGCTGGATTTATCCATTCACCATATTGAAGTATGAGAAATAATTTAAATGCGGAAAAAGAAATGTACTAAATTTTAAATGTTATGCAAAGTGTAGATTAGAGACCAATCACGGCATTCTTTTACATAACCTGATTGAGTTCCATCAATTTTTTGGAAATTCATGATAAATTTATTAAATATATATGTTTCAATTTTGTTTTTGTTGTTGTTAACTCGCTTAATTTATAAGACGCATTAATTTGAAGTTTGACAGCTGTGGCCATTTGGCCTTATGCTGGTTTTCATGGCAGCCAATAGGTTTTATGAAGGTTCTCAAGTGGTCATATCATCTTTCATTAGAACATTTTCAAAATCTAAATGGTCTTATAAAGGTTTTATTGACTTGTTTTCACAGAGTGGGTCACTTTGTACAAATTTTAGCTTTTAAGATGCATAGAGGAGGTGTTGGTACACAAAACAGTTTTGAATATAGTTTTATCAAAACTACAATAAAATAAAACTAAAATTGTTACTTGGGAAGCCATTATAGAATTTGAAATGACGAATTCCAGCAAAAGAAACAAAAACTGTCTCAAACTATCTTTTCTACATATAACTATTTTTGAAATGAAAATGGCGTGTTATTTTTTCTTGGCTTTTTCAAGCATACTATGCTCATCACAATTAGCCTATTAGGGATTATTAGCCTATACAAATTTCCAAAAATCCCTCGAAGCCGCTCCCTGCGCACGCCCCTGAAGCCCGCTCATTCGCTCTCGACATTTCTTTCGGTCAACTGGTGGTTGGGGTTTAGTGCCATCTCCGAAAAACACCCCAACCAATCTCTGAGAAGCGAATTCTCTTTCGGGGAAAACTTTGCTCATCGCTCCGCATTTTCCGCGCTTGAAACCCGGCCTGGCCGCGCTGAAGCAGCAACAGCAGCTTCAGTCATTTTCCGGATCCCGTTCAGTTCGTTTACCAACGACGACGCGCGTGCAGAAATCGACGCAAGTGTTGTATCTTTCCCACACCTACTTACTTACTTTGTGATCCACAACCCGCACCCGTAGGAATCAACTCCCCCCCTTTGAAGATCCCGAAAAAAAAATTCGCCTCCCAAGTTTCCCAAGGGTCATAGAACTGACCGTGTGAAGTGCAGGCGCTGTTGGTAAGGGTGAGGAAAGTGTTCAGTCGGTCCCTTTCGTTGTCATCCCTTTTGGAGGGATTTACTCTCGAAAGAAAAAAAGAAGTGTTTTCCCTTGTTATAAGTTGGAATTTGAAGAAAAAAATGTAAATACTATCCCTTCGAAGATTTACAAGCGGAAAAGAGTGCAACGAGGGGTAATGAGCTTCCTGTCCATCTTCGGGTAGAAGGAGATTATTTGGCAGAAAAATCAAGATTTACGACGACAGCGTGACTATCATCTCAGTGGTTTCCTAATACCAGTAGTGTTGTTGACTTTTTGTCTAGTGAAAGTGGTGAAAGAAGCCAGACGTCGATGAAAGAGAGAGACATATTTTCGTAGAAAGAATCTTTGTTCAGAGGAACTATTTTTGAGAAACAATCTGTTACTATTTCAGCAGTCAAGTGCTATCGTAGAACACGCAATTACAAGCAAGGAATTGAATGCAGGGATTTTTGAGCTAGACGTAGTCGTTGACCCAGAAAATTCCCCTAGCTCGAAGCAAACACCGTTTGACCTTGGGACCCAGGATCCCACAGAAGTGCAATGAAGATTTGCTGTTATAAGAAAATTTATCACACGAGGAGCTGGTATCCCGTAGATTTGTGTAGTTAACTCTGTTACTAGTTCGCAGGACTAAAGAGTCCTTGTTGTTGTTCATCGCTTTCGGTGTTTGTTGTTCAACTGTTGCGTTCCTCTGAGAAGAAACACATAGTGTTTTGAACTATCCCACTACCTAGTTCCTGGAAGTTGTCTATCGTTGAATCTTATACAAAATGAGCGGCGTGGGATTCCTAGCCACGATGAAAACATTCGCCCCAAGCATCCGGCGTCGTCGTCGGGTCGATAAGCAGAACCTCGAATTACATAACAACAACGGATCAGCCAGCGGTGGTGGTGGCGGTGGCGGCGGAAGTAGTGGAAGCCATCGAAGCAGCAGTGCGGCCACTACGCCGACAGCCGGGCCTCATGAACGCGGTGATCGAGGTGGCATCGCGGCCGGTATCGTCGGCGTGGGTGAAGTCATCTCGCCGAGCAGCTGGGACATCGTTCCGCCGATTACTCCGCCGGCTGCGTTCCTGCCGCCCGGCTATAAGCGGCTCTCGATGAAGGGTAAGATGAGTTGTTACTTTTCTAATGGGACCAGTCCGGAATATCTCTCCATGGTCGGTTTGATTAGCTGCTGGTGGCACGATTATGTAATGGGCGTGTTTTCCATCTTCATAAAGCGGCTTCATAGAGTAACTGCTATTAGTGTTTAGTCTTTTGGGCTCAGTGAAGATTTTTGGAATCCTTGACGCTCTTTTCCGAATCATGGACGCACAGTGTCAACAAATTGACGATGCCATGGGGAATTCTAACGAATCCAAAATCACGTGCTCAAGGTTATTAGATACTGTTGAAATTATCGCTTGCGAAATGGCGGGTGGTAAATGCTGGTCTGCTGGTCATGAATTGAAAATATTTAGAAGAAACAAATCTGAAATCCCATTTGAATTCATGAAGGAAGAAGGGCTCAGCTCCTAACGGCTAGCCTCATTGGCTAGCCCAGACTTTTTGGTTTGTCGATGTGAACAGCATCTGTCTTGATCCTACCAAAGATTTTGTAGCATGTAAGCTACTCAAAAAAGTTCGTTTACTCATTTGTTGCTAGTTATTATAATTAATAACTTCATATATTGATGACAACGTCCAGACATATTCGAAGAAACTTAGTAATCGAGGTAAACTGATGCTTATTCTACTTGATCGATCCACCTTGCTTGTTGCGTGCATCTTCCTATTGTACCCGTTGGTTCGTTTTCGAGAATCATTTTAACAGAGCTGTCGTCCGATATCCTTACGACATGCCCAGCCCATCGTAGTCGACCGGTTTTAGCGATGTGTACGATTGGAGGTTCTCCCAGCAGCTGATGCAAATCGTGGTTCATTCGCCTCCTCCACGTTCCGTCTTCCATCTGCACATCACCGTAGATGGTACGCAGCACCTTCCGTTCGAAGACATCAAGATTTCGTTGGTCCTGCACTAGCAATGTCCAGCGTGGCCGTAGAGAACTACCGGTCTAATTAATGTCTTGTAGATGGTCAGCTTTGTAGTTCGGCAAACTTTGTTCGATTAAAGCGTCCTTCGGAGTCCAAAGTGGCACGATTGCCAGCCATAATGTGCCTCTGTATTTTTCTGCTAGTGTTGTTATCGACGGTCACCAATGAGCCCAGATACACGAATTCGTCTACTACCTCGGTTTCATCACCGTCGAACTGAACTCGTGGTGGGAGGCTAACATTGTGTCTTCGTGAGCCTTTCCATTAATGTATTTCATTTTCAACGAGTTACTCACAAGACCAATCCTGCTACCAGCTTCAGCCATAGGTCTGATATACGTGTCTGCCATCGTCTCAAAGTTACGTGCTACGATATGAACGTCATCGGTGAAGTCAAATAGTTGGACAGACTTCCTGAAGATCGTGCCACTCGTGTCTATCCCAGCTCTCTGAGCATCTCTTCCATATTATTTCAATACAGAATACACTGATTACAACTCCTAAAAGGGCTGTTCTGTATCTGATTAGATTGGATTTCATTGACTTATTGGGCATTCAAGATTTATGAGTGCTTTATTAGTATTTAAAAAAATAATACTTGCTCTTGAATTCTTTTATAGTCTAGCGGGATTCTTGTTGAAATTCGTTGATTAAAAATTACACACGGAAAAAATCAGTAAAGCAACTTCTATGTGACTATTTTTATTCGAAATCGACATTTATGAACATTTTTCTATGAAAAACAATTAAATGATGAACACAAGGATACACATAGTATAATGGGTATTATTTAAAAAAAAGCAGTGACCATTGAAAGCAGTTTTAATCCGGAAGCTAAAAGGTCTACTGCAGATCCAGCAACCCATTTCAGAAAGTCTAGAGAGTCATGCCCCTTTCGAGGTTACTTTCATGTACAATAAGCCCCGCATGTAAACATTGCCGATATCATTTGGAAAATGCTACTGCAACACCCTTCCAGATTTGGAAATTCAAAATTTCCAAACCTGGCACATATTTGATATTATTTGAAAATACTATATTTATAATCAGATTGATCTCACCAAAGGCCGCCTTTCAAATAACACTAGTTTCTTCATCCGTAAAAATGAAAATATTCGACGTTGACTCGCGACAAACTAAGGGCAAACATTTAATTGCTAAACCACCCGTTAAATATGGAACCAAAACTCCGTTACAAAACTCTGTTCACGCGGTCATACGTTTTGGCCTCTTTCGTTGCTTTAAATCAGCAAATGGTCGTTATCTACATTGTACTTATTTTCTTTTTGTTATACACTTTTTTCACTCCATACTCTGTTAATAAACTGCTGGTATGCTTTTCGGGCAACTCAAGTTATATCGAACTTCAAACATACTAATAATCTTCAATTCACCTGCAATAAAGCGAAAAAACACTCTCTCTCAGCCATTTTTGTTCGGGTGGCACAATACTAGCACCAAACGATAAACAGATGAACTGATGTCAAAACTGGTGCTGGAAATTGTGGTTTATAATAAATTCAGTAAAGTTGGCGCGTTCGGTCTCAAAAATTTCTATCCCAAAATTTAGTTCTATTACAAAAATTATGGTTATTGAGAATATTTGAAAAAAGTAGCAAATTTTTTTGCAGCATTGGGAATTTAAGTATTTTAATTATTTTGGAAACAATTATAAACGAAGCCTGGAATTCAAATAAATGTCTCTTTTTTGTAGTTTCTATTCTCACTAAGGGAGAACCCAATAATTACCCTGTCTTCCCAATAAAAACCACCATCACACTTTGTGAGTGGCTCCAACAGCATCCTTGCAGTTGGTCTTAATCGGTCCGAAGCGGCTACTAAGTGTTCTTCGAAATCTTGTTTTCGCAATGAAGGATCATTAAAAACCACCATCAGACTTTGTGAAACGCTTGAACAGCATTATTATTGTTGATATTGTTGATATTAATTCGCTCACAAGCTTTGTATAAAATAAATGGTGGGTTAAATTAGGGATAGCAGGAAGAAGATAATTTGAACCATTTGCTACCCATTTTTGAGGACCCGGATAGGGAAAAACATATTTTCAACCTTCATACGAAGATTTGTTTGGGAACAGAAGTAGGGCATTTTTAAGTAAAAAATTGAACTACTTATACTAATAGCACTTTCAATGCAAAAAAAAATATAGGTTTTTCTGATCTAATGCGTTATTGCCGTTATTAGCGTGTCTGCAATTTTGCATGCGCCATACAACATTGTTCGCAATCTTCCATACAACAGACTAGATTCAGGCGTTATCTGGCTTAAATTTACATGAAATATCTCATTAATTTCGGCCAAATCTAGCGTTCTCTTTATATCCATTGTACAACGCAGAAAATTACTTGATTTCTGTCAAACTGTGTAGCTCTTGGTGTACCAATCAACTGTTTGCAATTGGTGGCTGTCCATTTATTTTTGTACACCAAGGTGTTCAAAATCCCAAAGAAAGAAAGAATAAAAGAATAAATGTGTTTTCTACTAACTTGAGTGCAACTCAAAAAATGTCGCCTACTTTAAACTCGGTAAACCGCGAGTAAACGGTCCAAATTCTACTAAACGAAGTTTTAAGTTAATCACTTCAAATTTAAAAAAAAACTGAAATATCGGCTCCGTGAAGCTAACATGATTGAGCCTAGCAAAAAAATTAACTTGTTTAAAAAAATCATTTTCATGTTTTCAGCCAATCTCACTACCAAAAAATATGCAAAGAGTGCGATCTTTTATTTTTTGAAAAGGTTTATTATGGGAACCGATAGAAAGCAATCAAAATCTTTAGTTTCCATTCAGTCCATATGAAAAAAAAATGACTAACGAATCTCTCTTGTGTTTTCACCCACTTTCGATGACCAATAGACCCAGTGATAGTGGCAGATTATGTTCTCATGTGTTTGATTCTGATGAAGCAAAACGTGTTTTTTTAAATTGGAATGGTCTCACCAAGTTCTGCTATTCTATTTTTTAAGTGCTTCAAGAAATAGGTCTTGTTCCTAACATTACGAAATACCTTTGAGCTGTGGGCAGAATCATTTCAAATCCACTACAGACTCATTTCCTCTTTAAAATTGACAATTAATGCCACGCGGAACAGCAAATCTGATGTTTCCGAAACACGTGAAACCGGAGTTAAATTTTAAGTCTTAGCTGACGGAATAATATTACGTCTTTAAAAATATTACCCTTTATGAGGTTCAGTTAACAACGGATCATCGGCGCACTTTTGATGAACGTAGTACTGAATTAAAATAATAAATTGAAAAACAATGGAAAATTTATCTTGGCTGTTCAGTTGTGATAAATAAGTATATTTATTCGAAAAGCAGTCGGTTTGTAAATTAAACTCGTTGATCAGGTTGAACTTTTGGTCACGAAACAGTATTCTACCTTCCAGCCAATTAACAAATGATCTTTCGCACCAAATTAAACTGACTACCCAACAAAAAAATCAACTCATCAATTCCATCGGCCCGAACACCTTCTCCAATAGCCTTTTCCCCTGGTCCAACGGGGTTTTGAAGGGCTTTTCCGAGCTTGATAAATGACACCACTGATACCACTCATACCCGCCTAACATCCTGATGAAACCGGAGACAATCTTGTGCCATAGCAAAAAAAAGAATCCCCCCTGCCAAATCTTTCCCATCATTGTCATTGTTGAACAACCGCCGAAGACCATCGCGCATTGGTTCGCGTGCTTTCTTTCGTTCCGATTCATTCGGAGAAATTTTCCCTCAAAAGAACGCAAGAAAATGCTTCAATTATACACGGCGCCGACCAAACGGCCGACCGACCGACCGACGACGGCACCCGTGAGAAAAAGCCCACCTATTAAAATGGAAAATTGACCGTCTCTTGGTTTTTCCCTTTCGCATTGGGCGACCTTGGATTTTCGCACGCCCAAATGGATGATTTATTCGTTTCGTTCTTGATTTACGGGAAGGTACCGGAACTCGGAAAAAACGGCCCTAAAGGTCGATTGGCCTTACAGACTCGCTTCAATCACGAGCTGAATGGTAGGATTTTTTCCCCCGATGTTGGCAGTATTCCATTTGGCTTGAATCTTGGGACACTAACGAGCTTTTCTCCGCATGTCTTTTCCTCGGGTTGAGTGAGTTGTGTTTTTGCACGATTTTCCGGAAAATACAAAGAAAAAAATTTGATCAAATCACCGGCAAGCACTCCAGCGCAGCTGCCACGTTCGGAGGAAATATTGAAACTTTCCACGTCACTGCCCTCTACAACCATTCACCCGTCACTTTCGAACGTCTTCATTAATCATAGCTGGATGGATCCTTTGAACATTCATTTTCCCTTCCAACAACCGATGGATCGCTTTAACTTTTGACTTCCACTTTGCTCCTGGTCCAACTGGGGCAACCTTAAATCAAAATCGAATCAAATTCTCATCGAATAATCCACACCAGCATCATCTCAACATCGGCCGGAGTGAGCGTGGTCGGGGTCCAATGCTGGTTGACTACAGCGACGGCTCGGCGGTGTTCTAAGTATTCTTTGTGTTTCCGATCTAACGGGTGTGCACTAAAAATTCGGTCGAAAAAAAATTTAAGAAAAAAAAACACCAGTGAAGTTTAGTTTACATTTACAACATAATTTTCCCATAGCATGACATAAAAAACGAAACAAAAATTAAAAACAACTGCTTTTTTTAATTAAAAAAAAAATTTAAAAAAATTAATGAAAGCAACTCTATTTCCAATTTTTTTAAATTTACAGTATAAAAATATAGGCAATTGGTAGTACGTGAGCACGATCAGGAGTGCATTCGTTTGCCTGTTGAGATGGTGAATTTGTCCGTGCCTTGACCTACCCCGCAGTGGGATGTTAGGCAAAGGAATGCGTGCTCGGCTGGAGTACTGCTATATCCAAGCCCTTCGCTCAATTTTCAATACTTCTATTCAATGTTTAACCTGCCGTACACTGAAGGAACTATCAACACTTTCTCTTCATATTTTTCATTTCTAGCAAACATTACTGTCCACTCTTGGAGCCTCATGGTGATGAGTGAACATCTCCTTCTACATAAAATTATTTGTTAGGTGTTCATCAGCATTCTCGAGGTGTGATGCGACAACCCGAAATGTTGCAAAGGTCCACAAAATGGCTTGATGTTTTTCTTCCATCTCGATTGGAATCTCACTGAGCTAAAAAATACACTCGTACACTCACCATACACTCACTGAGCTAAAAAAATACACTCTTAAAAGAAACAGGGTGAAATTTTGTTGATTTCGGTCGAGTATGAAACGCCATTTTGAAAGTGTCGCAATAATCATCGATTCACCCTTTAGACAAAAAAAACAGTCTTGACCGAAGGACTGTGGTAGGTTTGTCGGATTCCGGTCTTTTGGTTTACTTATTAACTCATGTGTCCTGCGCACCTCTGAAAAAATATTCCATTCTGTCCATTTCGGTTGACTGTCTTTATTTCCATATTTTTCTTCAATAACCCCTGGGGCTGCTTTTGCTGCGATTTAATGCTAGATTCCAATCCAGCGCTTATTTACGGATTCCGTTCTTGTTTCTTCGTAGTTTGTGGCCGACCCACCTCCTTGAAACGGCGTGCCCACGGTACGACGACGTTCTGTAGAACTAGTTCCCGATATGTATTTTGGTTGATCTTCTCTCATTTAGGAACAAAAACTAGCGGAGTCCGGCCATCACGGGTGATTCCGGCCCAAACCATTATCGATGCTGGTTTCTGTCGCCTGGTGGCCGTCAGCATGTCGCCATGGCATCGTTATTATTCTGGCAAACAAACTCTGTCGTTCTGCAAACTGCTGTACAGTGAAGATTTTCTCGTCGGTAAACACGATATTCTCCAACCTTCCTTCCGCGTCCCTAATTAGGAGCACCTTTGCTTTTTTTACTTTCTGGTCTGAAGTTTATCTTTCAGGATCCACAGAGCTTTCGATCCGATTCGTTGAGATTCTCTGCCAATTTAGTGGCACTACGTCGAGATGGCAGATGTCACCACAGTAGCTCGACGTTCCCCCGTACCGTTTATTGTTATACTTGCGGTCTCCACCAGGTATCTTTTGGCTGCACGGTGTACAAAACTTCTGCACACACATAAATCGGACAGCTCACGCACTACGTGTTTCTGCATTCCCTGCTCGGAATGAGGCAACCACAGCCCTACGTTTCTGTTCGAGATAAGGGCGACCCTAAGGTACGGAGCACCATCTTGTTTAAATACAACATTTGGCAACACTGCCCGTTGAACCACGCATGAACATACTCACTTAAAATCCCGATCCGGGAGATAACTAATACAGCGATCGGTTCTGGAATTTTCTAATGGATCGACAGTGAACATGCCCTCTTCGGTGAATAGGATTACCGGATTTTTTCGATTGAGGAAGTTTAACACTTTCTTATAGCGCTCGACTTCGCCCGCAATCTTCCTTTACGAGCTTCCGTGCCGTAAAGTCGCTAAGACTGTGTTCCTTCGCCATTTTCCTCAGTGGACAAACTGGACTCGACCGAATCTTTCTTTTGATGGCAGCGATAACCCTCGGAATCCGATTTGACCACGGACGACCTGTGGTCATCTTCGCGAATAGTTGTCCTTTCTTTTCACGGTCCACCGGGACACATCCACGGTGATTGAAATGTCTTTTTGCGACATTTGCGCGTGGGACACATCACGAATACTGTCAAACTAAGGAAATCGGCTTCATTTACTCGCAGCCTACTATGATATGATTTAACCTATGCATTGTATGCGCAGGTGAAAGTGGTACCTTATTTATACGATGGTGGAAAAATTATCACGCATACCGTTAGTTTATATTTTGTGGTAATGAAACTTGTTTTTCTAAATTCGATGTTAATTTGATTCCCAAACAATCCTGCTGGATATGTTGCAGCAAAATAAATTTTCTGGAAGCTGTAAGCATTAACTCACCGAAGGAGGCATTTCTCTGCGATAGTGTTTGTTCTGATCAAAAACTGTTGGAATTAATCCCGTTTTTTTAGTGGACACCCGTTAGTCTTAGATGGGAGTTTTCTGACGATAGCGTTTAACCGTTCTTATACTCAAGTCTCGTCAATAAGTGGAAATACGTTTAAAAAGTGTGTGAAAGTGTGAATTATGAAAATTGTTAATTAGCCGTCTGAAGTAGTTCATTCTTTTCCTAGGTACACCCTAGTAACTCTATTATTTTATCAACCCCATTTCCCATCATCAACAATCCAACATCCATCGGAATACACATCTAACCAATGTTGTGCATACATGTTTGCGAATCAACTCCACAACATTGTATCGCACCGAGTGAAGGACTGCTTGTTTGTATGTGTCCGTGTGTGTACACAGAACATGTATGCTTTGTTCTTCTATCCTTTTGTGGATCCGTTGCCTTTGCCATCATCATTGCTGCCGTCACCCTCCTTCGATTCGTGATAGCAATCCTGATTGGTTGGGGCATCTCCTCGGTTCCTCGGCTCCTTTCTCTCTCCAGGGTAGCCTAGTGATGATTTCATTAAATCTCGCCTCAGAAAGTATGCCTTATCCGATATTTCCCAGACCCAAATCGAATTCCCAGCTGCATATGAGAACAGCATCCGGAACTCTCGGAATGTGTGCGTAATTTAATCAATTATGGCCAGAAATTTTATGAGTTGATGGATCTGGGCATGTTGCTTTGTTTGTCAAGTCCGAATTCCGGTGACCTTGAAATCATCCTTCTTTGTGAGTCAATCTCCAATCAACACGACGAGTGAAGGCGTTGACGCTAATGATGACTCGGATGCAAACAGACGAAGAAACATGGACTCACAACTGACCCTCCCTTGCATGCGTTTCTTGATTTGTGTTTGCAAGACCGGCTGGAGGAAGTGTATTGCAGCTGTGGATATACTAGACTGTAGACATAGTTTCCGAGAGATAGAGAGTTGTTCAATTAGTCGCATCGGTCGCCGGACGGGAATGGCAGAGGAAACTCAGTTTTTGGCTTTTGTTCAACCGAAGCCTTTTTGCCACATCTATTGATTGGCCTTTAAATGATGCAGCGGAAGGAGAAGACCATGGTCCGAGTGGACGGAAGAAGTTTTGTAACCATAAATCAATAATCGTGTCTTCCTGTGCCTTGTTTGCAGTTTGTATGGAAGTGACCTTGTAAGGTTGAAAGTTGTTGGAGATTTATCGACAGAAGTTTTTGCTGCGGTCGAAGTTTTCCGGCACAACTCGACGTGCTGATAGATTTCTGACAAAGGATATACCCGAATTGTTTGAACTGTCAAAACATTGGTAACTGTGGCTAAGGGATGTGGACAATATTGGACACACCTACCGTGGTTTGCTGGTCGTTAAAATAACAGATTAATGTGTTTAATTATAAAAATAATGATGAATTTATCGTCCCACAGCACGCTTCACCTCATGAAAGGCACAATCTCCATCCTCCCCAAACTACAATAAACAGTCAACGCCAATTTCTGCGTTGCTATCCATCATCCGAACAAAAACCTCCCAGATTCCCAGCTTCCGGTACGGAATTTGCCTTCCGTTCAATTTTCTTTTTTTTTCGCTCGTTCATATTCCATAAAAATCCACGACCAGAATTTTGATCAGTTTCAACAATAAATCATTTGGCCCTGCAAACACCCTCACCCTCCGCAGCAGCAAATTTCTTGAAGAACAATGCTTTTTGCGACGAAAATGACTTGACGGAGATTCGCAGCGATAGAAATCATCTGTCGCATTGTCACAGCACACACACACACCGACGACGACGACGACCGGCTGTTGTTGATTTAGGATTCGAATGGCGGAAATTTAATGTGACCGTTTTTGGTTTGCATTTGCCATGTTCACCGGGAGAAGTGTCTAATTATATTATGCGAATTCGGGGTCAACCCGAGAGGGTGGGTGAGTTTCAATTAAAATCCGGTTGATTCCGGAAAACCGTGACTGAAACGACGTCACAGTTCTGGGTTTTCATACGGATGGTGGCCGAAGGTTACGTGGGTTGCCACCTGTTACGAAGATTTCGCTGCCTTCTAGGAAATCGACCGCCGAAACTGGAACGTGTCAAAGTGGATCATGTTTGAAGAGTTGTGAAGTGGTTTGCAGAATTAATAGTAGGCTGAATGTCATGTAAATTTCTGTCCCATAAGACCGACACATGCGAGCTTCCTCCAGCACATCAGAATGAGTTGAAAGAGATGAGAAAATGAATTCAATCAAACACATGTTTCGTCGAATTGCGTATGTGTCAGTTTCAGGAAAGAAATGAGAAATGGAAATTTTTAAATTTCATAAGCTCGCTTAAGTAAAGATTGTGGTCCTCGTAAAAAATATAGTTTTCGCTCATCTAGCAGAAGTTAGAAAATTTCACCGGTCTGCTTGAAAATTCACCACCTGGGTTTGATAGCAAAGAAGCTCCTCAAGTCTGATGTCCCGTCCCGGAACTACCTCATGTTATTACTTTGAGGGGCGGAGGGGTTTTTCAAGTAACACTACACTTTTTCGAAGTCTCTCGTACTATTTTCCTATTTCGACGAAGCATTCCCCGGCAGTGGTCGGCCCAGGTCGGACCTGTGACTTCCGGTTCACAGGCGCCCCCACGACTATTTGCTGGTATTACTTCGTGAACTACTCGAACTAGCCCCCGGCGATGGCCCTAGCCTCATCCGACAGAGAACTTCCTCGACAACAACAGTCTTCCGGAAGCGTTAATTCCTTGCTTGTCGGTCAGGTGCTGAGGCCGGTCCAGCGATTCCGGTTCGCATGCTACGTTTAGGTAACGCTCGAACTTCTCAGCCTAGTCGCCGACGGTGAATCTGTCCTAATCCGATCGCGGTCTGACGCTCTCTGGTCTTCACGCTATTTCTGCTGCAACGATGACATATTATGCATATCGCTCTGATACCCACTTGCCACGTGTTCTCATGTTGTACATTTTCAACACGATATTGTCGGGCTCTAAATCTCCGTCGCTGCTTTCTAGCATTTTGTCACGTGCTGTTGCGAATCTTTGGCAGTCAAATACTACATGTTGCCATGTCTCCCCACTTTTTAGGCAATCCATGCAATGTGAAGACTCTGCGGGTGCAAATCTATGGAGATACTTCCTCAAGCATCTATGGTCTGACAGGAACTGCGGCAGCTGGAAGTCCACCTCTCCATGCTTTCTATTTACCCGCGTTAATAGGTTTGGGATGAGCCGGTGAGTCCATCTTCCATTTTACGCACTGTTCCACTCCTGAGGCTACCTCCCTATCGATTCGATTCTAACTGTTTTTCTCACGTGCCTGGTGTCTCCTTGTTGGTAGCACTCAATGTCCTCCGCCAGGATGATGCAGGTTGGGATGATCCCAGCGTTAACGCTTACTTCCTCATACGATATTGTTCTCGCTCGTGACTCGCACGGCCATCAATCGAACGATCTGTTCAACTTTTTCCGGTTTGACATAGTTTGCAACGACATACCCCAAGCAGGCACCGCATTCCTCAGTAACGATAACGAGACACTAGCTAATAGACGCATCGTACTGCTTCTCGGACCGCAAGAATCCTCCCCGTTGCGTTCATTGCCTCCACTGATCATTCGGCTATTGAAGTTAAGCCGATCATCGATCATGACTCCCATGACTTCGATACAATCTGAGCTTCGAACGTAGCCCACTCGCCGTTTCGGATCGGTGTTATCCATTCTTACTAACCCAAGTAGCATACCACAATAATAATTAGTTGCAGCAACTTGATTATGACTTACAACGGCACATTTATGTTTTCTCAACTTAATGGCAACATGTGTGCTACTAGGGAAGGTAGAGAAGCAGTACGGTTGGCCAGTTACGCCAAACTAATGTTTAACATGTTTCTCGATGTCATCCGGGTTCGTTGGCAGCCAGTATGCCAAAATCAGGACCTTCATCAGCCCAAGAAACCCTACCCTACATACAAATTTTGAGACAGGGAGACAGAAATTCATTTTTATATACACTAAGGTCTTTTTTACACGGTTTTTGTTTACAGCGATAACTCCAGAACGGAACAACTTTTCGCCCTGATTCGAATCACATTTTATGTTTTGGGCTAAATGTAATCATATGGCAGTTTTAAAAAAAAATCACAAATTTTGGTGTAAATACTCAAAATTTTAAAAACTGTATTTTGACCATTTAGCAATTTAAAATGCTTAAGCATGTGAATTTATCAACTCTATTTAGTCTCTTTTTTATCACGATTTCATAGTAAAAGTGGAACGTATCCCCTGTGTAAAAAAATGTGTATTTATAAATCGTGCTTCCAAAAACCCTCACATGCCAAATAATGTTTCATTTGCTTGCTTAGTTCTCGAGTAATGCAAAAATGTGTTATTCATTTGTATGACAGTCCCCTTCATCTTAAAGAGGGGGAGGGTTTCTAAGCTACCATAGAAACATTTCTTGCCTCCAAAAATCTCCTCATGCCACACTTGATTCCATTTGCTTGATAAGTTCTTGAGTTATTCAGAAACTCGTGTTTTATGTGAATGGAAGCCCCTCTTTAAGAAAGAGGAGGAGTCTCGAGTCACCCTAGAAACATGTTTTAACTTCAAAAATTTCCACCTGCCAAATTTGGTTCTATTAGCTTAACTATTTCAAGTTTTGCAGAAATATGTGTTTCATTTGTAGCAGAGCCCCTCCCCCCCGCTAAAGAATAGGGAGGGGTTTCAAACTACCATAGAAACACTTCGTTCCTTCAAAAACATTCACATGCCAAATTGGGTTCCATTTGCTTGATTAGTTCTCGATTTATGCAGAAATGTGTGTTTCATTTGTATGGGAGACCCTTCCCCCAATCCCCGTTAGAATAAGGAGGGGTCTCAAACCACAATAGGAACATATATTGCCTTGGAAAACCTTCACATGCCAAATTTGGTTCCATTTGCTTGATTAGTTCTCGAGTTATGCAGAAATGTGTGTTTCATTTGTATTGGAGCACCCCTTTCCAAGGATAGGATGAGTCTTCAACTATCACAAAAATCTGCTTAAGCCCCAAAAACCCCTCCATACAAAATTTCACGCCGATGGCTTCAACAGTTTTTGAGTCTTGAGAGACAGACAGAAATTCATTTTTTATACAATAAGGTTTTTTTACACGGGGAATACGTTCCACTTTAACTATGAAACCGTGTAAAAAAAGACTAAATAGAGTTGATCAATTCACATGCGTAAACATAAAATTGCTTCAATTTTATTTGCATGTGTTGCCTTTCCCAGCAATGGTCAAAAGACAGTTTGAAAATGTTGAGTCTTTAAACCAAAAATTGTGATGTTTTTGAAAAACTGCCATATGATTACTTTTAGCCCAAAACGTAAAATATTATTTGAATTAGGTCGAAAAGTTGTTCCGTTCTGGAGTTATCGCCGAAAACAAACCGTGTGAAGAAAGACCTTAGTGTATATAGATAGATAGATGGTGAATATTTTTGAATATTCGGCTATTTCGCTCTCACGCCTTAGAAGCTAAAGGAAGAGCCACACATTGCAAAGTAAAATTTTGAAATCAATCTAACACTGCAATTTTGTACGCAATAATGCAATAATGTACGATACATGATAGTTTAAAAATTAATCTTCGAAACAAGTTATTGGGAAATGACCCATTCCGAGGTTTCTTTCACATGCAATAAGACTCGCATGTAAACATTACCGCTTTCATGTGGATAACGGTAAGACAAACGCACTTTCAGGTTTTAAAAATAATCGAACTTGGCGCGTACATATTGTAAATATAAATTATAACTGGACAGATCTCACCATATTTCGCTAGTGTGCCATAAGACTCACACAGTTAGTTTTTTTTACAGAAATATATAAAATTTAAGCGAATTCTTTACAGCTGAACGTTCGGTATTCGATTTAACGGATTTCTGTAAAAAAAAAATACAGATAACTGTTAAATTTCACCGAAATCTGTTAAATTGGATTACGTAACGTTCATCTGTTGAGAATTCGGTTAAATTTTACAGATTTCTGTAAAAAATCTAAGAGTGCACTTTTTTGGAATTGCGTTGATTTCCCACATCTTTGTTTGTTGTATTTATCCTTCTTCCAGAAGTGTTTCATTAGAGAATTCTCTTCTATTTCTTATCCTTTTCGTGGATGTACCTAGAATGCTTAAAATAAAATTATATGAGTAGTTACACCATACAATTTTTGTTCTAGTTTTCATATTATTGTTTTGTTTTGGTCGTTGGGAATAGACTAAGTATATCAGTAATGGATAGCGCATGTGGTGAAGTTTCATATTCCCAATTGCATTGCTTGACATAAAGGTACATGAAGAAAAATAGAATAACCATTTTTAATTTATTTTCTCTTTATGTTTCTTACTACTCGTCTTCTTCTATTTAGCATTTCAAGCTTATTGCGTTCACAATTTGCTTATTATTTCCTCTCAACTTAGTGTTTTAAATGCACTTCCACAATTATTAATTGAGAGCTTCCGATGATGCCAGGTATCATTTTTTGCATTAGTGTGATTGTGTGGCAAGTACAATCATACCCTATGCCCTTAACGAAAAATTCCTAGACCAGTCCGGGAGTCTAACCCAGCCACCTCCAGCATGGTGTTGCTTTGTAGCTGCGCATTTACCGACTGAGCTAAGGAAAGCCTCACTACTACCACTCCTTACTACTCGTATAGTCTTTTAATCATGTTGGCATTTAAATGTTCCCTAATCTACTTGTTTTCTAAGTCATTGCCTTCTTATCTTCTAATCCCGACTCCGACTTTTCTTCACTACATTTTATTTTATACATATCCTTGACCTATTTTTCTATCATTTCTCCTTATCTTAAACAATTCTACTCCTTTTCACATCTTTTATATTCGGTAGCTTGTTTTTATCTTCCTTTTTTGATATTTACCAATTGAAGCTACAAAAGACATAATGGCTTGACCAAGGTCATAAAAATCGAAGACGCGGGAGGGCGGGAGGTAGGGGCTACGTATTAATAATTTGATCACAATAATTTTCGAATACCAAAAATGTAGTTGATACATTCTATCAAACATCGTCTAGTTTGCAAAAGATAGTCTTCTTCTTCTTTCTATATAAAAGTAGCGTTCAGCTTTAGGCTGGTTTACCAACAGAGGGAAGCATCTCCACTCTAAATCAGTACTTCCCTCTCGAAGGAAGACGCGACCAGAGAGTTATTCGGCTCAGAAAAATCTAACCGATTTCGGCTGGGATTGAACCAAGACACATTGGGTCAACCCACCAATTACGCTTACCGCTACACGACCGGCGCTGACTCTGTATGGAATGTTTTAATCTTCCCAATATATCTTCCCAATTAAGGCAATCATGTCATTCTGACATTTCAAATGACGTTTACTACTACTCAAACTTTCTCCCTCATCAATGAATTTAAAAATGTTCTTCCGAAACCTCAAGGTTAAGTATAGTGCAAGTGAGAGCAATATTACCAGTGCCGATCTTCAACCGCTTGGTATATGAGTTTTTTCAAGTATGAAGGGAAATCGGGTAAAATGGACAATTTACTGAGTCAACCCTAAACGAAACCATCACCATTCGATTTCCGGACATTTTTACATAAGTACAATTTTAGGTTCTTCTGAAACCTCGAGGAAATTCGTTGGTAAAACTTAGTCCCAAAACCGCTCGATAGTATAATTTGTTAAGTTTCTCTTGGAAACCAAAACTTAAAAATTAGATTTGATAAAGATAACCCGATCTCAATTTCAGGATTGATCCCAAAGACAAAATCACTGGATGAAACAGTTAATAATTGATTGCCTGATATGCCAATGCATGAATTTGTAACTAGATATGAGAAGAAAGGTTGTCATTCTCATTTCTAGTTACAGATATTTCACTAAACAGCTCACACTTTGTAGGATTCATGAATTTGTATGTTGTGTGGCAAGAATAATGGTACTGTCCAGAGAAGTCGAGAAGAATTCCAACTTGAAGGATTTCCATGACCAGACAAGGAATAGAACCGGCCGCTTCCAACTTTTTAGGCCGTGCTCTTATCGACTTCTATCTAAGCCCCCAAATATTATCTGTTTGCGCACAATCTTAAAAGTCATCATCGATGATTTTCCGCATTTCAGAAACAGGATTGTAAAGAATCTTCTTCCAACAACTAGATTGAAAAAATTGTCAAAAATGCGAGCTATATAACTGGTAACAACGGGGCGTTGGGAATTGGCACTCTCCCCATCTATTATGCTTCAATTGGGTGCCCTGATGGTCCCTCCATCATCCCGATTCCACAAAATCCACATAATTAGCTGCATGCTACTCCTGCACGGCTTTGGAGTAGTGGCATGAGACCAAATCGGATCAAACGACGGTTTTTGTCCGTGCGGTTTAGAAAAACGACAAAAATCGTTTTTCGAGACACTCATTTATGGTGAATAAAGATAGCTTCTCCTGTTTGAAACGGTCATCCACAAAAAACTTGTCCTTACCTGTGAAATATTCCTGTCCCGGCAACTGCTTAAAATCAGCTTTGGTATAGGTTTCATTGGTATTCCGTTAGCTTCTTCGTGTAAAGTTTCCAGACCCGCGTTTTGGCAACACTCTGCTGACGTTCGTCCCGATTTGGGAAGCTCTTGTATGTTCTCAATCCGGATTGTTTCGTGGCCATCTTGACGAAACTTAGCGAAGCATTAAGTTTCTTTTTGGTCAAGTCCGTCGTCGAAATATTCAGATTCCGTTTGAAATGAGCAAACAGCGCCCTCTCTGTTTTCTTGCGGGTTGTTCCCGGTTTTCGCGCATCATCTCGTTTGTCTCTCCACTGTCATCTGTTCTTTGAACTCTTTGGAGGACCCTTGCTCGGTCGAATGAGGCACCCAAGATTTTTCATGTAGATGAACAAAATCCTTTCGCGATTATTTTGATTTTGGTTCTCTTCCATCTCAATCGGAGTTCAACTGAAAACTGCAGAACTGCGCAGATGTAAACAATACACTTGTACGAGAAATTGGGCAAAATTTGATCAATTTCGGTCGAGTATGAAAACATTTATGCAAGCTTGAAAGTGTTGCAATAATTATCGACTCACCCTTTAGTAACCATTTTGACAACAGTTGTTGAAGTGCCTTTCAGATTGTCAACTCACCATTTGAAGCACCTTTTCAGGGTTTTGAACCAATTCGACAAATAGGTGTGGCTTACTGCCATTGACTGATGATAGGTAGCAATCATGCTAGAGTTTGAGAAATATATCAACCGCCACTTTTGGGTTTTCCAACCAAGTTCTTAAGGGAAGGTCCATTAATTATGTCACGCTGTAAGGGGGGAGGGGGGGTTTTGGAAAACGTGACGATCCATACAAAAAAATTTGAAGGTCCATACAAAAAACGTGACAAGGGGGGGAGGGGGGGTTGTAAAAAGTCAATTTTTGCGTGACGTAATTAATGAACGTTCCCTAAAGGACACTAGTTGAACTATTGACAAGATTTACAGAATACCAGATGCTTATCCAAGAAAATTAAATACCATGATTCGGAGGTGGCGGAATTCGATTTCCGGAGCGCATAATTTATCGACGTTCTGAGCATAGGATTTGATTGTAATGCATACCCAGGTTAACTAGAAAAACACACTTAAATTCTCCATTAACTCGGAGTCCGAACCAATTGTTTATGGTTATTCTAACCCAATACACCTCATAATATTCATGAATGCATATGTTCGCGACGCCACCGATCGTAACGTTGGAAAGGATTTTGAACCTAATGAAATTCCAATGTTCTGATAAACTCATCCTCCTCGCGCATGAATTCACATCGCGATGGCTTCGAAACGTTCACGGTCAGCGGCATCGAGCGGGAAAAGATCCGTGGGAAAAAAATTGATTTGCTTTCTTCCCGGAACCGGGCGACTGGCTTGTGATTGCTTTCCGACCGAAACGACGACGACGGGCTTCCGAGTACACACGGAATTCCAGCTCGGCAGAATTTCCGGTTGGCTAGCCGAATCTCGACCCCAAGAAAATAAATGTGTACGTACGCCACCGATAAATCACCATGCGGCTCCATGGGAATCCATGGCGCTCTGTCTTTTCGCCGTCTTAGACGAGACGATAACTACCGGATCGTTATTGCTCGCGCGCCATTAGCATAATATTGCAATAACCATTGAAATTTATTCCTTTCTGATACTCGGCGTACGGAGTGTGGTTAAAGTCATCCTCAAAGTGTTTATTGCATTAACTCACCATTTCAAAGACGACCGACCCTGCTTTGTCTCAGTCTGAATCTGGATGAAATTCTTCTGCCATGTCGGCGAGACTAAACGAATGGGTCCACATTAATGGGAGCTCACGAGTATGTATATGGCTAGGTGGTTCCAAGCAAGGTCTAGGATGATATGTGTTATCTGAAAAGCCAAGGAGCCGAAAAATAGCTACCGAGATGAACTTGGCAGGAGCAGTAGAAGATCGCAATCACATAGTTGTCTCCGTTGCTTTAGTCCGCTTATGCTGAGACAATGAAGCTATCTGTGAAGTTTTCTGGTAGCTAACATAAAAGAAAACGAGCAAAGTGGCTTTACTGCTTTAAGGGGGCTTCTCTAGGATTGTTGGACGACGACGACGACGTTGATGATGAACAAAAAAAATACTCTCACTTTGAATGGATTCCATTCCGTTCAGCAGCCATGCATGGTGTTCTGAGAGGAAAGGTGTATATTCGGTACAATACACATTGATTTGTGATGATCAATCGACATGGAAATGTTCTCTCGGATTCAAATGGCTGTAATTCCCATTGAGTTCATCGGAACGGAAGTAAATGCTGCTCGATGTGCTTCGGATCGTGTTCAAGTTACAAATTGAGGGGATTTAAATCATTATAGAGCTGAGTTAGTTGGGAAATAAGCTGAAACCCATCTAGCAAGAGAAATTTGGGTTTCAATCTTTTTCCCCCTTTTCGCTTATAAAATCAGGTACATCGTTTTTAATAAGCTTTCGAGAATTTATTGGTTCTTGATCTACATGTTCCTGGGACATTTCTGTCCTACAAACAGTGCATGTCATTGTCGTTTCCACATTCTTATGGCCATTTTCTGTGATAAACATGCGCTGGAACTTGCCGTTTTCTTATTTGTTGGCTTATAAAGCGGTGATTTACTGCATTTCTCAGTAAGTCTTTCGGATTCAACCGAACCGATCGCACGGCAGTTTAAATTATTCCAACACAAAATTAGTCTTCGAAATTCTCAGTTTAGAAAAAAAATCAAACTGTTTGCTCAGTTGAACGTCTATTACCTATTTGAACATTTATGAACGCCTTTGGATGGCTAGAACACTGAGAAATCTCTATACTATGGCAGCAATCCAAATCATTAAGTTTTGTACGTGGGCCCTACAGCATTCATACTAGAGCATGAGAAGCTAATTACAGTCTTCTACACAGAATTACTTCACCGTGGGTGATTCCACCCACACAGTCAAATTTCTTGACTTCAATGTACCTAATGGTGCTATTTTTCTGTAAGTGGCTATCTTCTTGTTTCCACTAAAATGAACCATATACATTTGTTTTCATGACATACGCACAGCTGTCGTGTGCTAACAGCATCTTTACTGATCGTTCAAATCGGTTCTGGGTATTCAAACAATTTGTTGTGCATCTCTGATGAGTGTTGAGAAAATGCTGGAAAATATTTTGAAAAGCCGGTCAAACCTGTTACTTCACTGCGTCATGGAGATTTAAAACACCGTGTTTTTTGTAATTTTTGTTAAAACTCAATGCAATTTCATTCAATTTCATTTCAACTCAAATAAATTTATCGATTCCATCGATAAAATCAACGGAAGCAGTCAAACTTCCATAGGAAAAAGATAAACGATCATTCAGGATTTCATTATCTTTATCAAACACTTTTAGACCTGTTTTTTTTTTTTAATTTCTCAATTAGGGTCATCTTATCAGTGTTAGGGGTGTTCTAAAATTTATTTATTTTTTTAATTTCGGAAAAATGACATTTCTCAAACAATCATATCTCTTGAATCACAGAACCGATTTCTTAGATTATGTGCGAAAATTAAAGGAAAGTAAAGGTCAATTAGTAAAAAAATATTTAAACTAGTGTTTATGTATTAATTTGAAAATACCAAAAATATTGGTTTTTCCTTTTTTTGATGGTTTGTAGACAAAGGACGCTATAGATGATTTTTTTCCATAGTACATTTACAAATACTTAGATTCAATGTCACAGCTTTATGCAATACTCGTCATCTGCCAACAAAAACCGTTTAACAAGAATATAATTTCCATCCGCTGAACTAAAATTATGGTAAGATTGGGTTCCTGAAATTCACTTAACACGTGTGTAGATTGAGGTTGAAAACTTCCTAATTATTTTTCAAAATCGATAATGCAATCCTTGATTGGACGGATCCTTGTATTGGTAAATCTATGTCAACATATGTGTACTAAAATGAAAATTAAAATCTAGTCTAAAGCCTGCCACTGTTACTGGTATTTTCTTACAACTCTTTATTTCATGTTAAGTGTATAGAACCATAGAAAGGTTTCACCTTCATCGGTTACTAACGGTTACTAACAAGACCGGAATTTCAATTCTGTGTAGAATTATGAAATTTCAACCTAGACACAACGTTTGTGCCCCATTTGAAAAGCTACGGTCTCAAAAATGCATTAGTGGTAGAAAAACCTGGTTCCAGTAACATTGGCCACCAAAAGGAAAGAGGTTTTGATTTCGATGTGTGAACTGAATTGGATATTTAACATTACAGACTATTTGTAAGGAATTGCCGTCTTCGGCAAAAATTCTCAATATGTCATTTGTCTTCTTTTGACATTATAATATTAGTTCTAGATATTGCCTCAGAGATGGCGCTGCAGTCTATATTTGCCATATGACGCTCTAGAGAGTTGCCGTCTTCGGCAAAGTTGCTCAGTATGTCATTTGTCGCCTTGTGATATTATCATATAAGTTCCAGATCTTTCCACGGAGAAGGCGCCGCTGTCTGTCTTTACGAAATGAAGCTCTAGAGAGTTTTTTGTTTCTGCAGCATTTCTTAGAATGTCATTTGTCGTCTTTTGACAACGTCATAATAGTTCATGATCATGCCGCAGAGATGGCAGTTTTTTTTGTCAAATGAAGCTCTAGAGAGTTGCCATTATTTGACATTATCAAAAAAATTCCAGAATTTGCGGCAGAGATGGCGCTGCAGTCTATCTTTGTAAAATGAAGCCCTAGAGAGTTGCCGTCTTAAGTAAAGTTGTTGAGAATGTAAAATTCAGTCACTTGGCATTATCAGATTAATTCCAAATTGCGCCACCAAGATGGCGCTGCAGTCTATGTTTGCCTAATGAGGTTCTAGAGAGTTGCCGTTTGCAGCAAAGTTGTCAGAAAATTTCAGCCCGATTGGTTCAAAAATCAAAAGGAAAGCGTACTTTGAAGTTGTGCCATGTGTCAGAATTTGCCCCAATAACTTAGGAAGGTTAAGGTGCTTATGTATTTGTACATTATAATACTATTTTCTTGTTGTCAATTAGCTGCTTCTAAATTTTTGACTCGTACATCTTGCTTAACAGCTTCTTTTATAAAAACAATTTCGAAGAAAACCTGAAGTTTATTTCTAAGCTGTTTGCAGATTTTGGATCATAAACAATTTCTTCGGTTATTAAAATATAAAAGAAATGAAATTCGTTCCATTTTGTCGAATACTATGTTTTTTTAAAAAGTGAGAAAAAATAATTCTGCTCAGTAAACGTGCACAGGAAAAAATAAGTCATGATGCATTACCGAAAATGGACAAAAAGCATTTTTATCAGGAAGAAGAAAAAAAAGAAGAAAGCATTAATCATCATTGCCCAAATTAATTACGACTTCTTCAACGTTAACATAAGTTATTATATGAAGCTTGTGTTAGTTAATACCCATGGAGACGCATGGTGGCCTATGTGCTTGTGAACCCATGAAAGCCTTGAAGAAAATTAAATGACTTGGTAAATTAAAAAAAAATCAGAAGTCGAAAACGGCTCGGTCAATATCGCTCATTATTTTATGTTGAAAAAAAGTGCTTGAAAAAAATTGTTTTTACCAAAAAATTTTTTTCAAAACCATCAAAACAAATAAAAACAAATGTATGTGTAACAAATGTAATTGAAACTGACTCTTAAACATCAGTTGTGATATTTTTCATGAACAACCTCTAATTTCCTTTCATTCGCGCACTTAGTCTAAGAAATCGGTTAAGTGATTCAAGAGATATGAATGTTTAAAAAATAATCGTCGAAAACAAACCCTGTAAAAAAACAGTGCAGCAGTTTCTGGAGATCGCACAAATGTAGTACAGTCATGCAGGATCTATTCGGGTGAGACCGTTTCATTTTATAAATCTGGATAAAATATTTCCTTCTAATAAGCACTTTTTCGATGTAGGTCATGATGCATGTCAAAACAGTGGTTTGAGGTATATTTAGATTAGTTTTTTTTTCTTTATAAGGGTTACATTCTGTCTTCTACGATCGTGTGAAAACATGTTAAGGCTTTGCTTCAAATTTATATATTGTTTGTAGACCCAGAAGCAGTTTTAGAATTTATATTTTAAGTGATTTTAAGTCATGTATGCTCCCAACGACCAACCATTGTTTGTTAAATGACAAATATGTTATGTAAACCAAATAAAACATTTTGTTTAACTGTCTCATTTTCTTTTTTCCTTTGAAATCTACTGAAGGCGGTATGGATGCTTACTCTAAAAGAATCTGAAATCAACTCTAGAATTATCCAAGAATAAGTTTGGAAACATCCCTAAACCATTCTGATAGCTTTTTTAGACTATTATAGAAACATTCCACCGCTACACTGAAAGCATTAAAAAAATATTCTAAAAACAACTGAAAACAAGTGTGAAAATATTTCAAAACTTCTATGGAAGCATGTCCGATCTACTCAGGCAGCATCTCATAACTGCACAGAAAGGATTTCAGAATAACTCGGAGAGCATTCTATAACAATTCTAGACGCATTTCTGCACTACTCATGAAGTATTCCAGAATAACTACAGACGCTACTCTGGAAGAATTTTAAAAAAACTTTTAGAAATAATTTCAGGACAATTATGCAAGCAGTCTGGAAAAATCTCAAAAGCATTGTGCAAGAATTCCAGAATGATTCAGTCAATATTAGAAAAACCACTTTGGAGCATCTCTGAACAATTATTGAGACATTCTGAAACTTCTCTGGTAACATAGGGCAAGAATTTGTGAGCATGTCTCTACAGTCAGAAGGAAAGTTAGTCTCAAAAATGCAGGAAGTGTATCTCATGCTCAACTTATTTCTGAACTTTTTAAAGTTCCGCTCAACGATTGCCCAATATTTTTCAATTGACGACGGCTTTTCGATCCAAATAGGTCAATTTTCGACTCATCATTTTTCTACATGCGTTTTGGCAAACCTTAGACGATTGGATACATGCCGTTTCGTCATCATTGGCAAGAAGGTTTGCTTCTATCAATCCACACTGGGCCAGAATGAAAAATGAGCAGGAATAAATTATTTTCACTATGAAGATGAAACTTTAGAACAAAACTGTCTTCGACAAAGTTGCAGCTTATAAATAGAGCTTTAATTTGACATCAGTTTCAGTTAGGGTGGTCCTTGAATATATTGATATAAAAATTTTATCTCTAACATTTCTTGACCTAAAGCAACACAGTGGTCTACAATGTTTGAATTTATTGAATTTAAAGCAACTTTGCTGCAGAAACCATAGTCGTAAGTCTTTTGTGTCATTAGTTATGATCGTTTTTACGCTTTATAGTAGGGTGGCCTTGAAAAAAATAGGATTTTTCGCCTACCTTTTTTATTTCAAGTTTTATGAAAACGGTGAGTTCAGCAAATTTTTAGAACTTGTTTAACTACACACTTTGATGAAAAAAACATAATATTATATATCCGTTCAAAATGTATCGCGATATTTGTCGAAAAATTACGATTTTTCAAATTACATTATTTTTTAAAGGGGGAAAAACGGGGACACAAATACGATTGCATATGAATGGTAAAGTTAAGAGGTCTCTTTTGTGTATAAATACTCGGGCGAATTTCGAAGAATGTTGGGTTAAATGGTACTATGAATGCATGTCCTTTTAAAAATAATATTCTTGTTTTTTTTTTCTTAAATGTTGATAGCAACGACGAGTAAATCACCATATTTCAATAAATAGAAACTCATATTTGCACTGTGTTCAATTTTATAATATACATACATGAAAAAAACGTACCAAAATCAGTTTTGTTCTAAAGTTTCATCTTCATAGTGAAAACAATTTATTCCTGCTAATTTTACATTCTGGCCCAGTGTGCAATCGTTGTCTGATAGTAAATCAGATCAAGATCATCTTTAATTTTGTTTGAAGTCGTGGCTGGATCAATTCTAACACTTTTTGCAATCATCCGATCGATTTTCTGGAAAGTGCAATGCTTTCGGTCACGAATTTTAATTTTGGCCTTTTATTTTAAAGCGTTCCTGATCAGTTTGGCAAAGTAGGCTGAACTTGCCTGTACGATTTTCCTTTCGTGATAAGCATTTTTATCAAACTCCTCTGTATCCGAGTGCAATGTTTTTTTTTTGTTCGGGACATAAACCACTGCGATTAGTAATTTGTATTACTATTCTATTGTAGTATGTTTCGTATCCTTTGTTTAGTGCATGTCGACTAACTTCATCACTATTAAGAAATTATGAAGTATCCGGTGTTGTTACAGTTGTCATTGTTTGTTATGTTGGCAATGAATCAGGTTTTATTGAAAGTTTCCGCTATTTAATCCCTTTGTGAGTGACAGCACTCTTCAAAGGGCGCCCCTTTATGATGATGGTGACCATTAGATGCTACCATCTATTGTAGCAAGGTAACTTTCAAGAGCAGTGGAATAATCTGAAAAACGATTTGATTAGGATTCTATTGTTGTTTGTGATCATCAAGCTACTGTATGAAGGGCCAAACACGTTTGGGTAAGCAGATACACTTACGCGAAACCCGTGAATATAAGGAAGAGAATCTCCTTCCAAAAGCAACTTCACATCCACAGCACTAGAATCGAGCCCTCGATTGACAGAATAGTTGGGGTCGAAGAGCTCGCTCTCGTTTCACGAAATGTTATCAATAGGGAGGAGGCAATCCCATGTTCTCTATCCAAATCGTTTCACTTGGGTGCCCTGATGGACCCTCCTTTTCCCCGTTCTATATTATGTCATGGATATTTAGTATATTTTGTGGTGGTCAAATGATTACGTACCCTGTATTTGAAAATTTCGCTGAAAGTAAAATTGGTTAGGGTTACCGTTCTCTTCTTATTGCTCTGTGTCGTCTCGGTGTTTCTGCTTTTGAAGAGTTGACCTTAGGCAAAGCCCGATGTTGGTCTATGGCCTATGCACGATTTTATATGGTATTGCTCGCGGTCATAGGATAGGGAAAAGAACAGGTGATAGATGTGAGGTTTTCATGATGATATTCTCACAACGCAGGTTCAGAATGGTTCGACGGATGCATATGACAGATCATTCCCGATGAGTTTCCACTCGTTTACTGAATTCCATCACGTCTCGTTATAGAGTACAAGAGATATTTTACTACGTGCTACATTTGGGAATATCAGGGTAATGATCCCCCATCGCATCTTCAAGTGATCATTACAAGCTGTCCATTTGGTTTTGGGCACTTTTGAACGTTGATGCGGCAGCCTATTCACACATGTAATCTGCCGCGACCAACTCCCTTTCTGAACCGAAGGCAGGGTCAAAATTCTTATCATTGCTCTAAATGCTCAAACTTTAATTTCTATTTATAATATCGTAAGATGAAAACATCTTCGATGCTCCATTTGTGTGGAACAACATTGAACAGAAATCTAAATAACTCCTCCGCATTGTATAGAAAAGGTTCGGATTCAGTGAAATGAAGATTTCTTATTGCTCTTGCCACTACGCATTTATGCGGATCCAAGCTCTCAGTCATCTCACAGTCACGTAAATTGCGTCATTCCGAAAGCACACCGACATGGTATCTAAAGCTGTGCATTTTCCCTTCATGAACAAAGTAGCCATCAGCCAAACAAGTCTGACCTTAATTTGCTACCCAAGAAAACTTTTGCCTTCAAGAGAGATGTGTGTAGGCTTCAGGACCAAACTATTAACCAAACTTCAGCTATATGATGCACACCGTTGGCTGTCCATAAACTACGATTTTTCGAGTCTACCGCCTCCACTGCGCAGTCATCCGACTCTGAACAATTTAAAAGAAATCGCAAACTACACGTAGTCTTTGGATTCCCTATCTGGGCGGAATTTTCTTCGGTATGCTCCGAACGCCCACTATGATCGACCAACCAGTTTCGTGATGTCTGAGCTACCTACCTGGAGCGACCTCCACCCCTGAATACATGGGAAAAATAAGCATTCCCCGCCGCCCCCGACCGCCATTCTGCACTTCTTTTCCGATAGATGTTGTCGGTTGGCTGTCAAAACGTGGCAAAACTTTTATTGCAATGCAACATAGTAGCTGTGCACTATTCACCGGCAAACAGAGCCATAAAGATAAACTTGGTGTATTTCACACCTACTTACTCGTTGCAAGGCTTATTTTCTCACCCGGGCTCGGTTGGAAGGCTCCAAAGCGAGCTGATGAGAACTGTTTTCCTCTAGCCAAAGCCCTAACGACAACAACAAGGACGACGGTGACGACGGCGAGTCGTTCCGCTTCTGTTGATTTGATTGATTTTCGTCATAAAAGTGCGCGGAGGAGCGCGAAACTTGCCCTCGCCCGGCCTAGTCGGCAGAATCGTTTGAATAGTTCCATGTTCGAAACAGAAACGGCGTCGTCGGTGGCGTCTGGTCGTAACAAAAGACTCTCTCACTCACATCGGTCATAAAATGGAAAGCCTTCTTATGTGCAGCCGCCTTATGGGTCGGGCAGGCTAATAATTCAGAACGAGGGACTCCGTCGGTCGTCGGTTCGTCCGCTGCTGGTTGCTGGCTTTGTTGGTTGGAGGAGCAAAATAAAAGGAAAAGAATACCGAACCGAATGTAGTCAGCCGGCACGGAATGATGTATGTGCGAAAAGCACATACAGCCAGCCACTGAGCAGGAGCTTATGGGAGGAAAGCTGTTGGCATATGTCGGGACGAAGAATTGTGTGACTGGAAAATGTAATGAGTCCGAAGCACGGTCGGAAAGTCGCAGCTGGTAGTCACTTGTCTGGGAACGGGGTGGTTTTTTTGGATGTTTGGAAATTGTAAGGGTGAAGTTCCTTTTTTTTCGGAACATCAGAATGAAGTGCAGTTGAGGGATAGTTGGTTCTTAAGCACGTGCGCTCTGTCGTTCGTTGACTCGTTGAGCGAGTGGATCAAGTCGAAATGTCCACCAAAACGTCTATGTCCTTTTACCTGTAACTTGCACTCAATCAATTAATGGCAAAAACAACCGCATCAATCTTGTCTAATAAGATCTACTCAGCCATGCGATAGAGAAAAACATCTCCGCAGAACTGTAGAAGAAGGACATATCTCCCAATAACCATAACTAACGTCCAACTGTCGGCTTCGTGTGGCAATGTCGTCGGTTATGGTGACAAATTGTCATCATAATTAAATATCCTATACTTACTTTACGAAAAGGTATCTTCAAACCGACCGACCTGGCATTATTCGCATAAGCGTCTTATCTTGGTTGAGAACAGCTTGGCTGTCGATCCTGGAGATAAGTGTTCAAAGATTTCTGGGAATTACAACACGTGCCCGGGTAAGCCCCAATCGGAGTCGATTCGGTGTCTCCATTTGGGGCTTTTCGAACCGGCCCGGTCGAACGCGTGTGACATGACCCATGCTTTCCGGCGATGGTCATTTGGACTTGGGTTAATTTATTCAGAGACCCAACCAAAGTTACAGCAGCATACTTCTTGGGGGACTTTTTTTTCGCCTTTTTGACTCCGGCTGGATTGAGGCAGCACATGGAATGTTGATTGCATCGCAAAGTGTCCCAGGGAAAGAGGTGATGTCGAACGGCGAAGACCAAAAAAAAAAATAACCCCGATTGGGATTGGAGGAATTGGTTTTCCATAAGATTCTATTTCTTATGTCTGTTTTCGGATCGAACGAACGGGGGTTCTTTATCGAACGATATGCTTTTACGAGCCAATCTTCTTTTAAAACCCGCTGGAGGGCCATTAATATCGGATACGATGGATAGATCGATTTACAAGAAAGTGTGCTCCTCTGTGCGCTCTATTTCAGCTAGAAGCTAGAAGGGTAATCGATTTAGATCTATTTTGGTGACGGAATGGATTGATAAATTGTGTTTAATGTAATCCCTGGCGGTTTTCAGATCGATAAAACAGCCGGACGCTTAATTTGTGTAGGGCTTCCTTCACGAAACCGAAATAAGTTCATCCACAACCACGTTCTAAAGAAACTGAATAGAATTTAATCCTGGCAGTGTCCGTCCTTCTTCGTTTAGGATTTTCGGAAGAGATAGGCGAGTAGGAGGCGGTTTGAAGAATTGTATTAGCCTGCAATTTTCCCCACCAAGCAGCTGTAATATCAGATCAAATAGCTAGATATGACCTTTTCATTGTGAAGATGACGATAACGACGAAGACAACGAGGTACCCAATCGAAACAATAACATCTCGGGTCTGTCTTTGCGGGAATTGACGTCATAATCGTGACACTCGAACGCCATGTTGTGATAAGGGTGTGTGTTGATCCTAGGAAAAATGAAAGAAAAGACGGCTCATAACACACAGTCGGTATGTTTTCCGGAGATTCTAATGTAGTATCGTTTGAAGGAGATCAGAGGCAGCGGGTTTTGTGGTTCGGAGAATGGTTAGGTGGGCTGGCGTTTATATTTTCATAGCAATTGTTGCAGGGCGTAAACAATTATTTAACATTTATTAAATAGTACTGAATACAATGTCTCGTGACACTGGGCATGGGGTGTGATTGTGCTTTCCACACGGTCATGCTGATGCAAGGATGGTGCCTGTCATCGGGGGCTCTCAATTGGTAACTGTGGAGGTGCAAATTTGATGTTTCAATGTATTCTTGTACTCCAATGAAATAAACCACCCACACTAGTGAGTGGCCCCAATAGCATCCTTACTGTTGGTTTAAATCGGTTTTCAAACTCGAACCAGCATATTTTTGAATTCTACTTAAACAAACCACCCACACTAGTGAGTGCCCCCAATAGTATCCTTACTGTTGTGTAAGAAGATGTAAGACGTTCGGATCTTCGCATGGAGAACAACCTTACTCGTTAACTTGTCAAGAAAGACTCCTCTGTTTTATTCAATATTAACTTATTGTTAGTTCGTTTCCAAAAGTCTACAAACCTATACATAGAGACTATTCGACTGGAGGTGTATGCCTTCGACCGGCCCAATCGGCAACGATCGGTACGTATTCGAAATAACATCCAACATCCACATAAATAAATTTGATTCCCGCGCCAGTGTCCCTGACGACAGTGTTCTGTAATTCGATCTTCTGCTTGACTGTGTCTATAGAGTACAATATGCTCAGCATGGTGCAATGATTTGTTGGCCTGCACTTGAAGAGTGCATGGTTAGCAGATATTGTAAAAATGGTTCGTGGAAAGATAGATGAATTGCACAGTGATCAATTAACTGTATAGTTATTGGACTTTTCTTACAGTTGGTTTAAATCGGTTCTCAAACTCGATGATTTAATGTATTTCCGAATTCTACTGAAATAAACCACCCACACTTCTGAGTGGCCCCAAGAGTATCCTTATTGTTGGTTTAAATCGGTTCTCAAACTCGATGTTTTAATGTATTCTTGTATTTCAATGCGATAAACCACCAATATTTGTGAATGGCCCCAAGAGCATCTTTACTGTTGGTTTAATTCGGTGCCAACATTTCAATAACTTTAATGTGTAGTTCTGTTCAGAGAATAAACTGGGAACATAGTTAAACATCTTATTCGTTGCTGACATCTGTTAAATTCAGCACACCGTTTAACAAAATGGATCCTGCTGCGAACACAACCATTTTATCCAACATCCCAGAGATCCTTTTTTTTAAATCAGAATCCTTTACAATGATCGTGGGGAGGTTAGGGTTTGGATCATCATAGGAAAGCTAAATACTAAGCCATACAGTCGAGTTATTAGTACGAGACACTGAAGAAGTCGGCACATTGTAGACGAAATACGCGTATCTGTCGAAGATAAGCAAAGGTAGTTGGAATTAAATGGAGATTATTAATTTTTCTTCTAATTTATAGTTACCATACATCTAGTTAACTACGAATATTGGTGAATTTTAAACAAAAACGTTTTAAACAATAAGTCCATATTTGTATCATAAACTAACGAATAAGTCGTTGAGTAGTTGCCTGAGGCATAAAATGTATTTAAAATGTTTTAAATTGCGCATCTGAGATAATATATAGGATTTTTGCAGAATGAAAACCGATTATTTTTTGTTTTTGCAAGTCTGCAACTTTTATTTGCGAGCATTCCATTTACTACGTACTAATGAAATTTGATCTGTTATGCGTTTTAAGTAATATGAAGTTCATAGTATATCGGTGAATGAAGTTTTATCATCTATCTTAGAAAAGATAGAATTTGAACTTATACTTTGTCATGACGCGTGAAACCGACTAGGTTGTTCACAAAACCAAAGACAACGATCATGTAAATTTAAGGCTAAATTGAAATCCAGTATTATGTCTAGTGCTTAGTTTTCAGCGCATTACACTGGTCGACAGAGATTTTTAGACCCAGTGCTCCAGCCAATCCCGTTTACTTGGGTCCCATAACCACCGAATATCGTATTTTGACCTCATACGATTTTCATTTTTCATCACAAATTGGCATCAAAAATTGAAACTTCGATACAATTTGAGAACCACTCAAATAACTGCCTCAGCTTAAATTTAAATGCCCCAGAAGCATTTCGATGAAACTGCTCAGACTTTTGCAAACAACTTTGCAGAAGAAATTGTGTCGATCCGACTTTACCAGGAAAAGTTATGACCGTTGAAATCGATTTTATCAGAAAACAGCGAAGTACAGTAAACCCCCTGACATACGCGGATTCCCTTAATGGTGATCTTAAATGATATATGGGCATTGTTCTTTGTTGTTTCATCCGAAAATATCTCGTGATCCTTTGTACATAGGAAGTTACTTTCTTCAGCAAAGTTGTTCAGTAGACCAAGGCCTTCAGGACTGGTAAAAGTTTAGAATTATCACACTACGCGGCGCTAGTATGCATGCAAACTTCCTTTAGAACTTGAATCTCGAGATCCTTGACATATAGCAAGTTGGCGTCTTCGACAAAGATGTATGGTTGAGTGAGACCTTTCGAATGGTGCTACCTTAGATCATAACTCGTTCGCTACGTGGTGCTAGTGTTCATGGGAATTTTTTGTAATATTTGCATTTTGATTTCTAGTTCATGTATGAATTTACTGTTTTCAGTAAAGTAATCATGGTCTTCAAGACGGTCGACTTCATAATTCAGAATTATTTCACTGCGTGGCACTGGTTTGCCTTTTGCATCCATAAAACGTCATGTTCAACTTTTTGTAACTTTGTCAATTATCAATATTTTCAGCTTAAAATTTGACATCACTATGATTAATGTATTGACCTTATGTGACCAACATTTTATGTTGATAAAATCTATAAATTTGAAGTTATGATAACATATGTGTCCTTTTTGGAGATATCAATTTCAATCATCCGTGTTTTTGTGAAAAATTTAGGTAGCATAATAAAAATTTCACGGCAGCCTCAAAAGGTATAGCAAATAATGTGGACAACATTTAAATTGTTTCTATTTAGTGGTTTTGACCACAGCTGGCGTCAAAGTTGACGCACCAACATGAGTATTTCCCTTTTTCTCCCGGTATTGACCAGTATATGTAATGAATGTTAAACGCTAGCACACATGAGAGGCTAATTACCCCAATATTGGTATTTTTGGTACGTTCTTCTGAAAACTTCGGGTTACTCCTTCAGAGAAGTTCTTCACAAAACTTCGAATAATTTATTTAGAGAACTACATGGAATTCCCTGTCAGGACTGCTCATCCGTATACATCGGACAAACCCGCCGCAAAGTAAAGGTTCGCAAAGAGCACAAAAACGCTGTTGATAAACGGAAACTCAATGAATCCGCAACAGTGGTACATGCGACAGGTTTTGACCATCATATTGACTGGGAAAATGCAAAACTGATAAAAACAGTAATGAAACCGTCTCACCTAAACGCATGGGAATCGATGTTTATCGCCAATTCAAGACGATCCTCCCATCAAATCATGCCTGTTTAACTTGACAAAGCTGAGAATTCAGTAACTGTCTCTTCTCTTTTAACAACTACTTAACAGCGTACGAAGATTTGCGTAATCAGTCGGACATAGTCCCGTAGATGGGCAGCATCGTGCCCGAAACCGGTCGACCAAAAGGGATTTTTTTTTTAAATTGTAAGAACGATAAGTGTTGTGTCTTGTCTCGCGTCGCGTTTTGCTAGTGTCGTGTAGTTCTTACGTCAGCATAAAAATCATAACAATAAGTTCTACAGAGAACTTCAGGGAAGTTTTTCGGAGAACTTCAGAGAAGTTCTGCAGAGAACCTCAGGGAAGTCTTTCGGAGAACTTCAGGGATGTTTTGCAGAGAACTTCTAGAAAGTTCTTCAGAGAACTTCAGGGATGTTCTTAAGAGAACTTCAGGAAAATACTTCACAGAACATCAAGAAAATTCTGCAGAAAATTTTATGTAAGCTCTTCAGAGAACTTCAGGGAAGTTATTCAGAGAAGTTCTTGAGATATTTTCAGGGAAGTTCTTTAGAGAACTTAATGGCAGTTCTGCTGGGAACTTCAGGAAAATTCTGCAAAGCACTTCAGGGAGGTTCTGCAGAGAACTTCAGGGAAGCTCTTCAGATAACTTCAAGGAAACCTTTCAGAGAGTCCTTTTTTGACGGTATACTACAATCTAGGAAGTCGTGACGAATGCTTCCAATGAATTTGAACGTACACACTGCTTTTGAATTCTAGAATAATGTGGTTTGTTTCATTAATAATTTAAACTGATAAAAGGAAAATATTATGATTTAACGTTGCAAACGGGCTCTGCTCTAATGTGTACACCATTCAAAAAGCTCTGACCCCTCGAATATCGTTTTTGAAGATGCCATCTTGCTATATTTCAATAATCTACAAATCCAGAATATACAGTATGTTAACAGGCACACTAGCGCCAAGGAGTGAGATAACTCTGAACTGTTGTTTCGAGCGTCTGGAAGCTCATAATTTTCAGCTAACTTTCCTGAAAACAGTAAATTTTTTCACGATCTATATCTCAAAATACAGGTAATACACAAAGTTTACATGTACGTTAGTGCCAAGTAGCGGACGAGTTCTGAACTAATGTTAACACCACCCGAAAGGCATCACTCAACGATACATCTTTGTCGAAGACGTCAACTTGCTATATGTCAAGGATCTCGAGATTCATGTTATAAAGTAAGTTTACATGTACACTAGCGCCGTGGAGTAAGATAATTCTGAACTATTAAGTTTCCATCCTGAAAGCCGTGGTCTACTGAACAATTTTGCCGAAGAGAGTAACTTTCTATGCACGAAGAATGTGCGAAGACATTTTCTGATAAAACAACAAAGGTCCCATGTATCATTTGAGACCACCATGAACGAAATCCGCGTATGTCGGGGGTTTACTGTACGATGCTGTTTTTTTTTATAAAATATGCTGCCTTTCAACGGTCATAACTTTCTCTGGTGAAGTTGGATCGATACAATTTCTTCGGCAAAGGGTGAGAAATTTCATTAAAATGCTTCTGGAGTATTTACGTTCAAACTGAGGCAGTTATTTGAGTGGTTCTCAAAATAGATCAAAATTTCAATTTTCGATGCCAATTTGTGATGAAAAATGCAAATCGCATGAGGTCAAAGTACGATATTCGGTGGTTTTGGGACCCAAGCTAACGTATGGAGCACTGGTTCTCAAGACTTTTTTTCGGATTTTATCGACTAGCGTTATGGACTTATATTTGAGGCTACCAAATATATTCTAGAAGCTGTTATAAATGTAGCATCCGTATCGTGACTTCGAGCGTGACAGTGTTTGTTGAGTGTAGTAAAAATTCCACTAAAGTCAACTAAGATTAAAAGGAGAAAAACAGAACTGCACGTACTGTCGAGCATTTCTATCCAATTAATAGTTTTCTTAAAAATATAGAACTTGCGATTATCATTAAATTTTCCTACAAACGAACTACCTTCACACCATGATTAACATTGATAGTCTGTTTTCCATCAGTTCCTAGCACTTTTTTTGTTGGGTGAAAGTTTCAATAGAAACTGACCGCCTCCTCTCGTCTATCTGCAACATATTTCACAGGATTCACCCTCATAAACTTGTTGGTCCAAAATCAAATCAACTCCCCAAATCCCCGAACATAGCCATATTGGTCATTTTGCTACTGGAAAGGTCATCTGAACCGTCGACCCGAAATGAAGCTACCCGACGGTCAAACTTTTTCCAGCCATAGTTAGCTATAACTCTCATCCCACTGCCGATACAGATTCAACAAGCTCACTCTCAAGAACGCAATTTCGGCTACAGCCTCACTCCAAAATAATCAGCATGATAACGACCCCGAGAAGAGCGCACCACTCGACTTTATTTGCTCCTGCCTCGTTTCGCTCGTCTATTCATCTACACACTCTAATGATGCACGTAACCTTTCGCAACTCGATTCCATCGGAAATTTTCCCCAAATTCCAACTTTCGCGCGTTACAAATTGCACATTCTATCCTCTGCCTTTTGGCCAAAGTTCGTCTCGGCAAGGGTGTTCGTGTTGGCAATCTAGAACTGTCTGTCAAACATGACAGCCAGAACGAGCGACAAGGTACATATCCCAACATGGTTGCAACCCAACTTGACATACAAAAAAAAAAAACGCTTGCTTACTGGTTTTGAAAGCTACTTTCCCACTTGATTTCAGCTCTCTACTTTTTTCACAAGTTGATGCAGCAACGGTTGGGTTAAGGTAACCAGTTTTCCAGTTGAACGAGGATCGGGTTTTATTTCAGATGCAAGTATTGCTGGCAACCCCATTGTAAACTGTCAACCAGATGGAATCGAAATTGGTATGCAAAGTGTGTAATAATGGAATAAGAAATAGAACGTTTTCCTCCATTCGCTTCAAGGGGTGTGTTTCCATGGAAATGTATGCAATTCCACCACTCCAGCCGAGGAATAACACCCTAGAAGACACGCGAAACAAACAGTGACAATAAGGATGGTACTCTCCCTCCCAACCCTTGCCAGCGCCTTGAAAGCAATCTAGTGAATTCTGATGTGAAATAATGTACGACACTTGGCAATAATGTGCAAACATTTTTCACTTGTCCCGGAACGTGAGTATGTAATGTCGACGACGGACGGTGGAGGATGGTAACCAATCGGTGAAGATTTATAACATAAACAACACACCAAGCGTCTCCATTGAAGGGGAAAATTGAACCATCTTCGCGTCGCCTCCGAAAGGAAGCTTAAGGCGGACCGGATGAAATCATCGGTCATATGTACCTACCTACCAACGAATCAGGCTAAAATCGAGCTCAACAAGCGGCTCTAGCTTGCGAGAAAAAAAAACAAGAAATATTTCCTTCGCTTTCCCATAATCGAAACAAACCACCACCCTTCAAGATAAGGAGTATCAGGTTCGGAAATTTGCTGACTGTGGTGAAACTGCGCTCCAGCCATAGAATTCGAGAGCTCCACTGCTGCTGTTGGCAGTCATCCAGTTATTCCTTTTTCCTCCGTTATCCTATATCTACCTACCCCTCGTTGTTTGGTTGAACAGTGTGGGAAAAAGAATCCCGGTTCGCTTTACTTGGCCCAAGAAAGAAAGAAAAATGAAGAGATTAATCTCCGCCACGTGACGAAGGTTGTTGGAGACGTGAACACGCGCTGCTGTCTTAGCGCTGCTAGTAAGCACCATGTACACTTGGCTAGTTCTAAATTAAACTTTTCTGTGCTAGACGTCGCTCTCGGTGATGGAGTTTTTAATCACCCCTAGTTTCCCTCCCTCCCCGCAGATCATGCCATTCTTCCGAAGCGATCGAGATTTGAATTCTTTGGGGGAAATATTGCTTGCATGTGTTGACCGTGAAAAGTGACGAAGATCATCATCGTTGAGGCAAAAGTGGTCTTGACATTCCCTTGCCATGGTGAGCAAGGTTAATTGGTTTGGTAGGCAAACCCTACCTCAATTGTTCAAAAATAACTTAACTTTCCATTAAATAGCTATTCGTTCTCGCTTGTTCGGATGCTCCTCCCAATGCGATGAACATTCCTCAAGCCATCTGTGCCAGAAAATTGCGTTCTCTTACGTAATCCCGCCCGTCGAACTCATCGTAGTGGCGTTCGTTCGTTCATCTCTGAAATTGCGACACTTTGGGGGGTACCAGCAAACAGCTCAACTCCTTCAACCGAAATGTAAAGTTTTTTGAACTTGACTTGGCTGGCACCGAGGAGTGTTCCCTCCGTTCGTCGTCGGTCGTCGTCGTCATTCTGACGCGATTTAGGTGGTGAAGACGACGACGAGGAGGACCGACAACGACCGTGAGTATGTGCGATAAATATTTATAATTCACGACAGTGGCGTGCGCAGCTGTTTGCGTGATGGGGTCCTACTCAGATGGTGTCCATATATTAGGCAACTGAAAATAGATGTTTGCTAGTTTTTTGTCCTATTTTTTGCTGTTATTAGATTTTTTAAGAGTGGGTGAGGACTCCGCACTGCGAAGCCATCTATAAGGTTTGTCACTACTTTCGTACCAATTGGTAGCATATTTGGGAACATAGTTCAGCCCTACTCTGGCGTCTGGTCTAATAACAATGAAATTATTTTTTAACACGGCATGCCTTAGTTTTAAAGGGTGTATTCGATAAAAATGGTATATACACACATATTTACACACCAAAATCAAACCGATTAACGGATTTTCTTGAAATTTGCAGGGCATGAAAAAATACTGATGAGTTATGATTTACTTATTTTGTTTTATTCAATGTCATTTCCCATCTCGAATACCCGCACTTTCCTTTTCATTTCACCCATCAAATTTTGTACAACCAATTTTTCCAGTGTTTTTGTTGTGTGTACCAAAATTTCTTCAACTTCAAAAATTTGAATTCCTCCAGAATCCAGAAATTTCAACTCCAGAAATGGTAGGTCATTCTTTCGAATAGTTTACTATAAAGAAGACTGTTAATTGCATATTTCAAAATATGCGTAGTAAGATTTGCCATCGATTGAAACAATTGAATTTGTCGTTCTAAAAAGGCCGGTTTTTAAAAAGGTGACCCCATGGTCCGCGAGTGACCTTAGCTACTCATCACTGCGCATTGCCGGCTGCCGTCAGTTTTTAGGCCAACAGATGACTGCCAATTAACGATAGAATGTGCGATAAGTTACAGAAACGCCAATCCAACAAACCCCTAAACTGGGAAAATAATCTTAGTTGACTGATAAGGACAGATTTTAAATGGCGACTATTTCGCGGTCTGTTTTGGAAGCAGTTTCACTTGTCATACGCTGCCTGGCCACCGACTGTTAGGTCATAGGCTGCCCGCCAGCTGTCAGTCTAACGCTGGCCGCTCCTGTCAACTCGATGATAACCGATCGAATGAAGCATTTGGTGAAGGTGAACCCCTATTTGTGTCGTTCGCTGCTGCTGCATATTCGACCTCGGTTGCTCGAATTTGTAATCTGTGTTAGGGAAATCCTGTGCATTTAGTGAATGGAATACATAATTATAAGACATTGCCTCTTATTTGTGTTCGTTTCAAAGGTTTTCTATAAAGAACAATGTTCATTGAATGTTTCGGAAGATGTTTAGAAAGATTTCAAATCGATTGGTGCATAAGCTAAGAATTTTTTTTACGGCGAATGTATGAGTTATTAACGTTCAAAAGCTGACAATTTTCGTATCACATCCAATTTTAGATACTTCAATTTGGACCTCCAAATATTGCCGAAGGATGTTATCCAATATATAAAAATGCGAAATTTGAGTAGTATATGTAGTTTTTAGTAATTGAGAAACCCAATTGTGAGGATTGGATCACTTTATAGGGTAAGTTGAAATTCGTGTCAGTAAAGTATATGGTCATAAAAACGAGAAGCTTGCATAAATTCTAATTTTCACTGTATTTCCTGTTTAGTATATCTTTAACGTTTATCTTCATTAAGTTCAGTTCAAAATTTTCAACCTTTATTGCCAACCGCATGCGTTGTTGCAAAGCAACATATCTGGCATGCTCAATATCTTGAGGCATGTAATTCCATATTTTCACCAACGTTTCTTAAAACTATCCAAGTTTAGTCTTTTGGTATTCCCCAATTTGCCCTCCTTGTAGCCCCGTGCATAGAAGTCAAAAGGATTCAAATCAGGTGCAAAAGCTGATGGAATTCAATAAGGTTATCTGAAAGAATATCGAAATTTGTCTCAGATCTACAGTTCAATTGTATTACATTTAAAATTTGGTGTATTTATTTTCCCACATTTCAATTATTTCATATATTTCAATATGGCGGTTACATGAAATCACAGTTTTGCCAAAGAGCCAATTTATCTTAGCAATGGCTACTATAAAACTATCTGGTCGCTTGGTAGCTTTCCTCGATGTCAATTAGCCGTTTAATACATTTACTGGAGGCAAAATGGTTTTAAAATGCTTTTTCAACTGACCATAATAAGATAATATGAATGAGTCTTAAAACGGCATTTCAAAATAGCATTTTATGAGTTTACAAAGTCAAAATAAAACCTTTGATAGAAGTAAAAGGAATTTTAGAAGTCAAGGTTTTAAGATCGTTGTAAAGAAGCTGTGTAGGTTCTTATAAACCTGACTAAAATTTGAAACCTATTGGCATCTCTTACTGCCATAATAAAACCGAATTGATTTCTAGTGGCTTTCATAAAACTTTAGTAAAACTTAATAAAGCTGGATGGTTTTGGCAATGTTATTTGGAGTAATAAGCATTTCGAATGCAAAATAGCATTAACGAAGCATTGTCATTGCATTTCAGTAAAGCAGCCTGTATTGGGCTAGAGGCGGCATTTATGTTTCATTGAGGTTACTTAATTGCTTCATAGGCTATCGTAAAGACGTTTTTGAACTGCTTATGGGTTACCTGGGGGAACTTATTGGACACAATATACTGCATTCTTGTAGTGTTTCTTTAAGAAGGGAAACAAATGGTTTTTCAAAACACGAACTGCAATAGAACCCTTTTGGAGAAACATACTCAAACCATCACCTTTGTGGCATTATGGAACTTTCGCACAGCTAGTTTATCACGAGGAATATTAGTAAGATGTGCTGCATACACCCGATCATTCTTATGGTTGTGGTGATCCTTCTTCCCGGAACATATTTTCGTCCGAAAACAGAATTGCACAATCACTGTGCCGCTTGAACAGCTTTCGACATCTTTCGACTCTTGTAATCTTCTGCATTCCAGTCAAGCTACACACTCGTTTATTGGATTCAGTCCAAGATCGTATTTAAAATAGGCCTGATCGTTGATTCCCAGTTCTTTGGCCATCTTTCCACGATTCCGCCAAATTCACTCTCTCACTCGTTTGATGGCTTTTGGGCATCTACGGCCAGGTCTGGGAGGTATTTTTCAAGAATCGGTTACTTTGTAGCGTTTGATGGTGTGAAAGATAAACCTTTCGTTTATTCCGACTGGTTTCAATTGCTTTAAAAATGTAAACGGTCTTAAATGTTTAAAAAAAACACAGACTTATCACGAGCTTCATTTTCGCATCCACGATTACCACGAGTCTCAAACGAATGAAAATTCAAAACTTGAAAGCCGTGTTGACGTTTGAATACACTCTGAACGAAACATAAGCAAACATGTCTGTTATTAATCCACAGTTACACGTGCTTAAAAAATACTGACAGGAATTAACACTCACATTGTATTTGATTCCTGAACCATTAGAAAATATCTTTCGAGTTAGAAGTTCTTTCGGGTACGTCTTTGCGTGTTTCGAGAAGATTTGCTGTCCTGGCCAAAGATTTGGTGCTTTATTGAAATATATTTGAAATTTGAGTTCACCACATTTCTTTACAAATTTGCTAATATTTTTGAGATTTTACAGAAATTCAGTAAACATTAAACACACAAATCAAATTCAATAACGTTCAAACAAACAAATTTCACTTTTACCATCCACTGTCACTAGGTAAAAAATATTTTAATGTACGTTCCAACTACAATCAAATACAGTTAAATTAAGAAAACCTTCGAGAAACTTGTCTACGTTTTGAATGTTTCTGGAAACTTTCACACTAGTTTCACGTAATTACTACGAGCCACCATAAGTAAGGGTCAGTTCATAAACCACGTAGACTTATTTTTTTAAATCTCATATTGCCGGGTCTTTCGTTCAACACCTGCCATAAGATTTTGTTCAGTCTCCTTCTCCACCTAATTCGCCGCAGAACGCCAGTTTACCTTGAATTGTTTCTCGCCCACAACAGCTTTTTGAGTCTTCTTAAGGTTCCGCTTGACGATGGCCCAATATTGTTCGATTGTGCGGAGCTCTGGCGTGTTGGGAGGATTCTTGTCCTTGGGCACCACTTGAACGTTGTTGGCAGCATACCACTCCATGGCCTTTTTTCCGTAATAGCAAGATGCCAAATCCGGGCAAAATAGAACGGAACAATTGTGTCGCTTGAGGAAAGGCAGTAGACGTTTTTGTAGGCACTCGCTCAGATAAATTTCCTGGTTGACGGTTCCGGTCGCAATGTAAACGTTGTTCTTCAAGCCTGAGGTACAGATGGCCTGCCCCATCAGATATTTCTTCGCAAACTGATAGTTTAATGTGCTTGAAAATATCTGCCACCTTTCCCCGTCTGGTTGCCGTGTAAAATTCCTGTCCAGGAAGCTGTTTAAAGTATACCTTGGCGTAAGTTTCATCGTCCTGTAAAGGGCGAACACGAAATTATTGCGACACCGAAAATGTCATGCCAATTTTCTTATAATGTTTAGAATCAAACCAAAATTTTAGGGTAGTTCTATACATATATTTACTCAAAAATCAAAAGAAAAGTTAATCGATGGAGCCTTGAGTGTAAAATTGAACGCATTTTCGCTTGATGCCCTCCATCAAAGTCTTTACAGTGTCATCCGGTACCAGTTTCTCAGTTTTTTTTCCATTTTCTTAACATGTCCTTCTCGTCTTTGACTGTCTTCTTGCTCTTCCGAAGTTCTCGCTTCATCATTGCCCAGTACTGCTCCACGGGTGCAGCTCCGGACAGTTTGGCGGATTCAAGTCCTTTGGAACAAAATAGACAGAATTGGCCTCATACCACTCCAGGACACTTTTAGAATAGTGGCATGATGCCAAATCTGGCAAAAATAGCGGAGCTTCGTCGTGCTGCTGCAAGAACGGCAAAAGGCGCTTCTCGAGGCACTCAGATTTGTAGATCTCGCCATTTACTGTGCCCTTTGTCACGAAAGGCTCACTCCTTAGTTTCTTCTTCTTAAATTTGTCGTCCACATAGAACTTGCTCATGCCGGTGAAAAACTCCAACCCCGGAATTTGCTTAAAATCGGCTTCTATATACGTTTCGTCGTCCATCACACAGCAGCCATATTTTGTCAGCATCTTCTCGTAGAGCTTCCGTGTCCGAGTTTTAGCCGTCGATTGTTGCCGCTCATCGAGGTTTGGGAAGTTCTGTACCTTGTATGTATGTAGTCCAGCTCTCTTTTTTGCATTCTGGGCGTAGCTCTGCGACATGCCGATCTTTTTAGCCAAATCACGGCTTGAGACGTTGGGATTTGCTTTAATCATCATAATCTTTCCCTCCGTCTTTTTGTTCTCCGGTCCCGGTTTTCTTCCAGCTCCTTTGCCGTGGTCCAACGTCAACCGCTCCCGGAACCGCTTCAACACTCTGGAGACGGTTGAATGGTGAATGTTCAACATTTTTCCCAACTGCCGGTGCGACAGGTCAGGAAATTCCAGGTGTTTGGAAAGAATTTGTTCTCTCGATTCGCGTTGGTTCACCTCCATTTTCGTTGAATCGAAAAACACGACTTCGAGTTTGACAGCATGTAAACAATACACATCAATGAGAAAGTGTGCAAAATTTGGTTGATTTTTACTCAATGGTAAAAAAGTTATGCCCTGTTGAATGTGTCGCAATAATTTCGTGTTCGCCCTTTACCACGCAATCAAACTTCGTCAGCATCGTCGTGTACAACCACTTTCTTGTCAGCACTTTCTTGTAAGTCGACATGCCAGCTCATTTTTTAGCTCTATCCACGGTTGAAGGCGCCACTCGCAGCTTCTCTGCGACATCTCGGACGGAGAGATTGGAGTACCGCTCGAAACAGCGGGCAACTCTTTTTTGTCATCGCTGTGGCCTCCGGCTTTCGATCTCCCCCTGATCCAGCTTTCCTGGATGTCGACAAACGTTCACCGAACACTGTTAATACGTTGGTAACAGTTGATTTAGCCACATTCAACAATTTCGCCAACTTGGCGTGAGAGTAATTTGGATTTTCGCCATGCACGTGCAAAATTTTGATACGTTGCTTCTCTTCCTTCGACGACATTTTGATAACTGAAGTGCTTATCTCAAAATCAAAATAGCATGTTGCTACTTCTTTGCTATTAAAGAAATTGCTGTTTGAAGATTTAAATCCTTGCTAACTACAATGGACAGCCCAATGACATTGTACGCAAAGGTGACGTAGGACTACGTAGCAATGTGCGAAGAATAATCATTTGTTCAATATTTGGTGACGTTCGCCATCTGCAAGATTTGTATTTGACATGCTGCTCTTGGCATATATTTGCGCTTCATAATTGCCGTGTTTGAAATTGTACAATCGATTTAAGGTATGCGACGAAGGGAAAGCTGAAACTTCTTTAGCCACCATTGGCTTCAAATTCACTAAACTTTGGAACGTGGTTGCACCTACCGGCTGGCTACAAATTCACCGCTGGCTTGGTTAACCGATTGCACAACAAATGGCTGCCTAGCCAAAGGCGATATAGTCATCGGCTACCTTGAGTACCGAGCGAATGACGCATTAGAGATCTCCCTCACTTACATTTGAAGTCTGTGATAGGAAAATACTTGGCATTTAGTAGTTATAAGACATCACCTTATATTTTCGTTATTTTCAAAAGTTTAAGGTCAGAATTACTAGTTTTCAGTATTGGAATCGACGCGTAGAAATATTTCTTATCGATTGGGGCAAAATTTTTGAAAATGTTTGGAGAGACGACTGAGATATTACCGCTCAAAACCTGACCGCTTTTCGTGACGGTCGCAATAGGTTTTTTTTTTTAATTGTACCCCAGTATAGAAAACAAAGGCTTAATCCTACGTAAAATTTTTTTTTCGTTTAATTTCCCTTATTTTAATTGAATTCCTGAACAGTTCAATTTCTACTGAACTTTCTTAAACGAAAAGAAGTTATCGTCACAACCGACGCACGCCGTTGATGACTTTCCTCTGTTTTGAAATGAATAGACGAAAAAATTTCAATGCCATTGTCTGTATGGCGTTTGTGGTGGTTCCTGCGGAACAAGTGATGAGTGATGATCCCCTTCCCCAACCCCTCCCCATCCAACCCTGCTGCCTGATTGGACAGCTGGCCTAGGTTACATAGAAAGGAGGGGGGGGTTGTTGATGCGAAGAATAATCTCTGGCATCCGAACAAAAAGTGCGCTTAACGACGACAGTGACAGATCCGCGGCGGCTTACCCACGCCACCTAGCTTTGTCGTCATGCCCTTTTGAAATATTTTTGTCAAGTTCATATCAGTGTTTCTTTTCTTGCTTTCTTCTTCTTCACATTCCCTCGTGGGAGCAATGGTTAACAATGAAAAGACATTTCTTCGCCGTCACGATTTTTGCGACGGGCGCGCCTCAAACGCACGCACATTTAATAAGGTTTGCTTTCTGGTCTGCCAGAGGAAAAGTGTCACCGTTGGCAGAAGAAGGACCTTCGAGAATTAAAAGAGGTTCTTCTCGGTTCTTCGACGAGCTGACAGTTGATTCTGTTGTTCGAGCTTATTGTGCTTGTCATTCCTCGTAGACAGGCGAGGGGTCGACAATTTTCCGATGATGTAGTTTTTATCGCCGCATCAAGACGTGTATGTAATAAGCGGAATTGCTGCCATTATCATTATTATTTGCAACCGACGTGACGTGATTTGTGCGGTCGTTGTTCTGCTGAAAGGTGTTCCCTTGCCAATCTGTGTGTGAATGGCCAAATTTCGCAAACTTCGCAACCGGCAGAAATTGTTGTTTTTGATCTTCTCGGAAGCTTAAAATACAATAAACTTTCGCATTCCGTTCCTTTCTAGCGTTCTTGAAATGTGTGAGTGTGTGTGTGTGTTCGGAACACACCGAAGTCGAAGGAATGCCAACAAATATCCACACAAATACCACGCTAAGCTAGAGCAAAACGTGAACACAACAAATTGACTCATTACAGTTTATTTATAAGTTGGTCCCACAGTTCACGACGGTCCCGATTTTGGCATCTAAAGATCTTACCTTCACCGTGACTTGTACGGTATCCTCTGCCTGTGAATGTGTTTTAAAAATGACAGTTTTGTTTACGATTCTCTCGCGAACAGCAGTGTGGCAGATATGAATCAGCTGGATGGACGTCGTGAAACTGTGCCAGATTGGTCATGAGATACGATACGATCTGCGTATCTGCGCTACAGTTTTCTTGGACTTACTCATTTCATACAGCATTGCGTTGGTTTGGTTAGTGCTCGATTAATTAAAAGAGGTTTTGCCAGGGAGGTTGTGTGACGAACCAGGACTTGTTTTCTCCTCTTTTATCTTCCTCATCATAGCCGTCAAACACCGTCGAGTAATTAAATACCATCCCAGTTTAAAAACAACTGCCATCGTTTGTTCATTTTTCACTCAGCATCCACCTCCGCACCCGGCATCCACTGGTCAGCAGAAGTTGATCGATAAAAGGCAAACAATTTTTAATTGGCAGGAAATCACCCGTGTCATCGCGAAGCTTTGGGAGCCCGAGAAAGAGCTCCGTTGATTTGCTCGGAGCCGTGAGGTAATCAAAATCTGTTTTATCGTTTGTCAACTTGAAAGAGCAAAAATCAACTTTGAAGGGCACGTGCAATAACTCCCCCGCTTTTCGCTTCCAGCTTCTGTTTGCCCTTGCTATTTATTCCCCACAGTGAACGCCGGGTGCGAGTGGGAGTCTATTGTTTTGGTTTCAATTTTCCAACCCTTGTCGGATGGGATGCCAAACAGAAGCTGGCGTGAAAATTCCGTTGGATACGGGAATAATTGAAAGCGATATAAAATGCCCTTCGGGTGTGGTGGGTGGTGATTGATTCAGCGCTTTTGGTGATCGGACAGGTTTCGCTCGGCAATCATTCGCCAATTAACGGTTATATTGCAATATTATTGCAGTAGTTGAAGCTGGTGTTGCTAAGCAACGCAATTCAGATGGGGCTGAGCGAATGTAACTAGCGCGATGTAATACCAGGAAAAGCGAACCAGCAATCCAATCAAGGTGTAATTGCAACGACTTCGAAGAAATGGTGATTTAAAGTTCCGGGTGATTGGTTTGATGAGTACTTAATTGGTAATTTGCATTTGAGTCTCCATGAAGATTTCAAACTGACACTTTTGTATACCGGTTCAGCAGAGTCCAAACGTGCAAAGTTTTTGGCGTGCAAGGAATTGTCGTCATTTTTCAAAAACTAATAAAAAAGCTGTTTTCCAAGTTTAATTCATAATATTCAATATGAAAAATAAACGGTTGTTAAAATGAAATAATCAAATTTTCATGAACACTATTTTGTTTTTTTTTTTTTGACTCAAAAGCTTCACCCGCTATGTTTAGAAGAGACTTTTGTTTATTTTGAATGTACCTGAAAGCTTTTCATTTACGATTGTTTTGGACCGGAAATTTAATAATCTACATAGTCTGAAATATTTCTTCGGTGAAAATTTGAAATATTCAACTTGTTTTTTTTTTCATTTGAACCCCTTCATTTCTTAGGAGTCATATATGATCCCAGAAGGAAAATGGTTGTTTAAAATAACAGATTGAATACAAGTGCACACTGTCTTCGGCTAATTTGTTCTACATCAATTCTTCTGTCTGGAAAATATTAAAAAAAAAAAACAATGTAAGTTTAAGACCTCATCGACGATCTAGATCATCTTGGTTTCTTCACGTTCACGTCAAATTACGTTTTCCATTAAAAAATCCAAAATTTTCCTGGACTAATTTTTTGTAAGGGCGTCTTTAAAATGTGGATTTTTTTTTGTAAACGACTCATTTGATCGAAATGTTGTCTTAGACAAAGTTTTAGGTGATGAAGTGTTCTTCAAGAAAAGCTACACTGAAACTAAAAAAAAAATGGTGAAATAATGCTTATAAAATATAAAAATATAAAGCGTTGATTTTCTCAAAGGACCCCCCCTTCGAACGTCTTAATATTTATTTTTTGATAAGCTTAAGCTATGTCCTTAAAGCTGGTGAACAATTTAAAGCGGTCACTTCTTTAACTTTAATTTTTGTTTTTAAATATTTGTACATTTTTGAAAATGTTATAAATGATATATTTCTTATTAAAATACACCGAAACTAGATTTTATGCATTATTTCTAACATAGAATCATATCAAATTTTTAAGTTTTTTATTTTTGTTTTGTTGATTTTTTTTTGTTGTTTTCTTAGTAATTTTCAATTTTTTATTTATTTCATTTTGAAGTTTGAGTTTGATCATTTACTGTAGATAGCATCGCAAATTCGCAATATCTTCAGAACGGCTTGGTTTACAAAAAAAGTTTTTATGTGCTTTTTTTTATTAAGAATGAATACTTAGATTCTAATTTTGGTTAAGTTTCATTGGAAAAAATGCGATTTCAAAAAATTAAAAAAATCTTAATATTTAAAAATAAAAATTTTAAAAATTAAAGAAGTGACCGACTTAAACTCTTCATCAGAATTTAGGATATTCTTTCAAGCTTTTACAAAAAAAATTTAGAAAATTCGAAAGGGGTATTCCTTTGAGCAAATCAATGCTCTTTGTTCTTCTAGCATAAATTTATATTTTTTTAGTTCCAGTGTATTTTTTTCTCTAAGAACACTTAATGACCTACAACTCTTTGTTAAACATCAGTTTGATCAGAAAAATCGGTTGAATGTTATAATTTAGTAAAATAATTAAGTTCAAAATTTACATAAGCCTTTATAGAAAATTAGTCCAGAAATTTTTAGGTTTTTTTGTATAAAAAATGTTATCTTGAGTAGAAATTTAATTACAATTGGAAGCTGTCGAGGCAAAATCAATATATGTTTAGCGTTTCTGGCTGGAAACGCTGTATAATGTTTCATAACATCGGATTGTTTTTTTAGGGAAGAGACATAGCGATGTACGTTAATTGCTTTTTATGCAACAAAATCAAATTCAATCATGTCACATGTTGCATCTAGCGAAAAGAATCAATGTTTGGTTTTATCCCTCGTTCGTGTATATGTTTGTGCGTGTGTATGTTTGTGTGTTCGTTTGTATGTTTGTGTGTGCGTACAACCGGTAAAAGGCCTGTTTTTTTTTACTTGTACCAAAACATGTCATACGAGACCCCAAATCACATACGAACCACATTGGCCACATCTGGACATGATCCGGGTACCCTCGATGAAGTAGCCAGTTTTTGACACGGACCGAAAGCTAACAAGTGACGCATCAAATTTTATTAGGATTCAAAACTTAGTGCAATGGTCATGACATCAAGTGTCCAGAACTTCGGGGAAATGGCCAGTTTTTCACTTGGACCAAAACATATAGCTTGTTCTTTCGTGGAACACATAAGCAAGCAACTAAAAAAATAAATATATAATTCGTAAAAAGGGTAAGATCTCACCATCGGTGGATAAATTCAGGTTTTTAAAGAACCATAATACCTTTAAAAATTCTTAGTTCCTGAAATCCATGTTTTCCGAGACATTGTCCGACTATATCTCCGGCATGGTTCCATTTTTTTAATAGGGTCCTATTGGACCATTATACTTTTCATTTGGTGTTTTTTGCAGTGAATTCAGTCGAGTTGTTATCAAAAAAGTCGTAATGGTTCCGAAAATCTAAATTTTACGGAATGTTATCCTTCCATGTACCCAGAACTGGTTCATCTATTCCCGAAATATTAAATAGAATCTCGGGAACCATAATACCTTTTATTTGACAATTGTTGTGTCTAAATCTATGAAGTTTTTATCAAGACATAAGACTTAGTTCTTAAAATTCGCGTTTTTCGGATCTTCTTCCACCATATATCCGAAAACAGGTTACCAATTCTAGAAACATTTAATAAAGTTCTATGGGACCACATTGCCTCCTGAACCAGATATTCGAATCCAAAATAATTCAATAGCATTCAATAAGACCATGATACCTCTAATTTGGCACTTAATTCGGTGCATTTTTTAAACTGGTTCCGTTAATATTTCCGAACCGCATTATCCGATGTCAAAAGTCTAGGTCTAGGTTCTAAATTGTCCAAATGGATTTTGAGTTCAAAATCTGAGGTCTACAGTTGTAATAGTATTTTTTTTCGGTAGCTCAGACTAACAATGTGAATTCCTGTATGAAACATGGTTGAAAACTGTGTATAGCCGGAAAAACTACAGTTACAATTATTGATCCTAAGTTTAATACTCCAAGGCAGGCTGGATGACTTAGAACCTCCCAGATTATCTCATAATGTTGGTTGTCCTTCCATAATATCCAATGAACATAGTTGAATAGATATTAGTAGAAATTCTTAAAAGTAGAAGTAGTAGTAGTTGAATAGATATCGTACATTTGTATATCTAGAAAGCTACAGTTTCAATTAGAGATCCTAAGTTATTAACTAATGAACAATCTGGTATGAATCAGAACAGCCCAGATTTCATCATAATGTCGGTTGACCTTCTAGATGTTCCATTGAACATGGTTGAATACATATCGTAAATTTGCCTAGCCATATAACTATAGTTACAACTGTAGATCCCAAGTTCTGTGTTCTGCTTCAGGACTGTTTAGATGAGCAAGAACAACCCAGATTATGTCAAAATGTCTGTTGACCTTCCAAAAGACTCAATGAACATGGTTGAACATATCGTAGATTAAAACAGCTGAAAAAGCTACCGTTACTATTGTATATACTAAGTTCTGAACTCCAGGACAGTTTGATTGATCTAGAACATCCCAAATTATCTGATAGTGTCAGTTGGCCTTCCAAAAGATTCGATGAACTTTATTGAATATTCTGTTGACCTTCCAAATCGTTCAGTGAACTCGGTTGAATACATGTTGTAACTTTGAACAGCCGAAAAAGCTACAATTACCACTGTAGATCCTAATTTCTGAACTCCAGGACAGTTTGGACGACCTAGAACATCCCAGATTATCTCATAATACCTATTGATCTTTCAAAAAACTAAATGAACATGGTTGAATAGATATCATAACTTTGCATATACGGAAAAGTCTAGCCATAAAGTACAACTGTAGATGCTAAGTTGCGAACTTCTTAATGTTCAGGATATTCAAGGTTGAAAATTAGGCCATGTATTATTTTTTTCCTGATAGAATGGCCAATTTGCAACAAGTTTGCCGAAGATAATATTCATTTTTGTTGAGTGTGTGATGTTGTACAAGCATTTTTTCGACAGCAACAACGGATTGTTGCTTTTTTCATGTTGCTGATAAAGTAATGTTGCTATCGGTAGTGTGTTGCAATAATGACAAAGCTCTTTTTGTCCCTGTTACATGGAAACAAGGTCGTTGCAACATATGTGCGTCACAACATTTTCTCACAGCAACCTGTCTCTTTCCCATCAACGACACAACATTTTGTTGTTTTCCTTCGTGTTTTGTTGTATTTTATTCAAGTTACAACATATCATTGTTGCAGAGTGAGAGAATAACGAGTGTATCACTTATCGAAATTATCTTATGTTGTTAGAAACAAAAAGTGAATATTTGACACACTGCTTATTAATAGTATAAAGCGTTGTTTTAGAATATGGTACAGATGCATACGTATTATTAAATTTTTGGTGATAAACGTTAAATATTTTTGGATCTTTCTGGGAGGTTCTAGGTTAACCAAAATGCACTTGAGTTCAGAACTTCAGATCTATAGTTGTAACAGTAGCTTTTAGAGCTACATAAAATTATTATTTGTATTCAAGCATGTTGAATAAACCTTTTGGGAGGTCAACAGTCATTATTTGATAATTTTGTGATGTTCTAGATTATCAAAATTGTCTTTTGGCTACGTAGTTAACAGTAGTAACTAAAGCTTTTTGGACTATACAAAGTAATGCTACGTATTCAATCATATTCAGTGAATATTTTAGAAAGTAAATAAACATTACGAGATAAACTGGGATGACCTGGGTCATTAAAACTGTCCTTGAGTTCAGAACATAAGATCTACAGTTGTATCAGCAGGTTTTGGTGTATGCAAAGGAACAATATCCCTTGTAGCACACTTGTTACAATTCGGTTGAGAAAACATTAATATGACTTACTAAGTCATAATCAAGTTACTTCAACTGAAAATAACCGTAGTGTGCTACTTGGTATGTATTTCACAATATTCATTGAACAGTGTAGAAGGTCAACAGACATAACGTGACAGTCTTGGGCTATTCTAGGACAGCCAAACTGTTCTGAAGTTCAAAACATAAGATCTACAGTTGTAACAGTTGCTTTCTGGACTATATAAAGTGATTATATGCGTTCAAACATATTCAATGAATCATTAGGAGGGTTAACAATCAATTTTTTATAACTCTCTGATCATCTAGGTCATCCAAACTGTCCTGGCGTTTCAAACTTATGATTTTCAGTTGTAACAGTAATGTTTAGGTAATACAAAGTTACAATAAATATTCAAACATATTCAAGTAATATTCTGAAGGTCAACAAACATTATTAACTAATATGACATGTTCTGGGTCATCCTCATTATCCTTGAGATCAGAACATAGGACCTACAGTTTCTGGATATACAAAACTACGATAAATATTCAAATAAAGTCAATGAATATTCTAAAAAGATCCCCAGACATCACAGGATAATCTTGTTAGTTTAAGGTCATTCAAAACATAAGTCAACTATTGTAACAGTAGCTTTAAAGGCTATACAAAGTTATGTTAGTTTGTTTGCAAAGCGGATAAAGCAACTGTACATCTAGGTTCTGAACTCCAGGACAGTTTGGACGATCTAGCACATCTCTAAAAAAATATATTCTACTTTTTACAATCATTTCTATGTTATTGAGCACCAATTAAATCAGAACACACCAATAGGCTTGTATAATAACGCTAGAAAAATTTTAGGCCTGAAAGGGTTAATTCAAAGTTGCGTATTCCTACGTCAGCATTCCGAACAACCCAATGGGACTTTACCTTGTAGTTTTTTCATTATCGTTGAAAAATTTCAGTTTGCTAATTTACGAAACTTTTCAAGATTTTTCATTTTTCAACATACTTCAAGCAGAGTGACCCATATCCAGGGTCGTTCATGTTGCATAAAATCACCCCATACCACTTTATCACTTTAACGCTGGAAGCACTAAAACGCAACACAGCAGCCGTTCTTCCTCCCGTGGGACCCACTCCCTACCACCTCCGGTTCCGAAGAGCAGCACTACAGCAAAACCATGCAGACCACATTTCTCTATACCCATTAGGTCCAAGGATTTTCCGACCAGCAGGGTGGGGCTGTGATGCTGATGCTTTGGAGATTTGCGAGCACACATGAGCTTGAGCATGCTGCCGTTGCTGTCGAAGGGCGTCCATCATTCATGTCAAAAGCAGCGAAAGGCAATAACACAGCGGGAACACTATAGTAGTTATTTGCTAGAGCTACCCTCAGCCAACTCCCATCTCAACTCCCGGCTCGGTCGGTCATTGGGTTCTAATTTTCAATGTCAACATTATATTTTTCGGTCCGGACCAAGCATCGCCCACACCAACTGCCGGCGGTGGTTTGATGGTAGATGTGCGTTGGGATTGCAAGAGGCGAACTACCCCTGTCCTTGTTTGCTAATGTTTAGTTTGTTCGGGATGGGATTTTGGTTTGGGGATACATTTTGCCAGAAAATAGTTAAACTGTGTTTTGGCTGTTCAACCTACGCTGAGTTTTGAGATGAAGAAGGACATATATAGTTGTTTCGAAATACGGTCACTCTATCCCTCACAGCTGTAAAATATATCTTCAAACACTCAACAAGTCAATAGCTTCCTTCCTGATTGCCCAATGAGGCTGCATATTTATTCGTTTTCAAACGAATCACTTTCCTTGAATCTGGGTGGAAGACTAAGTTTCCGCACAGAGGCGGTATCATCATAACTAAAATTATTGCTCGTTACAGCTGAAAATATTTGTGAAAACTTCGGAACCAATCTCGTTGGAATGATTCCAAAATCAGCATTTTAGCTGTGTCACATGAGATGCCAGCCACTCACGGGGATTCGACTTATATTCAGAATTTCCACTTCGCTTGCATTTTGGAACGTATAAACTTAAAATCTGACTTGACCTTGAAGTGGATAGTCGAGAGCTTGTCATTTGTTTTTATTAATTTTCCTTGACCGACTCTCAACATAATTTGCGATCGAACCCCACCGCCTTTGCCAAAACCGTACCTTTACTGACCGCGCTAAGTGGGGACCGAACCTGCAACCCGGAATGCGACTACAGAAGTACAAACGACCTCTAATGGGCAACTACACAGTGGCATTATCATCATACCAGCCAGGGCCACCGTTCTATGCTCTGTGTCATTCCGGGAACACGAGAATTTGAAGATAAAAACGAGCGTTATGTGGTGATGCCCTCCCACCTCCACCACCCCCATTACACCCCCTCACGAACGACTGTCATAAGCTCACCGCAACGAAAGAGCGAGAGAGCCCGACGTTGGCTGGTTTTTCGCATTTTGGATTTTTTTTTCCCTTACTATATTCATGGGCATGAACTTGAAAAGCGATTAAAGGCCTTGCCGCTTGCCTCCACCCAATCTCAACCGGAGCTTAATCCTCTGCTGGAAGCTGACATTGTGGCGTTGGCTGCAAAGTTCCAGCTTGCCACCCGTAGTGTGCTGTGGTATCTTTCGAAACGGAATAGTTCACAGAATCCGGACCGACAACAACGAGATTCAAGGTTTCGGACCGCATGCGCAATAGATACAGTGTCTCGGAGTTGTTTTCTTCTTCTTCTCTTGGAGTGTAGCAAGTAGCATATCTCTCGTTGTTTTGTTGTTGTTTACTGATTTCACAATGGCTTTCTTGGATTTAGCATACGACAGGATACTGAGGCGAGAGAGCGAGACGACGGAGAGTTTTACAATTTGATTACATGGTGCTTTCGAAGGTATTATTCTCGTTGGATCGTCCTTACCTAATCTGATTCCATGTTATGGCGATTGTGCTCTGATGATTGCTTGTGGAAAATTAAGGCGAATTTGGATAAATCAATTTTTGGGGTTTGTGGTTGGACGACGCTTGGGCGGATGGGGGTTTTGTATTTTATTGATACTGAAGTCAGCATTCCTGATGGAATAAAGCAAGTAATTCTAACGAATGAAAAAGTACAGCGTTCTTCGATTTTACGTGTTATTTGGAGGTCCAAGAAGACTGTGAATTAAAAACAAAACGATACTTGCAACGTATATTTTTTCTGTCAATATGTTAATTATATTGTTTATATAAATGATGAAACTGCATTTCTTCTAAAAGCTCAATGACTATAATTTCTCAAACATGATCATGGCTCCACGTTTCACTCATTATTCAGATTTTCAGTCGCTGTTGTATTTTTTTAAGCTGCTCTGCTCTGTTTATTATTTCCACTTGTTTGAAAATTCAAGAACTGCAGTTAACGTGAAGTAGGATAAGTTGAAATATCAAGAGTAACAGGTAAACACATTTGTGATGGAAAAAGCGGAGGCATTTCCAAAAACTCATGAAAGCTTTTGCGAAAAATTATTCGGAGTAAAATTCGTACCTTATTCAGTATTAAATCAGCTTTGAGTGATGTAGAAGAAGATGTACGCTCATAACCATGAGGAACCAAGAGTGGACAGTAACGTTAGCTAGAATGAAAGATATGAATAGAAAGTGTTGAAAGTTCCGTCAGGTTGAAAATTGAATAGAAGTATTGAAAATTAAGCGAAGGGCTTGGATATAAAATGGGGCAAAATGGACCATTGCTCGACCCCGGCACAGCATGAAATCTCACCATTCGATTCCTCTGCGTTTTTTACATAAGATATGTCCCTTTTCAAGCAAAAAATACAGCGGCAAATATAGTTGCAGGAGTTAAAACTGAAAAAACACATGTTTAGGGTAAAAAGGGGTAAATGGCCTATTTCGTGACCCCGGCACTGCATGAAACCAACATTATTCGATTTCTCTGAGTTTTTCACATAAGATATGTCCCTTTTCAAGCAAAAAATACTGCGGCAATTGTAGTTATCGGAGTATAAACGGAAAAACACAGATTTAGGGTAAAATGGGGCAAAATAGACCATTTATCGACCCAGGCACAGCATGAATCCAACACCATTCGATTCCTCAAAGTTTATCACATAAGATAAGTCACTTTTCAAGCAAAGAATACAGCAACAATTGTAGTTATCAGAGTAAAAACTTAAAAAACACATATGTTTAGGGTAAAAAGGGGCAAAATGGGCCATTGCTCGGTCCCAGCACAGCATGGCACCAACATCATTTGGTTTTTCAGAGTTTTTCACATAAGATATGTCCCTTTTCGAGCAAAAAATACTGCGGCAATTGTAGTTATTGGAGTAAAAACTGAAAAAACACACAGATTTAGGGTAAAATGGGGCAAAATGAGCCACTTCCCATCCTTTGCATAAGATTTATTGGCGTTTTTTCCTAAAGAAAAGCATCAGTTCATGTATAAATTCTAGCGGATTTGAAATAAGTCCGATTACAGCCTCCCCACTGTGCGATGTCTTAGAAAAGAAAAGTTTTAGAAAGGCCATAAAAGCAAGTCGCTTCGGAAATCTAGACGAATCAAGATTCTAGATGATTAATATGATCAAAATTCTATTGAAAGATCTAAAAATTAACCGATCTGAAGAAATCCCGTTATAGACAAGTACCATCCCGAATATCTGTAAGATGTCCCCGGGTATGTTTGTAGGATGTACTTAAATGGCATATTTGACGGAAATTTATAAGTATTTTCGCAGGTAATCCACAGCAAGTTTCAGAGGAAGTCCTGAGGTAGACCGTACGGAGGTCAAGGCTCAATTTACTTTTTAGTATTTTTGAAGTAAATCTAGTGTATTTTTGAAGTAAATAGTGGTTTTAGCTGTCAATCATTTCAGACCGATATAAGCTTACGTTATTCTGTTCATTTTTAAATTCTCCACAAAATGACGCGAGGTTTTTTCAATCTGGGCAGATTACTTGTCAAGAAATAGAAAACTGTGGGCATTTGAGGGCTAATTTTTGAGTATTTTTGTTGCTCTTGCTTTCACTGTCGCCATCTGCCGCCTACAGATTTATTTAAGCATAGGTAAAAGGTAAATTGGAGCTTAAAAATAACAAGATCTCCAAAGGTACGAGGAAGATTGCCAACCTGTAAAATAAAGACATAAAAAGTCAATGATCAAAAGTCAAAAGTCCAAAAACAATGATGCTTAGCGAAGTTGTTTGGTCACTACAACTTTGATGAAGAGACGCTGAATTTCCATCTCAATATTGTAAAAATTTTAATATTGGACCTCTCTTTTACAAAAAAAGTACTCGCCCAAAGATGGCGCTATTCTTTCTATGATAGTTTGCGAAAGATGCCATATTCTTAAAATCAACAATTAAGGTGTAATCTAACACGATCACGTTTGTTTGCCATTTGGACCACTGTACGTTGGGACGAATAACGTTGTCGTTTTATGGAGCACTTTACTACAAACTCGAAATGATATTGCTAGCGTACTCGCAGCTAAGTTTGAGCGGGCAAATATCGGTGAAATTTATTGTTCGATTATTTCGAACAAATCCTGGAGTGATCTCCAAGGATTTAAAAGAAAATAACGGATCTCGAAAATTATGTCGGTGAATCCTGAAGGGCTTTTCTTAGAGATACCAATGAGTTCCCCTAAGAGGGTACTGTAGAATTCCGTAGAGGATTCTGGAGAATCACGAACAAGACTCACAAATTTCCCCGTAATACTGGTAAATATAGATTTTCGACAATCCTGGAAGATACAGGCGCATCTGGCAGCGGATTCCGAAAATTCTCTAAGAAAATCAGAAAGGATTCTGCCCAATCTTAGATATAATCCTGGTGATTTTCGGTGAGAACTCCGGAGCATTCTGAGTAGATTTTTTTGCCAATTCTGAATTTTAGTGAGCCAATTAGTGTATTTTAGCAAAAGTTAGAATACTCGGGAGATCTTGATCTGGGTGAGTCCGGAATAGAATCGACTCAAATCGTAGGGATTTTTTGAATTATTATTCTTCTAAGTTTTTTAAGCTGTGAATCAGTTGAATCCAAAACCGAAATAATATTGTTAGTGTATTCGCAGCAAATTTTGGCAAAGTGCGCAGAAATTCTGGTTTGATTTTATCTGCAAATCCTGGAGTGATTTTCAAAGACTTAAAATGAGAAACTGACGAATTTTGAACATTATTTTGACGAATCCTGGAGAAAATTCAGAAGGATACCAGAGGACTCCTAGGAAGGTGTTGTAGAATTCCGTACAGGGTTCTGGAGAATCGCAAAAAAGATTCTGGCATACTCTCCGGGAAACTCTGGAAATTGTGGGAAATCTCGTTGGAGAGTTTTTTAAATCTTGGAGAATTAAGTTTTGAGTCTCGAACAGATATTCGACATATTTTGGGCAAACCTTGAGGGGTTTTTGGTGCATCTCGCAGCAGATTTTGACAATCTCCATTGAAAATCGAAAAGGATTCTGGCCAATTTTAGATAGAATTCTCGTGATTGTTTGTAAAAATCCCGGAGAATTCTGAGTAGTTTTGCCAATTCTTAATTTAAGTGGAGATCTTGATCTCCGGAATAGAATCGATTCAAATTGCGATTCATATAGCAAATTATTGTTCTTCTAGGTTTTTTAATGCTGCCAAAAAGTTGAAAATTCGCCATTTGCCTAAGATCAACCATTCAGCCGTTATATCACATGATCAGGATTTTCGTGATTTTTACTGTACATTGGAACGAATAATGAACTTTGTCGTTCAATGAATCAGGTGTTTTCAAAACCGAAATAAGATTGCTAGTGCATGCTCTGCTAAGTTTGGCATGTCGCGGAGAAACAGTGGTTTGAATATATCTGCAAATCCTGGAGTGATTTCCAAAGATTTGAAATAAGAAACGGGCTAATCTGAAGAGAATTCTAAGGGATTCCAGAGAATTCCTAAGAAGGTGTTGTAGAATTCCGTGCAGGATTCTGAAAAATCCCGCTTATTTTTTTCTGGCATACTTTTCGGGGAAGGCTGAAAATTGTGGTAAATCTCGTTAGAGAGTTTATTAAATCTTGGAGAATTAAGTTTTGAGTCTCGGACAGATATTTGACATATTTTGGACAATCCTTGAGGGGTTTCTGGTGAATCTTGATTTTCTGCGTTGATGATTATGACAACACTGGGCGGTCGTATACAGTCGAACTACCATATACAAGATCCTGGCTCTCCTGGGGAAACGTGAGATCATCGAGCGCAACCCAAGTTCCGGTCATCCGACGGTTTTGCGTTCCCCGGACGGTGCTTCAACCCCTGAAGCGGAAGAACGAAAGGCAAGGTGACAAAAATTTTCCGCACCTTAGTCCGGGACGTCAGTTCGACCTGCCACACGGTCAAAAACCATTTGGCTAACATAGTCATTGTCTTGAGGAAGCGGAAGTTTAGGTTGCCCGGTTGAAGGTGCTATTCACGGATATCTTCCATGCGAAACGCAACGTGGCTGGACATGGACGACGAGACAATTCTGACGCTCGACGGCAATAACCGGTAGGGGACATGTTATTTCATGTCTTTCGGGAAGGAGGTGAGCAGCTACGTAAAGTACACCTCTCACACGAAGTTCCCGAAGAAGGTTGACAATCAGTGAGAAGGGGATGTCAAAGTAGCTCTCTAGATTTCTTCAGTACTTGCGGTCAACGTTTAAAGATCCTCGTTCTTCCCAAAGCTTCCTCCGAGTGTGTTTCAGCTGCGTTCAATTTAAAATTTTCGGTCGAACATGTGGCGGACAACCTATTTGAACAATTTCGAGGTGAAACCCGAAAAGGGACTGAAAGGCGACCATAGAATTGAATGATATGCCAACACCTTTCCTTTCAACGGCAATGGCCAAAGTTCCGGCCAACTGCCTCAAGACCACTCGACAGGGAATCATGTTTGTAATATCATGTATTAAAGCTTCAATCATTTAACATCTGGACAAATTGTTAATTTTACTGCATTGCTGCTATTGGTCGGATCTGGGATGTATTGACAATAGTTTGTTTTAAAATTTTCGTTCGTAACGATTCATTTTGTTTCAAAGAAGTTATATTTGATGGAAGCCGGGAATAGAACATTAACTTTGAACACTTTGAAAATCCGACGTGATCTATATACAATACTATATACTCGGCAGGATCATAGCAAGCCTCGTAGTGGAACAAAGGATCGGAAGTTGGGGTCGATTAGGGCGAACCCAGGGTTGTCAGATTACTAGTTCACCAAGAAAATCATTGCCAGCCAAAACACCGTCAGAGGAATTCATCTGTGAGAAGGATTTCAAACTTTTAGGGCCACTAAGGCTAACAGGGCACTGAAGCGGAATCTAGTGGCCAAACGGCGTGCCCAGAAATTGTAAAATAAGGTTTTTACGAAGTACAAAGGATGCATCCTTATGGACGACGAAACGTTCTAAGAAGCTGTCCTGTACCAAGCTCGAATTCGTTTTTGCCGATTCACAACAAAGCTTGTGATCTGGCAAAGAATTTACAGCTGCGGACAAAAACCCAGGTTTTTGTGACAAACAAGACTATGGCATCCAAAATACACAAGTAGGACTCAATGGACCTATAAAGTTTTGGTCTGATTTGGAAAACTACCACTACAGCGGAGAAGTACAACAATGGTATCGAGACAACGGGTGGATTTCTTCGAAAATTAAGCCTTCTACATAATTGCAGGCATTCAAACTCCATTTCCAAATTTTATAGCACAGCGCACGGCTTTCATTATTTCTTTAATATCTTTTGATTTAACCTAAATCCAAACGACAACAATGGCTTTTTAAATTTTGAAACAGGACACTCTAGTGCTCAAAAAAGGACTAATCAAAACAGAATCCTCGTTCCTACTTGAAATTTCTCATAAACCCTCACATCTCCTGGGACGAGAAAAAATAAGATAATTCGAAAGCAAAACAGCAATTGGAAGGAAAACGTGACGGATATTTGTTGACCGCCCTTCGGAGTGATGCGTGTCGATGGCACCGTTGTCGACGAAAACAAACAGCCAGAGGTCTCACTTCTTCGGTAGTGACTTTCCCTGCTGGATTTTGGTATTTTGTTTCGGAACTAAGATGACTCTCGGGAAAGTCAATGCCAGCTCTTCAAGTTTCTACGCCCAGCGCAAATATTTGCTGCCATCATTTTCCCGAGACGCTTTTCCGTCTGGAAGGATGCGGCTAAAAACGCTTTTTCCACCCTCGCGAAAATTGCGAAAATTCACGCACTTCGTTTTCAACGAGCCGAGACGAAAGGAAAGGTAGTGTGTTTCTGTTTGAAGTGCTCTCTTATTTAGCTGAATTTAGAACGATAACGCTCCGCCGACGACGGCCGGGAAGCAAACAACTTCTTACTCTCAATCTTGAGTTCTGCCGAAGTAGGGAAAAAAGGCTGTTAAATTTCCACCCAGCATTTTCGGGCTAGAGATAAGTCGAATTTCGCCCCGAAAGCCACCCCAACTTGAAGAAGTGGAAAAAGAAACTTTTTAATGATGATTGTGAGCGAGGTTTTGATTCAATTTCCCGGCTAACTCACAGACTGAGTACGTTTGCCAGCGGTTGCCAAAAGTTGTTAGATGTTTTCCACTACAAATCAAGTTCGATTTGCGTTTTCTCATGGGATGCTCTATGGAGTATGATTTGGAAACCACTGCGCATAAGGGGGAAGTAAATCGAAAGAAGCATTTTTTTTGTTCCCAAGGGAAACCATCCAAATTTCCGGGAAAAGTTGGGTGATGCATAATTCCCAAGGACACAAGCCAGGCACCATAAACTGACAGTAAAATATGGCTCAACAGGAAGTGGACTCTTGTGATCCTTGCGGTTGCCATTTCGGTAGGGTCTATTTCAAAGCAAAAGATTCAAAACCTCACTGCTGTAATTCCGATCCGTTTATGTTGCTACCTGGCTACCCCGGTAAGCGAAAACTCAATCTAGCTAGAATCTCTCACTTCGTAAGTTTTCCACCACATCAACCGGCTAAAAGTTTTAGCAGCCCTCGATCTTAAAAATAACAAATGCGAGTCGGTTAACCTTTTGCTTCGGAAAGCTCGTTCATCACTGGGGGGGGAGGACTGCTCCACTAAATCCACTACAATTAATTAAGTGTGCCTGCAATCTTGTGAGGCTTCTCTCCGAGACCTTTGAGATCTGGAAGAAAAGAAGCAGGAAGCCCTACCGTTCGCTATGGTTCATAATTTAATTCTGGCTAAATTAAAAGAAACACTAGTCCACAGGCACACGGCTATCACACAGGTGCTCTACGAAACGTACTGTGCTGTTTCCGGAAGCGGTTTCCGATTCAAGACCCAACAAAAGCAATCAACGACGGAAAAGTGTGAATAATGGGAGGCAGCGATGGGATTGTCTTCGGTCGAAAGGGGGGGCTAATTAAGTATGTTGGTGGGAAGCGAGACTTGGTTTGGATTAGAGTTTTTCAATAACTAAAAAAATAGTTTGAAACGTCTTTTTTTTTTTTCTAAAAATAGAAACACCCTCCACTTAATACACAACACAATTTTTACACAAAAACAACAATAATTGTTAAAATTTACCGAAACGAGCTCTGGCAGAAGAGATTGCTTTCACTATATAGGAAGAATGAGATTCCTTCTCTCTTCTGGCATGGGTCTGGCCTCTGCCCAATATGCCAGATTGAGTCTACAGTGGCTTTCTGATAACAACGAGTTAAAAGATATCAACTCACCAAACTGTCCCCAACCAGCAATCGTCAAGCGGAACCTTGTCTCTGGAAGGATTGTCCAGAATGTGTCGAAAATCTAAACCTTATTCTCCAAGACTTGATAGACTCATTACCGAGGCTCACCTCTCCAGAATTGTCCGGAATATGTTGAAAATGTGAACCTGATTCTCCGAGATTTGATAGACTATCTTTCGAGATTTTCCACAATCTTCCGCCTGACGTTCTAGTATTCCTAGGAAAGTTTTTCTGAATCTTGCTCGCGATTTTCCAGAATCCACCGAAAGAATTAATAGGACCTTCTTCACGATCAGTTATCTTCAGGATCCGCCAACATAATTTCCGAAATTCGCCAGTTTCTTTTTTTTTGTATTTGGAAATCACTCCAGACTTTGCACTACAGTAAGCTAAAATATAAGCAATTTGTTAGCAATAAGTTAGAAACAACAACCCATTTGCTAACTCAGAACCTTTTCTGAGATTTGTGGTATTGAAAACGCGAGATGTGGGCTAAAATCAGTCATATTTGTGGTCATTATTGAAATCTGAGACATTTCATCTTAACACCTTCACCTATTTTCTTAAATCTGCGTTGGCCAGTATTCTCTTCCAAATTTACCGAATGCCATTATTTGTAAGAATCGGACTTGACTGTAACCTACTCTCCAGAATCCAAGGTTGGCTAAAATCCTTGATTTGCTCCAATATGCGTAATGAATCTCATCAGGATTCTCTACGATTTGCCAAAATCCACAGTACGGCTTCACCGAGACTGCCAATATCCACATTCGCCAGAATTTGTTTCAGAGTCTCATCTCATCCGGAATCTCTACTGATTTACAAGAAATCTGAATGGGATTCACTTCCTATAATGAAGTAGTCAGAATCCTCTTGGTTCGCCCAAATTTCCTCAAGAATTTTCCAAATCCATTTCGAAACTCATTGAAATCTGCTTCAAAATTTATCAATATCTCAAAGCTCTTAGGACTGCCCGAGTTTCACCAGAATGCACAGAGCAATTTGTCGAACTCGTCTTTAAAATTCCATGTTTGTAATTTACTAGATAATTAACAGATTGCAGCTGAAACCAAACTAAACTTTTGCCAGAATCATCAGTGAAAATCAGAATCCTCCATGGAAACTGACAAAACCCCAAATCTCCGAGATTCCCTTAAATCCTTTTTGGAAATCACTAGATTCAAACAAATTACACATGAATACATATCCGATATTGAGATTTGCCAAGAATTTTCTCCACAGCCAATCGGAAAGTTAACTGATTTTCCTAAAATTTGTGTAGGGGAATCACTTTCTCAACTGAATTTACCATAATCCTCTCTTGGCTAGCCAAAATGGTATCCTGAACTTAACTAGAAATGAGAAGAAAAATTAGTATTTTCCTGAAAAACTAGTATCTGACAATTAGTATTACTCATTTCTAGTTATAGGTATTCCACTAAATAGCTCAAACTCTCTAGGATTCATCCGGAATTTGTCAGAATTCTCTTTGAAGACCTCCAGAATCTTCCAAATACCTATCAAGATTCTCCAAGTTCTGCATCAAGGTTTATCAAAATCTCTGCTAGGTTCAAAGGACTTTCCGAGAATCTCCATAATTTCCAGAGTAATTTGTCAAACTCTTCTTCAAAGGCACTAGCCTAGAAATTTGGCTTCCAGTTCGCCTCTCTCACGTAATGCAGCCTGAACGGAGCTTTGAAGCTTCAATAAGTTTCGTTCAAGGTCCTTGCTGATATTGCTACGACTTAAAGGCGATTATAGTATTCAGCTATTCAAAGACCACAACTACTTTAGGAAGTGTGTCTTCCATTCTCTCCATGACACGGATGAATCCATGACCCATCCATGTCCTCTCCAATTCTCAAGGAGACACCTGCCTCCGATGCTGTCGCGCTACCGTATGTATCGTATGCTCAGCCAGATCTTGCCTTTCTTCTAGGCGGGAATATGGCCAAACCGGCTTTGGTGAACGGGTTCCTTTCCTGCTATTTCGTTGTATTGGAAGCTATTCAAACCCATGTGAAGTAGTCGTCATAGTGATCTCATGATTATCTATGCATGCAGGGAGGCCATGCGAGGGTTGCCACGGTCTTTCATAGGGATACCGTGTTCAGAGTCAGATCGGCGCAAGTTAGATATGGACATCAGAGCCAGCCCGGCTGGCACTGCCAATCGGTAGAGATGGGAATGCACTGAAGACCAGTCGAAGTTTTAGTGGGACGGAGACAGCCTATGTCGTGGGGACCTCGCGAACTACATAACTTTTTTTTAAGACGGATGGAACATATACTAGCAGATTCCTGAAGAATTCAGGGTGTGGAAATGAGGGCACCAACTCCTCGACCTATTAAAACCCACCCGTGCCTCGAGCCCCGGCCTTCCCCGGACACACCTTTCGGTATTACTTCAAGGAGGAAGCTATTGAGTATTACGCACCTACTATGTCTAACTACATAGGTCTTTAGTAGTTAGTTTCGCCGACCTAACGCTGATTCGATCGAGATGCTCCGGGGTCAAGCAGGGCTCGAGACGTCCGAGCCAGATCGTCTACGAGCTGCCCGAACCTCGTGGCGTATGGTCATTCCTCCGATCGAGAAAGTCAGGGCCTGGACAGAGGCGGGGCATCTGGGGCCTTGGCTGCCTGCCGGATCTTCCTCCGTAGTTCGTTTAGCCGTTAAAGGGAGCTAAACGTTTCCAGAGTGCGCCGCGGGGAGGCGAACTTCTTCCACACCTCACCTCTAGCCTAGTCTTTTATTTTAGACGGAATGGAAAACCTGGAACCAGACTCCTGAAGAACTCAGGGCGTGGGGATGAGGGTGCCAAATCCTCGAACCACTAAAACCCAACCGTGCCTTAAGCCCTGGACCCTCCCCAGAACCACCTTTCGGTTTTACTTCGGGGAGGGGGCTATTGTGCTTGCTAAGCACCCACTACGTATAGCAACTTAGGACCTCAGTAGTTAGGTGGTCCCTCTTACCTGCCGTTGGTCGTTTCGGCATTTTTGTTGGAGATTGAGGGCCATCTGGGAGGCTGCTATGCATACCGCGTCCCAGACCACGTCATCCGGAGTCGTGTCGTGACCGCTTACGGCTATCATGCAGGATCTCGCGCCGTCGAAGCGAGGACATGCGAAGAACAAACTCCCGCGCACTCGTTGCATGCGGAGGACTTTGCATGTCCATATTTGTGCAGATATTGTCTAAAATAGCCGTGGCCTGACATAATCTGCGTTAAGTGGAAGTTCACTTCGCCTATCGACCTATCCGTATAGTTCCGGGATTAGTCGGTGGGTCCACCGACCTACGGTGGAGTAGTTCCATTCCTTTTGCCACTTAACCATGGATGCGGCTCTAGTGGTCTTTGGAATACCTCTTGTTCCACGTTATTCGAAGCACTCTAAATCCTCTTTTATGACAATGTCTATTGGCATCATCCCCGCTAGGACGCAGACCGCGTCGCGTGATACGTTGCGTTCGGTATGCACAAACCACTCTTAGGCACATAAGCCTGTGCGTACTCTCTAGCTTACTTACGTAGCTCTTGGTACTCAAGACGGTGATCCATGCCTGCCCGCCGTACCTAAGTATGGACAATGCGACACTGGCCGCTGTGCTATTAGACTCCTGTACCGCTGTGCTATTCGACATTATGCGGGATAATGCCGATATAGCCATAGAGGCTTTCTTGCAGGCGTAGTCGACGTGCCTGGTGAATGACAACTTATCGTCGATCATGACCCCCTAGTACTTCAAAGACCTCTTTGAATCAATTGTACAGTTACCTGCACTAATCGTCGCGTGTTGCTCCGATGTTCGGTTGTTAACAACCGTTACCTCGGTCTTATGGTGGACTATATGAGCTCATCCATTGCTCCACAATGCTAATGGAGTGCAAGGTCGTTAGCTCCACCTCCTCGATGGATTCACCACGTATCTCTTGGGTAATGTCGTCTGTAAACCCGACGTTCTTCACTCCGTTCGGAAATTCAAGCCGTAGTACCTCGTTGTACATCGTGTTCCAAAGCACCGGGGACAGGATCGAGCCTTGCGGGACGCCTGCGGTGACACGTTTCTTTTTTTTTCTCCACCTCTTCGATGAATTCACCACGTATCTCTTGGGTGATGTCGTCTGCAAACCCGACGTTCTTCACTCCGTTCGGAAATTAAAGGCGTAGTACCTCGTTGTACATAGTCTTCCATAGCACCGGGGACAAGATCGAAGCTTGCGGGACGCCTGCGGTGACACGTTTCTGGCCTGCCTCTGTGTTGTATACCAGTACGCGATTCTGGAAGTAATTTCAAAGAATCTTGTACAGGTACCCAGGAACCTGAAGGTGTTGGAGCGAGTCAGCGATAGCCACCCAACTGGCGCTATTGAATGCATTTCTCACGTCAAGGGTGACCACTGCACATACTCCTCGCCATACTCATTGCAATCTCAGCCGTCTTTGTGACGGACAGGATGGCATCCACTGTCGACTTCCCTTTACGAAAGCCAAACTTATTATTAGACAGACTGCCTATACCTTCCGTGTATGTTGTCAGTCTGTTGAGGATTACCCTCTCGAGCACCTGACCCGCTGTATCCAACAGACATAAAGGTCTATATGCCGATGGATCTCCTGGTGGCTTCCCTGTCTTTAGTAGCAATACAAGTGTCTGAATTTTCCAAGCTTCTGGGAAGACGCCCTCGTCCAGACACCTTTTGCATCACCACCCTGAACATTTCGGAATCCAGCAAGATAGCCGTCTTGATGACCAGATACGGAATACCATCCAATTTCGGCGCTTTGTTCACCTTTACCGACTTTGCTATCGCAATGAGTTCCTTGTTTGTCATCTTCGCCTCGTCGCCGGCCCGCGTTGTGCCGTTGTCAATGCCCACGTGGTCACGGTTGCTCGGCTGAGCCGTCCATCCTTCCGTCGCTATGACAGCGTTAAGGTCTGGGATACTGGAACACTGGTCATGGGACAAATCTACGGCGGTGGGGGGGCATGGACTCGGGTCGTGGTTTGGAAAGAGTCCCCCAACGATCACCTGCAGGAGCTCTGGTGAACGCTCGGTTGGAGCCGCCGATCCTCTGGTTTTGGCCATTACTACCCGGTAGGCGTCACCCCACGGATTTGTATTGGCCTTCTGACACAGACCCTCGGAGCCTGCTTGCTGGCTCCTTCACCTCTAGTATAGTCTGGTCTAGTCTATAAGCACTTCGCACATAAAATCTACAGATATTATAGAAATATATCATTAATAGTGACTCCACTTAATTGAAGCAATTAAGTCGAGTTCTCAATATTCAGCGTTGGCCTGAAGGTTATTTGAACTTGCCTATCACTGAAAGAAAAACATCTGTGTTGACGTAGCCATTTCCTAATATGTATAAATGAATAGTTAGCTTTCCCATCTTCTATTCAGCAGATTGAGATTGAGTGCAGAGATATCTCGAACGTATATCACAGTCTCATCCTCGGAAATAGAAAATGAACTGCAAAGCGAAACAATTATGTTGATACAGAACTGAAGTGGAATCGCCTCTGGACTTGATCCGTCCAGCATAGCGGTCGATGAGTGCCTGATGTGAAGGTATTTGGCACTCAAAAGTGAAGGCCGTGTTAGGGAATGGCAAAATTCAACTTGTTTTATTTCCTGCGGATTTATTTGGAATCAAAACTCATAGTAATTTTTAAGTACATTAGTGAACTATTTCTATCAACTTTATACACTTCAAATAGCTATGGAAAATTCTGATTAGTATTTGATGTACAGTAGCCGTTATGTTCAGCACATTTTTTTTTACATTTTAAGGACCAATATATCGTTACTGAAATAAGGTAGACTCTCCGCAGGCCTCCGCAGGTGTTGTACACATTAAATCTCGCATTGCTAGGAATGCTACGATTATCCAACGGGCATTCTAGTAAACGACGCAACCGTTTCACATTAATCGAACTTTGTACGAAGTCCATTTTATCGTTGTTAGTAAAATCGTTAACCATCCCACCCCACACCATACCCTTGAAGTTGAAATAGAATTACGGTCAAGCTTGTTTTGATTCACCAACATCTAACCGTGACATTCAATTTATTGACTTCACCATGAAAACAATACTGCACGCTCTTTAAATACCGTGACACTCATCTCGAGTGAATTAATATTAATGCTGTGCGAACACGGAAATAAAATTTCATCTCCCTTCCGTCGCGGCTGAGCTGTGTGTGTGTGAGTGCGACGCGACAAATGAGCGTCTATAAAAAGAGTTACACAATTTTTTATAGCTTAATCAACAACGTGAAATGAGAATCTTACTACGAATTTCTTTGAAACCAAAAAAAATATGTTCACATTACCATCGAAAGCGAAAAGCTGACAGTGGAAATTGATTTTACCTGTCATAGCTAGTCGCACAGACAATTACCCCCGCGTCGTCGTCATCATTAATGCATGAATCGTGTTACGATCAATTAGCGCTCGACTCCGCCGATCTACCGGTGAGACAATGAATCATGACCGTAATTTCTACCGCTGGTTTTGAGGTATGGCCTATTTATAAATTCAGACGAGATAATCGTCTGGGAAAATTCTACCCCAATTATTCATGAGTCCCTTTTTTGGATCATAGGCCCATTTTCCGAATGGCTGTTGGGTGCGCCTGTGTCGGAACTTCTCATAAATTCCTGATTCGTCTGTCGGTGCCAATTTGGACTGCTGGAATGCCAAACGTATCAGGAAAGTGAGCAAGGTTCCGGTTGTGTTCCTTTCTAAGTTCTCTTTTTTCGAAGCCAACCGGCATTTCTACTGTTGTTGTTGTTGTTATGGATGACACGGGCCAACAGAAAAGGTTAATGGATCTGGGTTTGCTTTTTCGTTCACACACAAAACGGTGGAAATGGGATATTGTCGTGTCTGGATGACGCATTTCCCTTGTATAAAGTCGCTAAGGACTAGACCGTGCCAGTCTGACTGCGAGCACTTGAGCCTATTTGGGTCACGTTCGACTCGATTGACTTTAGAAGCTATGTAAGATAAACAATCAATGTTTTCATTTCGAATACCGAGAGGACTGTCGTCTTTCGGGATGCTAAGTGACATTTTGTTCGAAACCATCTGGTGACAGGCAGGGCGTCTTCTTCGACTAAGATCCGCTTAATCTGGTTTTAGTGCGGTGAAATTTAGAGAAGAATTTCGCCATCTGCCGAAATTCTAATCCGCCTGAACAATGTTTCGGCCTTAGGCCTTAGGCCAGACCGTCGAATAGCAATTGCTAAATATTTGCAAACCGCCGCGCTACGACGGTAGCAACGACAGAAACAAAATCAACACCTCTACCGCCGAATATCTAGTTCAAGGCGAATCTCAACGTATAAATTCAATCTTCTCGCACTCCACATGCTCGGTTCTGCTGGAATGCTACCCCCGCTACGTTCGTCGAATGACAAAATCCGGCTCCGACGGCTCAGAAGGGTTCGTCGATGTTCTCGCTTTTTCATAGTAAAAGAGGATCCGATGAGTGTGTTGTGATGCCATGTCAAGTCAAATACCGCGCGGAAATTTATGGTGCGAAAAATGTGTCGTGCGTCGCCACCATAACCCGTGGTGCCAGTCGTGAGTCGTCGTTCGAGACTGAGAACACGAACGACCAAAGATCGCAAAGGAACGCGCATTACATGCATGAGCTAACTCACACACACACACTCGCAGATAGTACAAATCACCGGGCGAGGTGAAAATTAAACGCGTATCAAAGATGTCGCAGCCATTCGGTGGATGATGGGACTGACAACGGGATTGAATTGGAATCGTTAGATATTCACGCGAACAAGGTGGCTAAATTTGATGAAAACCAGGAAACGCATGTGTCTCTATGCCGAGGCGAATTCGAACTTGAGATGAAACAGGTATCGAGATTTCTCTTACAGTGGAACTGAAAATTAACGTAGTTCAGACTTGTTTCTACTGTTCTGCCTAAGATTGACAAAAGTAACCATCAATTTATCAACATAAGCTCTGTACTACGATACTTTATCGATTATAGAATCAGAAACAATTTCTGTGATGCACTCAAAATAAAATCGCAAGATTTTTTTGCGATTTCGCAAGATTTTATTGCAGCTATCAGCACTTCTTGGTGAAAATCGATAACGATAACGTTTAAGTAATGAACCTATGGTTGCTTCGATATTTTTAGCTCAGCAAGGGAGACAAATGAATAGGTTCTTGAGCAATCTGTGTACAGTCAGTCACTCAAACGCATAATCATGGGTTTCATTATTTCGTACAACGCTTATTGAATTATGATGCGTGATATTTCTGAGCCATACTTTCGATACGTTTTCAACTTTTGGGAGTACCATTACAGTTTTTGTAAGAACAAGAATTGTACGCAGAATGTAAGAACTTAATCATCATTGTTTGTCTTTCTCCGATCGCAAAAGTGAGGCAAACGTCAAAAAGATGGCGCACGTGAAAAATGGTTCTTCGAGCTGTCTGTGCAAAGTTAATGGTGATAAAAAGAGAAGAAAATCTTCAATAAAGTCAGAAAGTTACTATCACTTTCAGTATTAAATACTACGATGTTTAACCTCTCTTTAACTTGGATTCCTCCATTGCCATCACATTTTTATTACTTGCCCATCATGTCAATTTTTTTTAACGATTTAATTTATTTGAACAGGCTCAATCGAGTCAACTTTACAGAGCCAAGTTTTCATTATTATTTACATCAACTGTCTTAAAACTAAAGTTAGGGAGGTAGAACCGATTGCTCGTGGTCTTCTCGAGGTTCATTGAAATAACAATTTAACGGGGATGGGAGGATAGGCGGAAATTTAAAGTAAGGTTTACATAACACATTTATTTTAAATACTGAATCGTCTAATCATAACTCATAATTAAACAACTTTTGGATTAAAAAAAAACTAAAACAAAACATTCATGTTATACTAATAACAATCTAAGGCTTTTGTTAGACGAAAACACATAAATGGTTTTCATAAACTCCAGAACACGCGCAGCCTAAATATCTCGAACCTTTACAATGGGTTGTCTACCTCGACCCCAAAGGGAATCATAAAACTCAGATCTGACTCCACGATTCTCAGAACATCACCAAATGACGTGATCTGCGTCCTGGTAACGTTGTCCACATTCACAGATATTGCTGTCACTCAGCCCAGCACGGTATAAATGAGCCTTCAAACAATAATGATTGGACATGAGGCGAGACATCACACGAATGAAATCTTCACCCACATCGTTCCTCCCAAACCAGGATTTCTTCGACTTCTTTGGGATGATGAAATGTTGCCATCGTCCCAAATCTCCTCTACTCCATTTATATTTCCAGCTGACGAGTGACTGTTGACGGAAAATAGGAAAAATGTCGCCTTCCATAGCGCCCACCTTTGCAAGCGAGTCCGCTTTCTCATTGCCCGGAATTGAACAATGAGATGGGACCCATACAAAAGTGATGATAAAATAACGCGATAAAGCACTTAGAAGCTCCTGTATTGTCATGAGAAAATACGAGGAGTGCTTTACAGGCGTCAATGAGTGAATAGCCTCTATAAAACTGAGACTATCCGTGAAAATGAAATACTGATCCGGTGTAAGATAGGCAACGCAATATTAGACGCGATATTTTTAACTGTTGGGTGTACCATAATCATTTTTGCAAGAAGAATAATTGTATTCGGATTGTAAGAACTGATTGATTTTGAAATTGTTTCACCTAATAATTTTCAATAAATCTTAGTTCAATATTTTATGTTTCTATTCTAAACTATAATTTAAAAAGCGCTTACTTATTAACTGAGCATTCTAAAAGTGGCTTGTTGAAATAGTTTTATATATATGCTATATACTCTACAACAAACTGTTCGTTCGTTTTTTCTACCATTGAAATGAAAGTCTCCAATTTCTCAATTTCAATAACCTCTTATCAATTTTCCCACTGCCGCACTCTAACGGAACTATCAATATTATTCTCTGCATATTTTTCGCTAGTTAGTCGACTTAAGTTAAGCACTCCTAAAGCATGTTGATTCGAAAATATTTTCTTTAAATTGAATTCGTTGTTTCTTGTTTTCTTTATTCTAAGAAATGCTATTTAAGTTCATTAGCGTTGCTCATGGAAGTAAAACTTTTACTTTTATCTCAATAATAAATCCTGGTGAGTGTGAGCTTATTTAGTGGAATACCTGTAAATAGAAATAAATCAATCAAAAACTCTAATCTTAGAAAATGAGACCCACAAATATCGCCAAAAGCTTATTTTTAGTCGGATTTTCATAAAACTTTCAAGGCATAATCTACAACATTGTGGTTGGATTCTATTCCATTGGTTTATTATATCTCTTCTCCATGGTTAATTCAATAACAACAATAACACCCTGAGGCACCAAGAGTGCACATTAATGTTTTTTGTCAGTGCACGGCAGGTAGGAAATCAAACAGATGTTTTTTTTTTAAATTGAGCGAAAGGGCATCCAGTGGTACTCGAACCATGGACGTCAACTTTTGCCTAACATCCCACTGCGGGGTAGGTCCAAGCACGGAACAAGTCCGCCACTTCAACAGGCAAAAATTGACGTAAGGAAAGACGCTCATGTACCACTGTGGCTTGTATAGTTATTCTAGCGATCTATTGTGTGCACTCTGTTCATTGATGCGCACATGGGAGAGGAACTCTCTCCTTTTTTGGGTTTGTTTTGATTCGCAACGACTGAGATCACTCATGTAACACGTGAAGTTATGTCTGTATTTCCTAAACACTTTTCCTATGGTCTGCTGAAAATCTGCAACACAATGAGTCTTAAAAAAAAGTTAAAAATTATGAAATTTTTGCTCGACAAAAAACAATTCGCCATCAATAAGCTTATGTTTTGTCAAACCTGTTGGGTGCCAAGAAATGCCCGAATTATGCCCTTGCAACCACAAGATATTGGGCAATTGTAGGGTCGACTTCTTTTTGTACTTCTACACACAGTTTCATCAAAGCCAGTCGTTTCCGAATGCTCGAGAGGTTTTACAAAGTTTGACCTTCATAAGGCCCAAAACTTTTTAATCATACGGAGTGCCTGCGAGATCGATGGGCTGAATTCTTGTGGTACAAAAACTCCTCAGGACCGCCCAGCCGTGATGTGGCCACGTAAAACTCCAGCCCCGGAATCTGCTGTGTGTCCGCCTTGATGAAAATCTCTATGTTCATCACGACGAAGCTCGGTTTTGCCAGCCACTCTCGGTATAACTTCCTGGTAGGTTTATTTGAAAATCAATTTGAGAAATCTCTTAAAAGATGTTCAGTGCTTAGAAACAACTTTCCTCAGATGTAAAAATATAGTATTTAAAGCCTGCCCACGCTGAATTTTGGACACCAAAATAATAGCAACAAGAAAATATTACACATAATTCAACAAAACCAATTGTTTATTTCACAAAAATAGAGTTATATCTACATTAAAAACAGTTGATTAAGATGAAATTCTCCAACTTTCTGTGATCCACCCAGGTTCCGTACGGTATCCTCAGATACATCCGCCATGACGATTCTCCATCTTCTCTTGAAATCATCGGTACCATTTGTTTTCATCTTAGTTTCGAAGAGTTTCCGCTTAACTAGAGCCCTGTACTTCTCTATTTGGCGAAAAGTTGGACAGTTTGGTGAATTGGTTGTTTTTGGCACGTATTTGACCTCTCGTACCTTATACCACTCCAGGACGGATTTCGCATAGTGACAAAGATAACTCAGGCTGAAACAGTAGCTGACCGCTCTTGCGGACATTCTGATAATCGGTAGCAACCGATCCTTATTGATAGTGTTGATAGAGACGGAATTTTTAGATTTCATGGACCCTTTCTTTGTCCGAAAATGCTCGGCAATGGTGTTCTTTTGCACAGCGGTACAAAAAGCCAACCCGGCAGCTGTTTAAAGTCTATGAGTACATAGGTTTCGTCATCGGTACCGTAGTTTTAGTTTCTTGGCAAGATCGCGTACCGACAAAATTCAGATTTTGCTGCCGTTCGTACAAAATTTGTCTGTGCACTCCAACTTGATTCGACGCCATTTTACTGAATGTAACAAGAATGTGAAAATGTCGTATCGCGAAATAAAATGGCGCGTTTCAGCTGCCGTATAAGTGAAACGTTTCAGCGATCCGTGAATCAAGCCAGCTAGCTTACCTCTTAAAAACTCTCAACATCGCAATCAGGAATATCAGTCGCATGACAAGTGATGTCAACGCGACAATCAAAATCATTGCATGCAATTCTACGTTGTACTCAAGTGGACGGGTTCACGAAAGTAAAATAACTTGGCTTCTTCTGCCGTGAACGTTGTTGATGACGCGTAGTTAGCAGCTCTGGCTCCAATGCTGGACGGATATCCACGGGATGGGATTCTTACACCTATTGCCAGAACGGGGAATCCAGCACGTTCTCCGAAATAAGGGTTCCAGTGAAAGGTGACGAACAGACCAGTTCGACTTACTGAGAAACACTTGCCAAAACACTGAAGCTTCTTCAAGAACTATCGTTTACAAACTATTCGAGACACTGTACAACCAAGCCTAGCGAGTGGAATGCTTCTTAATAATTAGCCACTAAGAGATTGTCCTTAGATTGTCAAAGTGATAGCACCACTTCACTGCGAGACTAGCTCCTCAACTTTTTACCGCCCCGAACTACACTTGTTGCTTTCCCAGGATCAAAAAGAGAGCCAGCTGGCGGACACTCAGAATCGGATGATGATCACCTCATCTTTTGATGATAATTTTCATTATGATGGAGCGGCAAAGCTAACACCGAAAATTGAATTTCAGGTTGGAAACTCGATGAGAGGTTATAATATGTAATGGAAGAAAATAAACTACAAAAAAAAAATCATTACAAGTATGAGTAACTGGTGTAATTTTTCTAAACCATGTCACTTACTGCATAAATTTGCTACGCATCCTGTTGATCAACCATATTCAAAACAATAGAAAGTTCAATTTGTGAGAAACAATATGATATATGGAATGATCTCACCAATTTCTCATCAATTGCTTGGCTCTAACTGATAGCTATACTGAAAGATGTAACAGTGGTTGGGATCTAAACTTAGGGTACAATTGGCCACCAGAGGTCCATCGCATTATCTATGCATAATAAAACAAATTCAAAAGTTTTTTGAATGTCATCAGATATATGGGGAAAAATGTTGAAATTTGAAAACTGCAATCGAGTAGCCACCCTATCAAAGAAACTTAAAACATAAGTTTGAAAACTTGAGCTTAGACAAAATTGTTAAGCCCCTGCAAGTTTTGTAAAACTTCTGGAACAATAGATAACATATGTAATTCCAGATGGTATGAGTACTACAATATTCTTTTCACAATTTCAGAGTTTAATTTAAGAACTTACAGGAATTTATTGCACGCTAAAAGGCGAAAGTCGATTGTTTGGATTGCTCTAGCACTAAGTTTCTATTCAGATAAGCAAGTGTGCATCAATGTTTGTTTATTGTTATTCTTCAAAAGAGAAATTTCGTTCATCGACATTCTACGAAATTTTTTCTATTTTTTAAATGCAAACATTATCGGAATTAGAGGCATCAAAGCATAGTCGGTAAACGTGTCGGTTTGTCAATCTGGAATGGGTGCAGAGGTTAGATTCCCAATAAAGGCGAATGTCTTTTCGAGTGGGAACTTAGTTCAATTAAACCGGAGCTTAAGCATATCCGTGGGCATTCCACATATCACACAATTGGATGTTTTAAAATCGCAAGAACCCTCAGCGAAGAACTGTGGAAGTGATTCAGATAAAACTAACTTGAGGCGCAGACAGAGCCCCATAGTGCATATAAAGCCAAGATGAAAAGCCAAGAAGAATTCGTCCAAATATTCAACCATCATATTAATGTTTGTCAATAAGCAGTTAGCAATATTATCAAATAAATGCAAGCGTCGTTTAGCACATAAGAATGAGTGAAAGTGATGAGAAAATAAGTTCATTCAAACACATCATTCGTCAAATTGCGTATTTGCCAGTTTCGGTAGACATAATTTTACACGAAATCTTTCTTGGCGTTCCCCGACTTCTAACAAGCATGAATTACGTCTAGTGTAAAATTCATAATTTCTAAGTGTGTGTCAAAACCAAACAATTTCTTCAGCTTTACTTGATTGTGATAAGTTATTTCTTTGTTATTACTGCTGACTTCATCTCACGTCAATACCACAGGATGAAGAAGTAGCCTAGTAGCACACTTGTTGCCAATCGGTTGAGGTAACATAAATATGACTTGCTAAGTCATAACCAAGTTACTACAACTAATTATGATCGTAGAGTGCTACTTGGCAAGGCATTCACTGTCAGTGCTTTGGATTTACCTTATAGGGATTCGACACTGTTCCATGAAATTTGATCTTTTGTGACTTGATTTCAGTGAAAATTGCTTGGAATTTTTTCGAACCGTAATCTATCTGATAAAACGCGACCATAACATTATTTGAGAGGGAATCGATTATATTCACTACGTATTACTCAAAATGTATGAAAGTTTCTGTTTGTTTGAATAACGAATATTGTTTTTGTTCATTTCTCGAAACCAACGTAAAAACAAACACGTCAGTATCAAAGAGGCTTGCTGCGATCTCCTCAGTGACAGCTCTTGATTGGCCCAAAAGAGTACAACAACCCATAATCAGTTCTACAACTCTAAAATTTCAAAAAATTAACCACCTCCTTCAAATAACCGCACCATAAAACGCTTATTCCTTGATAAACTTTCGCCGAAGTACCATTTCAATCCTCACCTCCAACTCCTTGGACTGGATGGATAAAACTTTCCCGTCTATTCAGAACTGAAAATCCATCTCCACCATTTCTGTCCGGAGCAAACAATTATAATGATTTATGTCTTCTAATTATATGGCAGAAATAAAATGAAATTGAAATTCCTACCCCCCTCCCACCTACTCAAATTCAGTTCGCCCATTGGAGAAACAATAAAATCCGACCGTCGTCTTCGTCGTCGTCGTTTTCGTCGTCAACGAGGGTATTCCAAAATTTCTAGCTGCTGCTGCTGCTTCTGCTGCACATTTGAAGCTGAACTTTTCCCCTCGATTTCCATTTTCTCCTCAGTTGGAGAAGCCGCTGCTGCAGTCAGCAAAACTATTTCGTTGAATTTGTGCCGGGTACACCTGCAAGTGAAAATTCGATTTGCCGCGATTCCAGAAACCGGGATCCGAAATGGAATTCGTTTTGCAGCGATCCAACGGGAGCGAGTGCTTGCAAGTTCCAGTCGGTAAAGCTTGATGTTGTTAATTAAGAGGAAATCATACCCCCCTATGTTTGCTTTCACGAAGGTTGCTGGAAATGATGCTTCAGAATCCCCACGTGTAAAAGTAGTTTAGCAGTTTAATAGAAGTACAGTGAAGTTCCCGGTAGGAGATTTACGAGCCGAGAACCTTAATTGGAACGTGCTGCCGCCGCAAACAAAACTGGTGCTGGAGTTGCTTTAAGCCCAGCACGTGAGGATAACTCCGGAGCGGAACAGGTCTATGCAGATCAATCCCAGTGTTCGATTACATGTTCTATGGTGGGTTTAGAGTTTGAAATTTCTCCAGTGTCAGAGTTCGGTGAAGTGGAGATCCGAATGTCAATAGATTATATCCGGACTTGACATAGATTTTCATTTGTCGAATTTAATTCGACATTTTTTTTACGTTTTTTTACACATACAAAAACCGACTATTTGAATTGTCATACACCCAGAGTTCTACAGTTCTTTATCTGTCTAATTCAGGCTAAATTTCACAACACTTCCGAATGGCAAAACATTCACTTTCAGTTATTACTATCGGCAAATGAATAGGCAAATCCTGACTGAAGTAGACGCAAACATAATTCACTGCGTGCGGTGAAATAAACGCTAACACACAGGCAGTTGCGGCGATGGTCTAGCCTAATTAATCATCGCCGAAGAGTGGCGTCTCGGCCGTCGTCGGCGTCGTCGTCGTCGTTGTTGTCATGCGATGGCGATTCCTTGATCAAGATCGAGCTGCCAACTCAAGATGTTGTCGCGGAGTGAGGGATAAATTATGATTTTTATGAATGGCTTAATTCATTCATAATTCATCTTGCTTTTGTTTCATTTTAAGTGCACGATAGTCTGGTTCATCGTCGCTCCAAATTCAAATTAACTTCTAGAAAACTTCAAGCTTAGTTATCATCAAATTATTCACTGAAATGATATCAGTAGAAAACTACATTAAATTTTCAGCAACCTTGTCTATGGGTTCAGCGAAGGACCGTGCGTCTCCACGATATTTGCGCGAATCTCTGTTACCCTTAACAGTCTTTATGAAAATAAATGATTTTAATTTGATCCAGACAGCAGAGGAACGGCAGTAGCCTAACACAGTTTCTTATAATTTGATGAATTTCCACTCCCGCTAGGTGAATCCAGTGCGGTTTGAATGAAGACAAACCAATATGAATCACCATTTTCGCACTTAAGCCGGCTTCACAACCGTCTTCGTCGTCCGTCCGTTCGTCCGTCAGTTGGAATGTTGGGGTACGGGAAGATAGATGATTGTTTTGGTTGGTTTCGCTATCACATTGGGCTCGGAGAAATTTCGATTGTATTCGTTGTGTGATATTGTTGAAGAAAGTTTTTTTTTTTCGTTTGAGAAACGATTCGGCCAAACGAGTTTGCAGGAATTTCGTGTTTGAATGATGTACGATTGATTGATCCCGGAATGGATGGTTGGTCTTCGTTCATGGAAATTGGAACTGAGGAATGGGCTGTTGATTGATATTCCTAGATGATGGCGTCGGTGGTGTAGTGGTAAGAGTGGCTGCCTTCCCTCCCCCAGTTGGTCTGATCAATTCTAGGCGGTGTCGTTGGGATTTTCTGAGACGAAAAATCTCCCGTTGGTTCCGACCCATGTGTTGATGGGTTCGACTTGTAGGGTCCATGGCTTGCAGACCATCCTCATGATGAAAGTCACATAAAAACGAAACAACAACAACAATATTTCAAGATAGTATAGTATAGCATAGCTCAGCATAGCTAGATTGCACAATAGCGTAGGTGGTACAAGTTCTGAACTGTTGTTAGGTTGACGACGACCACAATTACAAATAACCTGCCAAACTATGTACTTTTTAAAGAACTTCGACAATTGTTTGGCATTGAAATGATCATCAATCCAATAATTACTCGGTTTAATCACCGTGAACATGTACTATTTTGTTTTTATCGGTGAGATGGACGTGCCACGTTGTAATGCGGCATCAAATTCAAGACCAGGAAGCTGCTTAAAGTCTGCTCTGACGCTTGTTTCATCATCCATAAGCACGCAGTAAAATTTAATCAGCAATTTGTCGTACAGTTTACGTGTCCTTGTTTCCCATTTATCGGTTGCTATTAGATAGTGATTTGTGAACAATCCTCTGAGATAAAGGATGTGCCGGTGCCCCCTTCCAAAAGACCAGAGCTGTCCTGGGCACGTCATTGCAACTGGTGGGGATAAGAAAGGAATGTTAGTCCTACACATACTTAAGAGAGATGCGGTGAACACCACAATCCCTAATAAGTGTCACGGGGGAGGTGGAATTATATTAGTAGGAAGAGTAAGCTTTAGGATACGCTCAGCTCTGCGATGTTTGCAATTACAATTGCAATTAGTACACAGGTGAACTGTATGCTCTTGAGTCCGGGAAAGTATACCGTTGTCAATTTTTCTAGGAAGAAGTCTTCTATTTTCTTAGGTTATTCCTTGGTTCAAACTCGTCTGCAAAGATACAACCGAGTAAAGAACCTTGTTATGATACTCGACGATAAACTGACGTTCAAACCTCACCTGTCCTACATCATAACGAAAGTTTCCTGGAGTCTCGGCTTCATTTTTCGAGTGGCTAAAGAATTTCGATACGTGTACTGGTTTAAGTCGGTGTACTTTTCGTTTGTGAGGTCCACCGTGGAATATGCGTCTTGTATTGAATCAGTTCAACGACATTTTATACGGAACGCTCTTCGTAGACTGCCTAGGAGAAACCCTTTCAACCTTCCGAGTTACGAGAGTCGCTGCCTTATGATTCATTTGGAAACACTTCAAATTCGTCGTGGAGCCGCGAAGGCACTTATCGTCGCGGGTTTGTTGTCAGGTCGAATAAACTGCCCTTCACTGCTCGCCGATATTTCACTCCAGGTTCGTAGACGTATCTTACACCACCCTCCTTAGGGCTCTACACATGGGATCCGTCTACGGGACAAACTCTGGAATGATTGATTTGCAACGTGCCTTTAATTATGTGTCGTTTGTTTTCGATTTTAATGTGTCGCGAAACTATACAAGACTGTAATTCTATAGTACACCCACCATCACGTTCCGTACGGTATCCTCAGAAGCGCTCGCCGTGATGATTCTCCATCTTTTCACGAAATCATCAGTACTATTCGCTTTCTTCTTTCGAAGAGTTTCCGCTTAATTAGAGCCCAGTAATTCTTCATTGGGCGAAGTTCAGGACAGTTTGGTGGATTGGCTGTTTTCGGTACGTATATGACCTCTTGTACCTTATACCATTTCAGGGCAGATTTCGCATAGTGACAAGAGGCCAACTCAGACCAAAACAGAGCTGGAGAGTCGTGCACGGCGGGTCAAGTTAACTCAATTTCGACTCACTTTCGTCAAAAGCGGAGTCACTCATATATTAGTAAATGTAACTGGGATTGACAAGTCGACATTTCTAAGACACCAACTTAAATCAGATCGATGTTTGCCAAAATCAAATACTTCTTTTGTAATTTGGACACCTTCTTAGTCCGAAAAGTCTAGGCAACCACGTTCCTTTGCATTGTGGTATAAAAAACCAGACCCGAAAGCTGATTAAAGTCTTCGAGTACGTATGTTTCGTCGTCCATTACGATACGAGAAATTCATTGCAAAAATTTGGTGAAAAATTCATTAGCATGACTTTTTGCTGTCTTGTCATCGTGGTTGGGCGCCTTTTTCACGTTATACGCCATCAGTCCTTGCCTCTGTTTTTTCTTTTTGTACGTATGATTTTGACTTCTCGAGCCACATTTTGCACAGAAAGATTGAGATCTGTCTCAGTAATGGCTACCAGCTACTTGTCCATTTGTGGAGCATACTCTTCGATTTTTTTCTTTTCCAACCTTCCAATACATAGTCAAGCGCTATTCAAATGATTTGCAAACTTTGCTGGTCAAATGATTTGCAAACTAAGTTTAAGTTTCTTTGCAAAATCGCGTACCGATAAATTCGGACGTGGCTGGGTAGCTCAGTGGTTACCCGTTCTGTTTACTGAGCAGCTCTTTCTATCACCACTAGATTTAAAATAACTCTATCACCACTAACCTGCCACACTAACACAAAAACTACGTTACGCCTGATCTTCTTTCAAAAAAAAATCAAAAGATCGCGTATCGATCAATTTGGATTTTTCTGCCGTTCGTACAAATGTGCAATTCCCCTTGCTTCAACGCAGTTTTACTAAATGTAACGAGAATGAAACATGTTATACCACGAAATGAAGTGGAGAGTTTCAGTTGTCATATAAGTGAAACGTTTCAGCGATCCGTGAAATAATTCAACATCCATTCTGAAAGAAAAGTGTCCACAATTTAACGTGGACAGGCTTTAAAGAGTTGATTTCACTTGTGTTTCATTTGAGCAGCATAAAGAAATTCTTCTGTGTCGTAATTTGTACGGAGGTCCATCGTTTTCCTTCGCTTAACGAACTCAGAATTATCCTTGAAAGAAAGTGGTTAACGTCCACGCTGCGAGCTTGAACCTGAGCTGAATATGGCAAAATATGGAGTGGCAATTCAAACGACTCATCCATAAAACGTGCATGGGCCGCTAACACTTTGCTCGCGTCATATTGTGCTTTAATGGCTTTAATTTCCTGGAATCGTTTGCTCAAGTAACGGACACATTCTTCAACTTCCTTTGCAACTCCGGGCATAATATCGGGTTCTATTTTATGCGAACGAATAATAAAGTTGTATATTTCAAGAGATTTGATCGATAAATCTACCTTGGCATTCCTTTAAATCGAGAATGTTTCCCGAGAATTTCCAACCGAAACTACAAAAAAAAATCCAATATTTGTCATCAGAGGTTTAAAACTTATAAAATTGGACCGGTCTTTTTTCGAATATGAACCTACCTGCATTAGTTGAAGCCATTTTGATTGAAAGCTCAACTGTGTTTGTACGATTTGAAAAAAAAAACACACTACGTATAGATCGCGCACGTACTGAATATATCCTGAAATAACATTAACAAAAGGCCGCCTACTTATTGTAGCTTCTAGTTTCATTGTCTAAATGTAAACATAGGAGAACGGGCTACTTAATCGACATGTTTCATATTTTCCCATACAAACACCTCTGAAACTGCCCGACCAAAAGGAAATAACAAAATTATTTCAAGTTTTGTAATCCAGTTGTTTTTACAACAGAGGTTATTAGAATTTAGATCGCTGATGTTGTTAAAATATCAGAAATTGTAACAAAAAATCCTCAAGAGGTAACAAAATTATGGCAAACTGTGATATAGATATAACATAGACAAAACAGACTTTGTAACCATTTTGTTGCGATAAAGCAAAATCATATTAGCTAGTGTTCGAATTAATTTGTTTCTTTACGCAAATTTTGCCTCGTGGGCTATTATATCTCAATTTGTAATAAGTATGTTCTAAAATTATCCAGATTAAAACATCTTTAACAAATTTATATCATAATCAGTTAGCCGTAACCAGGTTTGTTATAATTTTGTTATTTTTATGATATACCCTTCTGGTCGGGTGCCTTGTAAAATTTAGGTGACTTGCTCGTTTCTGCATAGAAAAAGTCAAACACATGCAATCATTCAACGTGATCGTACTCAGTCATTTATGAATTGGCGCTAACCAAACCTTCACTTCTATAAAAAACACGTCTTAGCTTCAATATAAGTATTTTCTCTTTTTATTATATTCTCGGATTGTCATTTTGTTACAGAATTTTGTTACAAAAGGTAGAGTGACCTTAAGTGGTTTTTAGTGACATGGCGTTTCACACTCATTTGTTAGCTTTGATTATTGTGAGAAGCTGATGATTGCAGTATAATAACCGTTATGAAAACATTGCAGTTTTCAATCATTTACAAAGTATTTTAAATTTGAACAAATATCTGAAAACAACTTTTAAGCGGTTGAAATTAAAATTAAATTATTAATTAAAATTAAAATCTCATTCAACACAGCACCCATACCAAAAGCTCTCGACTTTGATTTTATGTATATGAGGGCAGTTTATTTTCTCATACTTGATTGGGATTGGGAAAAGTTTTTTTTAAATAGTGTTTTTTAAAGAAAGTGAATGTTCTTCTACTTGTTTTTTTTTATTTGGGTTTATTTCAGTCTTAGGCTGCTTTGCTACCAAAAGGAGGAACTTCCACCCTACATATTGCACTTATGAACCCAAAAGGCATTGCTTTCCTTCCAAATATGACCGGAGATTTTTTCGCTTCAGAAAAAAATCACCGACCTCGGCTGGATTTGAATCTAGACCCATTAAGTAGACATGTAGCAAACGCGCTTACAACTACACCATCATCATCGAGATCAGTGTTAATAAGTCAGTCACAATTCAGCCATTTGGGTTTAGAAAATATATGCCCAATGCTTCAAGTATTTTGCCTGTTTTTTTTTTTCATTATGTTATAAACAATGTAACTAATCAAATTGATGTGTTCAACAAACTTCTTGGAAAAAATAAAATCAACAATTTTGTTAAACAACATTTTATTGCGAGTCGCTCAAAACATTATAACATTCTAATAAACTTGTGAACGATCTCTTCATCAGACATGACTTAAAATAACTGAACGCTTCTCTAAAGACACCAACATGATTCATCTTAGTGCTTTTAATAATGTTTTCTTCTAAATCTAAAATGATGCCGAAATTGGTCTCCGATCTACAGTTCATTTGCATTACATTTAATATTGGTGTATTTATTTTTCCACATATTACAATATGGCGATTGAAAAAAATCATTTTCTTTCCCAAAAAGCCAATTTTTCTTCGCAATGGCTACTATAAAACTATTTCGTCTCGGTGACTTCCCTTAATGCCAGTTTACGGTTTAATGTATTTACTGGTGGCAAAATGGTTTTAAAACGCCTTTTCAACTGACCATTGTAAGAAAGGTCCCCATAAACCTGACTAAAATTTGAAACCTATTGGCACCTCTTGCTGCCATAATAAAACGAAATTGATTTCTTGTGGCTTTCATGAATCTTGAATAAAACTCAAAAAAGCTGAATTGTTTTGGCAATGTTATTTGGGATGATTATACTTGCCACACAAGCACACTCATGCAAAAATGGTACCTGGTTTCCAAAGCTTCGATCTTACTTATCTTTGAATCAGCAAAATTTCGTTAAAAAAAAACTGAGCTGATCAAAATCGTCATGAAATTATCCAAATGGTCATAATTTTATTGAAGGGCCGCTGAAATATCCTTAAAAAATAAATTGTTACAATCTCGGACAAAAAAAAACAACAAAAGGGGAGATGAATCGCTTCAAACTTATTTTAATATGCAGCAATTTTACACCCAAACAACTCAAAACAATTAACTCCCCCAACCCGGTCTTACGAGCAGCAACATTGTTCTGCGGAAACAATCTTAGAAGAACCCGTCGTAAAATTTGTAACTACCCACTTACATCCAAGGCACGGTGCAGGACAGTCACAAAACTGGCCAATGTTTTCCGCTAAATTAAGTGATTTAAACCTCTGGAGGCAGCGATGATCCTGACGCATTGCCCTCAATGGTCCACAACTGATTCCGGCTGGTTTCCTATGCCTATGCGACGGATGGTCGTTATCCTCCAAGTCCAATCGCTGATACCATTTTATTGCTCCTTTTCACTTTGGCACCCGCCGGAGGCCGGTCTGGCGAAAAACAGAAATACTGCTTCTCGCTGTCAAACATTTCCAGCGTCCATGTCTTCGGCGTGTCGTAAACATGCGTAGAAAAAGTAAATAGCTTTCCCGGTGCTTCCTCCGTTCCTTCGCCCCGAGTTTCCCCTCAAAACGGCTGTAAAAGAAAAGAAGATGATTTTCTACGGCTCGTTCGACAATTTCCGTCTCGATGGTGGAGGATGAATGTTGAGCTAAGACACATGTTGTTGACCTTTCTCACTCTGGAAATCCCCGGTTCGGACATATTCCACGCTGGTGGATGTCTTAATCGAAAAAAGTTCACATATGTCACCGATAGGAGGATCAGTCTGTCGGTTTTTCCTTTTTTTTTCTTTTTCTTTTATAAGTAACACATGCCAAGGTCAAAAGCGTAGCAGAGCAATTCCGATGGAAAGGAAGACTGCCAGTGTCAGTTCCAGCCAAATCAGCAATCAGCACGCTTATTCTTCTGCTGTGGGAAATCTGACGCCGTGTGATGTTTGCCATTAACGAACAACTCCACTTGGAATTTACTGAAGATGATTCTAACGATGTTTTTGTTTGTCTGTATGTTTTGAAAGGAGAGTGATGGTGACGGCAGTTCCAATGAATAGCATGCCGTGTGATTACTTATCTGAATCCAAACGAACCATGCGTCTCCACCAAAATTTGATCGCTGACTTCTAGTGCTGGTTAAAGTTAAACATTTGGTCCGCGAGACGTCGGAATTGAAAACAAATAAAACGGCCATTTACTGGTTTTGTTTTGATTGGTCGCGAGCAGCACGAGCACTTTTTGGCCGAACTTTACGACCCATAAACACCCGTTTGTCTTTGTTATTTGTTAAGGAAATTGTAATCAAGTCCGAGCGTTTTATGCCGTCGGGCGGCAGACGGTTTGTATCAGGAAGTGGACCTCGGTTGGGATCGTCGTAGGAGGCCGGGGGAAGGAATGGGTGCTAGAGTAAAGTTGTTTGCCAAAATGTGGTTAGAAAAATGCCTCCGCTGTTTTTGGCAGCCGCGCGCACGCTATTCTTTGGGTGCACTTTGTATTTAGTCACCGCCTCCGCACGTGCCGGGTTCTTAAAAATATTTTACGGGGAAGGGAAATAATGAGCGGAACTTTTTTTTTGGTTATTTTCGCTAGACTTGAACTTGAACTTTTACCGGTGAGTGTATTTTTGACGAGTATTGCACAGTTGCGTCATTTTTGCTGTGTACGGTACTAAAAATAGTATTACAACATACAATTGCATAGAACCGTTTTGAAGAGATGTTTGCTTCTCTGATTCTACGCAACCATTCAAAGTTGTCTGTTTGGCAATGATGAAAAGTTTTTCTAATTAGGAGACTCCAGTATTCTCCCTGGCAAAATCTGTAATTCTCAAAATTCCTCTTAAGGTCATACCGAAGAAACGCTTATATAGAGATAATTTGTATGTTAACGCTTTGTTAAATGTTTGCACACATTTCCATGAGAAGCAGCCGCCACTCAAATAATCAGAAGTTTTGGAAAACACTGACAACACAATAACAGTAACGACTGTTCCAGAAAGTATAAGCACACCTTATTTTAACGGTCACTTTGAATATAATGAAACATTTCAGCATGTTTTGGCTACGTATCGTGCATAAATGGTGCACTGTGAGCGGACTCTCCTTGAGAAAATTGGCCAAGGAAAAGGGTGTAAGCGTCGGAGCGGTACGATCTGCGATTCGAAAATATAGAGAACAGTGTTCGTTTGAAGATGCGCCGAAGAGTGGTCGGAAATCCGGTCCTGTTAGTCCGTATATCGATAAAAAGATCAGGGATGTCTACAAGCGAAAAAGCATTGGCCAAAAGTGGTCAAAATGGTGGGAAGTACCACTGTGCAGAAGCGAATGGGTCATGTTCGAGGAAAAGTTAGAAGTCTTGGCTATGATTAAATATTTTGATTAAACGAGAGTAAAATATCATATAAAACACAAATACAAATATGATTTGCCAAATAAAATTATATAAAACAAAAGAAACATGACTTTTTTGTTATTTTGCAAGTGTGCTTATACTTTCTGGAACAGTCTATAACCAAATTTTCAAGAGAAAATACCCAATGGGTTATTTTTTATAACGTTTTTTGTCCGTGATGCAATTTGATGTGGGACACTCTTTACCCGCACTTTTTCTGAAAAATTTCACTGCCACGTTGGCGGTTTCCATCGCTCTTGTATTCTATCGTTCGCTGCGAGAAAGGACAATTCCAGCGGTATAAAAAGGTGCCTCTATTGTTTACGGATTTATGGATCATTTGGCCCTTGCATCTTTGTGATCAATTATCGAGTCATTTCCATATGCTAAACCGATTCAATGCGGGTGTTTTAACTCTGTATATCAACATAATTTATGGTCTACATACTTGAAGAAGTAGCAAAAACCATAAGAATGATAAAGTTTGCGAACAAATGTTTTTTCTAAGCTGTTCTAGACCTTGACATTGGAAGCATTCTCGAAAACTAGGTGGATATATTGATACACTTCTTGAATTTATTTTATACTTCTCAGCTAAACTTCAGGGAAATTTTCTTACTGATCAAATCTTCCAAACGAGGTGAGGTGCATAGTAAGGAATTTTAATTCCTGCATGAGTGTATGTCCTCATATTATGATGCGAACGGTTGGCCAAATGGTGTGTACCATATTTGAATATGGTGTCATGTGATGAATATCATTTTGGTAATATGAATGATTTTTGTACAAACAGCTTCTTCGGTTAGTCAGTGATTATCTCTTGAATTTCAGGGAAGCTCTCTCCTGATCTTCTGCAAGGCTCATTGCTAATCTTCTGGGAAGTTTCCTCCTGAACTTCAGGTAAAATTCCTCATGAACTTCTTGGCAGTCACTCCTTATATTTTTCGAAATTCACATTTAAGAACCCATCTTTATTTTCCAGAAACATTTGGTTAGTTTCTTCCTGAACATAGTTACTTTTTAAACTTCTTAAGTCCCATTGTGAACTACGAAGAAAATTTCTGCAAAAGTGGGAAAGTTCTCTCCAGAATTTCTTGGAAAATCCTCTTAAAGTTGTTAGTAGTTTCGTCCTGAACTTCCGAGAGGTTCTTTTCGGAACTTCCGAGATGTTCTCTTCTGAACTTCAGGGGAGTATTGTCCTGAACTTCGGGGAAGTTTGTTCCTGAATTTCTGAGATATTCTTGCTTGAACTACAAGAACCATCCCGCTATACTTCTGAAAAGCTTCTTCCTGATTTTATCAAAAGTATCTACCTGAACTTCTGTGATTTCCTGAACTTCGAGAAGTTTTCATTCTGAAATGCTGGAATGTTCGATTCGGAACTTTTGGGAAGCTCTCCAGCACTTCTGGGTAGTTCCAACTAAACTTTTGGTCTCTTCGGAACTACTGAGAAGTCTTCTTGTGAACTTCTGAGGAGTTCTTTACCGATTTTTTGAAAAATTCCGTCTTGGTCCTACAGGTAGTGCCCTCTCTGGTATGTTTCTTCCTGAAATTCGGAGAAATTTTTTCCGGAGCTTATCCTTTCCAAACTTCTGATTGGTCCATCCTGAACTGCGAGGAAATTTTATTGAAACTTTGGGAAAGCCGTCTCCAAAATTTATAGGAAAATTCCCTTAAATTTGTTCTTGAAGTTTCTTCCTGGACCTCTGAGAAGTCCTCTTCTGAACTTTTGGGATATTTTTTCCAGAACTTTGGGGAAGTTTGCTCCGGAACTATTGGGAAATTCGTGCTCAAAGTTATTGAGTATTGGACAAGGAAGTATCCCCAATGCTCCTGGAATTTTGAGAAATCCTTATACTGAAATGTTGAAATGTTCTCTTCTGAGCTTTGAAAAAGCTGCCTAGCACTTCTGGGAAGTTCCAACTAACCTTTTGAGAAGTTTCTTCCGGAACTTTTGGGAACATCGTCCTGAGGAATTTTGTTTACAGATTTTTTGAGACATTATAGATGCCTTTCCTGGTTAGTTCCTGTCTGAAATTTGGGGAAGTTCTTTTCTGAACTTCTGGGAAGTTCAATCTTGAATTTCTGGGAAGAACTCCAAAACCTCTGAAAAGTTCCAAACTTTAAAGAAGTAATCTTGTCTGCACTTCTTCCTGAACCTCTCCTGATTCTTGGGGAGGTTCTATCCTGAAATTCTGGTAAGTATGATATTGAACTTCGGTAATGTTCGGTCCTGAATTTTTGAAGGTTCTTCTTGCTTGAACTGCTTGCTCCCAATACTTCTGAGAAGTTTCCGCCTGACCATCGGAGAAGTTTTTTTTTCTCGAGGAAGTCTCTTCCTGAACTTCTAGAAATTATCTTCCCGAAGCTCTAGAAAATCTTCTTCTCAACTTTCCAGGATGTACCCTAAATTTTGGGTAGTTTCTTTCTATACTTCTAGGAATCTAGCACTAATTCAGGGGTATTTTTCTAAATCCGTAGTGCAAATGTACACTAAAATAATGCGTTTAGTAGTACTACTGAAAAAAAATCAGAGTTTTAAGATTTATTTCAATAGGTCATAACTTTTACTTTTGTTTTGTCCCCGAGCTACAACCGACAGAGCTTTTGAGCAAATGTTTGGATCACAAAAGTAATAGTATTCAATAAATTTACTTTAAGTTAATCCGACACAAGGCGTATTGGTGGTCCAAATAACTCATTTGCTAAGCATTAGTTTGCTGGTTTCACCTCAAAATCCTCTGGCGATGCCTATATAAATTTTAATCGGTTCGTTTTGTTTTAATATGATTAGAAATATTTGAAAATTGAATATGGCTTTAACAATGTGTGCTATATGGCTTTAACAATATGTCAGATGGTAAAAGTCCAAATAACACTACGTTAAATAGTTACCATGAAAAAACGAAAAGGTGAGATATGTCAGTGACATATCTGCAAAGTCGACGTAGGACTGCTTGTTGATGTGGAGGAATTGTAATAGAATTAATAAATATCTACTATATTTTGTTCAGTCTAAAGACTCATCAAACCATCTGTTATTAGTTTTAGTTTTCCACGAAAATTAATATAGTCAACTCTTTATATTTTTTGAAGTGGCCCTAAAAAGGGCCGTTTGGTATTCAGTTATTCGCTGTTCCTGGAATGATCCGAGTAGATTGTCGAGTACCGGTAATTGTCGAGTACCAGATGATGATTTGGTAGACAGTCGAATGGGTGGTCGTTGTTGTTGGTTCTGTTCCATGGAAGAAAAGCATATAATATTAGTCTTTAGGTGTTTTAGGAGCGTTAATATTGTGTATGAAAATCTTGAATTCAACTCTTTAGAACTCCTCAAGTGGCCCTGAAAAGGGCCGTTTGGTATTTTGTCGTTTGTTGTTTATGGTCCGAGTAATACAGACAATGGTCCAGTGCTAGGTGATGGTTGGTTGTCGAATGGGTCGATGTTGTCATTCCAGTTCATGTTCCACAATATCTGCTACCTGTTGATTTAATTGTTCGGGTGCTTCGAATGCGAGTACAGACAACATAGGTCTATGATACGAAAAATATGAACAATAACGTCTGCACTCTACGCCGATATTTTTAACAAACGTTAAATCTATACAAGAACCACCAAGTGTGGTTGCTTCATTCCGAAGGTTTGCTAAAGTAAATTTTAAATGTTTTGGCATAAAATCTAGAAAATCTATGTTTTCATGTTTGGAAACGTCAATGTTAAAGTCTCCGGTCAACACAACTGGCGTATCTTACGCAGCATACCTGAACAACATGCGAATCAAGAACAATTTTAAATTCTTGGTAGTTGTTCCTGGTGAAATGTTCACCACAACCAGCAGAACTTCAGTGTCCATTACTGATATATTAGCTGCACAAATGTCCCCGACGTTATCGACAACGCAGAACATCTCGTCATGATGTTCACTGAGCTGTTGGATCTTGTGGGTAGCAGCCATAGTGGTAGCCTTGTCCTGCTGATATATTGCAACACTACCTGCTCTCAAGTTGCAGCGTTTGAACTGAACGATGTAGTGGTAGCCTTCAATATCGACTAAAGAGTCATTGTCTAGCCAAGTCTCACTCAGTGCGAGGAATTCCACGCTTGTCAAAATCCGATCCGAGGCGATATCCATCACGTGAGCGTTCAAACTTTGAACATTGATGCTCATCAACGAGGTGGCAGAACCCTTGCTTTCCAAAACTTGGGATGGTTTATCCCCAAGTGTTTGTAATCGATGGTTTTCTAGACGCTGCAGCTCGTTCCTGAGGTCTACCATCTTAGGTGAGTTGCTACCTGTAGCATGATCGAGCTTAAAGGCTTTGGTTGGGTTTGTTAAATACAGCCCCTGGATTGACTGAACACGTGACAATCCAACATACACTAACTGCTGGGTACCGAGAGCTGCTGCTGCCAAAGCTGGGTGCTGCCACGACCAGCTGGGCACTGCTGGGTAACCAGAGCTGCTGCTGCCACAGCTGGGTACTGCCTAGCCGGGTGCTGCCTAGCGGGATATTGCCACCACCAACTTCTCCCACCGGAGATCCGCGCAGCTCCAATGCTGCCGAAAGAATGAGGCATTAGTTCAAAAATGGGTCTTTCATAAGCTCCCAGCTACTCGCTGATCTCGTTGTCCGCTCTGCTGTTTGCTGATTGGTTAATACGCTGATGTGGTATTTTGGTGCGAGTGTGATATTCTTCATTTCCCGCTCATTTCTTCTACTGGTGATTCATATCGAAATGAATATGAAAACAATTTATATGTATATATGATAATTAATATGTATATAATTTTGTTAAATATTCTAATAATAATAACAATTATTGTTATTATTTTAATAATAATGAAAATTATTATTAGAAGAGTTTAAATCAGTAAAGATATTATCTTTCAAATGTCTTTACACATAGCTAGAATATCATGAGAATTTAATTTATTTCTTCTATATTCTGTTTCTTCTCTACAATCAATTAAACAAACTCTTTAGTTGGGAAAATTGTGTTGAAAAGGACCCTTTTTATTAATTGTTGGGGAGAGGGGGGGGGGGTCTTCTCGAGTAGCAAGATGGCCTGAATTTTCTCCGGCCTCTTGGAGTAACGTCATGTTGAAGTAACGCCATGTAGTGAAAATGTTGATTAGCTCAAGATAAAATATTAATTTAACAAACTCTCTTATTGGGAAAATTGTTTTGGTCGCCCAGAAAGAACAGGTTGTATTAATTATCGGGGGGAACATAGGGATCAAATTGGCTTCTCGGTCTTCTCAAGTAGCAGGGTGGTGGCCTGAATGATTGGCGGGTAATCATTCTGTGAAATTGTCAGAACAGAGAAAATCGGGATTTACATATAGATAAGCAGCATCAGCTTCGGCCACTTTATCCGCTCTTGAAGTAACGCGAAGTAACATTACAACCATGCGTTGTAATGAAAATGTCGATTATCTTATGATAAATTAATATTTTAACAAACTCTTTAATTGGTAACATTGTTTTGTTCGCCCTGAAAAGGACGGGTTTTTATTTAATTGTCGCGGGGCAACATGGTACACGTTCGAAATGTGCTTCTCGGTCTTCTCAAGTAGCAAGATGGCCTGAATTTTCTCCTAGCTCTTGAAGTAACACCATGTTGAAGTAACGCCATGTAGTGAAAACGTCGATTTGCATATTGTTTTGGTCGCCCTGAAAAAAAACGGGTTGTATTAATTGTCGTGGGAACATGGTACGCGATCAAATTTGCTTCTCGGTCTTCTCAAGTAGCATGATGGCCTGAATAATTGGAAGGAAACCACCCTAAGAAATTGTCAGAACAGAGAAAATTAGGATTTACATATAGATTGACGCGGCTCGGCCATTTTATCCAGGCTCTTCAAGTTACGCCATGTTGAGACGGTGCGTTGTAATGCTATTTTCATTACTCGATTATCTCATAAGATATTAATAAAACAAACTCTTTAATTTGGCAAATTGTTTTGTTCGCCCTGAAAAGGGCGGGTTTCATCAATTGTCGGGGGAACGCGATCGAAATTTGTATGTATGGCCTGAATATATGACAGGAATCCACTGTATGTACTGTCATCGTCATCTGCTTTTAAGTCACGACCACTTGGTTTAGGGGATGGATGTGGGTCGAGACGTCATTCGTGTCATCGTCTCGCCTCATGTCCAATCATTATTCTTTGAACGCTCATTTATACCGGGTTGGGCTGAGCGACAGCAATCTCTGTGAGTGTGGACAAGGCTATCAGGACGCAGATCACGTTATTTGGTCTTGTGCTGAACATCGTGGAGTCAGATCGAGGATCTATGATTCCTTCGGCTCGAGGTAGACAACCCAATGTGCCAATTCGAGATATTTTGTCTGTACGTGTTTGGGAGCACATGAAACTCATTTATGTGTTTTTGACTAACATTAGCTTTAGATTGTAGTTAGTTTAAGTTTTTTTCTGTGTATGTTTTTTTCTTTTTCAAAAAATGTTCAAGTCAAAAGAAAACCATAAGTTGTATAGTTATGTGTTTCAATAATTTAGAATTTAAATATAATGTGTTATGTGAACCATACTTTAAATTTCCACCCTCTTCCCATCCGTAATTTGTAATCCCTATTAACCTCGAGACGGCCGCGCTTAATCGGTTTTATCCTCCTAACTTTAGTTTTAAGATAAATGATGTATAAAACATGAAAATTTGGCTCTGTAAAGTTGATTCGATTGAGCCTGTACAAATAAGTGATTAATTAAAAAGAAGTCACGACAGGCTGGGCACTGCTGGCTACCGACCGCCAGCTTCTACTGCCACGACCAGTTGCTGGGTACCGAGCGATGCTGCTGGGTGCTGCCCAGCACCGGGAGATCCGCGCAGCTCTAATGCTGCCGAACGAATGAGGCATTTGTTCGGAAATGTCGTTTTATGATGGCATCGGGTACCATTGCATGAACAAAAGGGGTATCAACTAAAGCAATGTGAATCAAATTCATTAAAAGGGGAGGGGAATCAGATGTTTCGCCAAACACTAGCGTAAAACAGAATCATCCTCTCGAGAACAAAGAATAAGAAGAAGAAGACGATGGGAGACGTCTCTTGCTTAGATTTGAAAACTGTGCTAGGAAATTTAGTTAATTTACTCTGCGAATCGAAATTATAAGACATCACCTTACATTTACGTTATTTTTAATAAGTTAATGTTAAAAATCAATTAACTTGATTACTAAAACTGATACGTAGAATTATTTCCAATCGATTGGTGCAAACGATATGAAAATCGTTTATGCAATGACTTAGTTATTATCGCTCAAAATCTCCCAAACGACCCGTAACGTGGTCGATTTCAGAAATTTTAGAACGGCGCCCCAGTATAGAAATGAAAGACGTAGTCCTACGTCAAAATGGCAATTTTTACGAACATAATTTTTGCGTAAGAGTTGGTATGTAATTCAGACCGAGTTCAGACAATAAAAAACCTATCAATGACAATTAACAATATTTGTTGATGAACAGGTTGTATGGTGAAAACGAGATTAAACTATTAGAAATCAATAACATATAATTTGGATTATATATCTCCCATACGAAATATAGTTTTGACTAAACAGCAAATTGTTTGTCTTTATGCGGGTTTTATTTATGGTTTAGTTGATAGTAAATACTATATATGAGTGCTTCTTGGTTAAAATACTCAGCAACCCCTTTTTTACGGTAAATTTCTCAAATATCATTTGTATTGTTGTGAAACTTGATTTTCGTTGTGACTTAATGGCAAAGGATCAATATTACCATGCTTTGACAGTAATTTTTCGCATAGGATTAAACACGCGTGGGAATGAACATTACCATAAGTAGGGACTTCATGTTACCCTCGAAAAGCGCCTATACGATACTTATCTCCGGGCCCCTTTGTGTCTCCAAAAGGCCCACCACTTCCGCTTCTTCAAAGATTTCTACGTTAAATGATACCTACGATATTTTAAAATATTTCAAGAAAGCTTCTTACCGTATCTTCTATACTCTTCAGATCCTCGTATGTTCTAAATCCGAACTACAGAGAACACCTTTATTTGAAATTCGAAAAATATTTTCAAATGTCTGTAAAAGTCTGCAACATGAATAAAATGTCTGCTAAATGTCTGCATCGTTAAAAAAGTCTGCAAATTTACAGACATGTCTGTGAATATGGAATCCCTGTTCACAACAGCTTTTTGAGTCTTCTTAAGGTTCCGTTTGACGATGGCCCAATATTTTTCGATTGGGTGGAGCTCTGATGTGTTGGGAGGGTTCTTGGCCTTGGGCACCACTTGAACGTTGTTGGCAGCATACCACTTCATGGCCCTTTTTCCGTAATGGCATGATGCCAAATCTGGCCAAAATAGAACGGAACAAGTGCGTCGCTTCAGGAAAGGCAGTAGACGTTTTTGTAGGCACTCGCTCTGATAAATTTCCTGGTTGACGGTTCCGGTCGCAATGAAAACTCTTCAAGCTACAGGTACAGATGGCCTGCCACACCAGATATTTCTTCGTGAACTTTGACAGTTTAATTTGCTTGAGAATATCTGCCACCTTTCCCCGTCCGGTTGCCGTATAAAATTCCTGTCCAGGAGGCTCTTTAAAGTCTGCCTTGACGTAAGATTCATCGTCCTATACTACGCAATCATACTTCGTCAGCATCGTCGTGTACAACTTTCGCGATCGTGCTTTGGCTGACGTGTTTTGTTTATCGTCGATTTGGAGTCACCACTTTCTTGTAAGTCGACAGTCCAGCTCGTTTTTTAGCTCTTGAAAGCTCTGATAACTGAAGTGCGAATCTTCAAATCAAAATAGAGGCATGATGATTCACGCGCACATCTTCAAAATGAGGGGTGTGCAAATAATTTCAATGCACGATGAAAGGAAATGCGTCAAGTTTAAGTCGACCAAATTATGAACGCAACATACGTTATGGTCCTATTTGTCGGACCGTTCTGCACCCGTGGTGGTTAACTCTGCAAATTTTGTCATTCTTATGCTTTTTTCCAGCTGTCCATGTCCGAATGGATTCCAGCTTCAATCAATTTCTTCTATTTGATGCATTTATTTCGGCCAACGAAAAATATTCAATCAAATAAATTGAAACTGCAAGCTCAACCTACCGCAGCATACCAATCAATTCACTCGTCGCCGGCTTTTCCTTCCTGGCTTCGCCAATAATGTTCAAGTTCAATGTCAACAAAACTAAATAAATAAACAAATACGAGCACCAGACAAAATGCAACACCGCTCGCCCCAGCATTGGTTTTTTTCAGTTTTACGACCATTTTTTCCCCGGCAGCCAAAATGTGCACCAACTTCATCCTCGGGGCACCGGTGGAGATTCACAGAAAAATTCATTTCATTTCGCCCTAATGTTCAGACCGCCCCGAGCTCAAGGGGGTAATCTTCTCGGTTTTTTTGCAACCGGTGTACTGGAATGAAACCTTTTTTTCCATTTCCATTATTTATTTCCCGTATATCAACACGGCCGATGAGAGTAACTGAAAAACTTAGTCGTATTTGGCATTCAAGGAGAATTCCTTGTTTGTTGTTCTCACATTCGAGTAAAATATGTATGTCAAGTATTTCTAAATTTCAAGCAGCTTCCATTGGCCGTGTAGCATCGAATGCTTCTGAGTTGCCAGAAGAACCTAAAAAGTCAGTATTACTGTAGCAAAATAATGCAAAGAAAATGAATATCTTAAGGACCATCTCAAATACGGCAGAGAACTGCTTCGGTTATCCAGGAAATTTAGGCCTTTCGAGCAGAGTATCCTCAAACAAAGATCACGAGTTCTATAATAAATCATGCCACATCCAATAAATACAAATTCCTGCGAGGAAACCAAACTAGCATTCAAAAAATACATTCTGGCAATCCTGGTTGGTGTGTATCCTTCCTGGAAGGGTCTGCCAATGCAGCACAACGAACGAATGAATGGATTGAAATATAAATAAAGCTCTAGCGCTCGAGAGCCATAAAACGAATCAAATTATAATAAAGAGTTGCAGAAATAGTTTACCTCTGTCTCCCTTTGCCTACCTCGTCCATTCCAGTTTCCCATCTGCTGTATGTGTTTGGAAAAATCAAAACCGACAGATAAGGGGTGGTAGTTACGAACAGGGTGACCACTCGATTTCAAATTTCGAATTGCCGCATTTTTTCTGATGTTTTAAATGTTATTCTCCCTTTTATCAGATTGGTGCAAAATACAAAAAAAACCTTTGAACATTTGTTATTACACATTTTTTTAAATGTGCAATTGAGTTGGGTTTGCAACACTTAAGAGGTATTAAAAAGGTTTGGTATGGTAGCGCTAAGGGTGACGCTGACAGCATGCTTGTTCTAAATCTGTTGAAATAAATGCTATACAACTAATTTCAGTCATAAACGGGTTGCTGCAACCTCTTTTAAAGACAATGTGCTACTTGGGGATGACGAGAGGTAGAGATTGGTGAGATCATTCTATATTTTATATTGATGTGATAACTGGTAGAACAGCTAGCTCGAGCATGTTGATTCCGATATGTCCGCAGTGATAGCTGACCAAGGGCTTTTTCGCCCTAAGTCTCTACACAGTAGGACTACCAGTCACCTTATATGATGCTGAACACCAATTTTCCTTGAACTGTTTTTCACTTCCAACTGTTTTTTTGAATTCCCTTGAGGTTTCTCCTTTACGGTTGCCCAATATTCTTCACTTGGGTACGATTTGCACACTATTGGTGGTACATCATTCCTGAGCCATTTTTCCGAAGTGGCAAGAAGCGAAGTCTGGTCAAAACTGAAAGAAACAACTACGAAACAACGAAACAACGGTCGATGTGGCTTCCTGATCTCGGCTTCCTGGCAGCCGTCAGACGTTCTCCGAACACTTTTAAAACATTCGTCACGATTGATTTGGCAATATTAACTGATTTCTCCAAGTCGTTGTGGGAATAACTTGGATTTTGCTTATGCGCATGCTAAATTTGGATACGCTGCTTCTTGCTTCGACGTCATTTTGACAACGGAATAGAAAATGGCAAATTCAAAATAGCATCAACATTCCGTACGAAAATACCTTAAAAATAAGGGGTTTTCTAGATTTTTAAATTCACGATTAAAAAGACTACGTCATATTTGAGTCGACCAAGTTTTGACCGTTCCATCGTTTAAGCGATTCGGATCTTTTCAGGAAAATTAGACGCCAAAACAAGAGGGAGTTACTCAGGAACTTAAATATATTTCTTCACAAAATTGAACTTTTCTAGCTTTCATTACTCAATTCGTAGATGTATATGCTGAACCACAGTTAATGTTCTTTTGATCTCTAATAGTTGCTCGTCGTTTAGAACAGTCCCGGATTTAAAGTAATTGCGGAATATAAATACAAAGTCAATTCAACTTTCCAGGTGGTCAGTATCACAGTATGAACTCGCTAAAAAAATCTCTCTCTTTTCCACGGCCACCAGCGCCACAAAGTGACCGAATACTGAACCATACTCTCCACCTCACGAAATTCTTGGACCTTCTGGACAACTTTGCTGAAAGTTTCCACATTCCAGGTGGTCGGGATCGTTATGTAAACTTGATCAACAGTGGTCTCTTTTCTATGCTCACTGCAACAGGTAGTAATTTCAAACCATACTCTCCATCTTCCGAGAGCTCTTGACTTTATGAACAACTTTCCCGAAGGTACTTTCTAGGTTGTCGGCATCGCGATATGAAATCGTTTGAAATGCTATCTTTCATATGCTCGGTAATGCCATGTAGTGACCAAATTCCGAACCATACTCACCACCTTCCGAAAGTTCTTGACCTTCTGAACAACTGTTCTCAAAATTCAAACTTTCTAGGTGGTCTAGATCACTATATAACAATGCTCAAAAAATCTATCTTTTGACTGAATCCCGAGCCATACTCTCCACCTTCTGAAAGTCCTTGACCTTCTGTACATTTTTTTCTGGAAGTTCGAACTTCCCATAGTCTGGATCAAGATATAAACTCGTTCAAAATGCTCTCTTTTGCATGCTGTCTAGCGCCACGTAGTGATTAAATTGCGAACCATACTCTCAACCACTCAACCACTCTTCGGAAGCGTTTTGCATTCTGAACAAACTTGTGGAAGGTTTAAAGTTTCTAGGTCAACAGCTTTAAGAGATATAATATTAGGAATTTACCTCGTTTTAGTTGAGTCGATACTTTGTGGGGGTACTTTTGACTGGCCATAAAATGTCGAAATTTGACAACCAGCCGCTTGGATTTGAACGAACTTTCGCAGACATATTCAGTATTACAGAATACGTATTTCTACATAAGGATATATTGTTTGGACTCAAGAGTAACTTTTAAGAAACGCTTATGTGTTTGTGGATACAACAGTTTTAGGAAAACAGCAAATCGGAAATCGTTCAATTTTAGAGAAAAAATGTCTGGGAAGAAATGGTAGGGAATCAAAATGTCTATGAGAAAAATATACACTGAAAAAAAATAACATGAAAAAAACTCAAAATTCAAATTCCCAAAAAAAACTATTTTTGAATTTTGTTATTTTTGAATCTTTGATTTTGACAAAAAAAGCCATTGTTTAAGAGGTAAGAACAACATATACAAAAAATTGTTAAAAAAGTTCTCCTAATAGCAACTTTGAGAAGATTTTCTTAAAACTAATTTATTTTAATCAGAAGCACTTTTCAGTGCTAGAATATGATTCTGAATCAAATTTCGAATCGAAGCGTGTATTATAATAATCTCCATAAAGGCAACCGTTTTCGAGATATTCTGAATTTAATTTCATGAGTTCTTCTAGATGTTCCATCTACAAAACTTGGTTTCAACAAACATGGATATTCCAACAACTTTTTCTTTGACTCTCACACGATTGGAGTACTAATTTAAAAGATATAGGAGATAACATAACATCGTTATTGCTATTAATCCCATGACGGTTTGGTCGATTCGGTAAGTAATCCCAGCTTTTGGTAAACCTGATTATAGTTGTTTTTATATGACTTTAAGTTATATTACCATTACCGTCGTAAAAAAAACTTAAGTGTAATGTGAAAAACTATCAAAATATTGCTATGTCCGTGAATGTGAAAATAGTTCAAAAATCGAAGATTTCGAGCCATGGATGCTGAAAGGACTAGTGTTTATATTTTTTCAGGGTCATTTTGGTTCCCTGCCATTTCTCCTCAGGCACCTTTTCTGTAAAACGAGCAATCAGCCATGTCAGCTGTTTTTACACAGAGAACCAACAGATGATGCTTGGGACTAGCATACATCCTTAATTTGTAAAAACTGGTGATCCCAAACTAAGGCAATATCGGTGCCGGCCCCACCCGAATGCTGGTCGAATAAAGAAAGCGTAGGAATTTGTTGACGTGATACTCTCTTTATAGGAAGCCGAGAACATTTCTGCAGGTTTCCACGAGAAATTACGGGGATGTTGGATAAAATGGTTGGGTTTACAGCGGGATTCGTTTTGGTAAACGATGTGCTGAATTCAACTGACGACGGTAGCGAATGTTTTAATATTTTAATATGTTCCCGATTTATTCTTTGCACAGATATGCACAGAAAAATTATTCCAATCTTGGCAACGATTTAAACAAACAGTACGGATGCTTTCAGAACAACATAAAAAAACACCGAGTTTGAGTACTGACTTAAACCAACATTGATGACGCTGTTGGGGTCACTCACAAGTGTGAATGGTTAATTCCAGAACAATACAAAAAAAGTTTAAAACATTGAGGACCGATTTAAACCAACAGTATAGATGCTTTTGACGCCACTCACAGGAATGAATGGTTTATAACTGGTTTATATATTATGTTGAAAGTTCGAGTTTGAGAACCGATTTAAACAAACAATAGAGATGCTGCTGGGGCCACTTACGTCTGCGGAGGGTTTACCTCAATGAAATTCAGAAAAAATGTTTAAAAATCGAGTTTAGGGGCCGTGTAAATAGCTTTAAAGAAATAGGCAATCATTTGCAAACCACCACAAACCGAAGCATAGGTTTTTAACAATTGTTATTATTATTACTTCTCGCTTCATACGAAAATAAAATACACTTACTACCTATCCGACCTCAAGACTGCACCTTTTTCTTAATTTAGCAAGAAACCGATATTGCCACGCGCGTTCAAGTGATCAGTATGTGCCTTCGTGGAAAACAGCGACTGCCATTGGAAGAACATATTCCACAGGGCAGAAAATTGTAACAAGTGGAATTTCGAGGGAGCTTTGAAAAACCGCGGGCGGACAGAGGGCGGAAACGGATCTTGACCGCTGCTGACAAACGAGGAATCGTGCGAAACATAAGTAAAGAACTTTAGACAAGTATTCTGAAATTGGCCAACGTGGTCGTTGACAATATCGGGAGATCCATCAGTGCTCAAATCATCCAGCGTGTGGCTCACAGACACAATCTGAGAGGCAGGGTTGCTCTGAAGAAGCCTCTGCTTTTAAAAGCAAATATTAAGAAGCGACTGGATTTTGCAAGGTGGTTTTTACAGACGAGACGAAAATTAACCTATTTGGATCCGATGGAAGACAGATGATTTGACGTTGTCAATGCGAAATTCGATAATGACGCTCAAGTGAAAATTTCAAAACACGTTTTGCAGTTATGACGGAACAATGAACAAATAAAGGCAAAAAAATTAATCCCTGAAGTATTTTTGTCCCCGTTGTTGGGTCAGATTTCCCAAATTTTCCTTAACTTCTTACTTGTATTTTAATTTCCCGCCTTTTTCCCGCATTCCCCAAGCTTAGTGGTCACCCTGTACGAACCTAAGGAAAGGTATGTTTATATAATCATACATAAACATTTGTATCATTCCATTCATATGGTTTCTCTCGGCAGATAGGGGTGGGCTAGTGGCATTGGAAGGTTGGGAGACAACCCGTTTCCAAATGGATGTTGGAATGTTTCTTTGCTTTTCCATATTACCCGGAGGTAGATAGAGGAAAATGCTGCTTTATATTATAATCGAAAGTGGCTGGCTGAAAAGGTTCCCTTTTTCGAACAAATAAAGAAAATCGGATTTCAATATTGATGCTTTCGATAAATCAACATCAAAGGTACTTTTGAACCGCTGATTTCCCTGGTCCGTTAATGGCTGTATATGAAGGTCAGCATGTTAGTTTGTATGACTGATCATAACAACCAAAGACTCCAGACAAATATTGACACTTATTCACAAGCTGGATTCCTTAAAGCGGTCGAAAAATGCAAATCATCAAAGTTTATAAAATACTCAAAATGTACCTTCACTAGTAGCACACTGGTTGTAACTCGGTTGAAATAACTGTTTTAGAACTTAATTCCGTCGTAAACGGGTTGCTGCAATTTATTTCAACTGAAATGAGCTGCTTAGGTTTTCACATTTTTCGGGATTTAGAACTTTATCAAAACTTTGTTCTTGGACGACTGATCAGGTGCCATTCATCCCAAGTAACATTTAAAGTTTTATGAATTCCTTCAAGGGTGTTATAAAACGACATTAATAAAACTCTGGTCAAGGCTTATTTGTCTTGATTGCTTCCCCCAAAACCTCCTGAAGACTAAAATGTGCCTATTTGGCCCACCCTGGCAGAGGTTCTGAAGGGTATATTTTAGAGGCAGTTCTAGATTGGATTAAAACAAAAAGACTTTATTATGACCGAATTAAAAGCAGTTTGAAAACCATAGGAAAACCACAATAAAAGCAATTTGACATCTATAAAAGCCTCTTTCGTGCCACTTCCTCTAGACGCTTGCCAAAACTACTCAAAATAGTTTTATTCATATTATAATCGTAATCATAAATTTCATTCGCTCTCAACAAATTCATTACAGCAAAAATAACTCTGATTGAAAAAAAAGTTTACCTATGCCAAATAAAACGTCAGTATTTTCAAAGTGAAATATTTATCTCAGCTTGATTTATAATATTTTATTACTAGTTTCAACCTACAGTATTCAAATTTTAAGTGCCAAATTAAATTCATTGTGTAAAGTGCTTCAAAAGAGCTGAAAAACTTGGTGCGCTTCCGAAACATGTTGTACTTTCTAAAAAAAATATTAAGAAATAGTTTAATTCATCGTTGCAGATATTTTTTTTTGCTCCATCACTCTTAATTAATACTTTTGTTTTCATCCCGCATTGACTGCCGTTCAACAATAACCCGTGTCAAAGAAAATATATCATGATATATGAAAATTATAAACCTGCATTAAGATTGAAATCAAAGTAACAGCGGCATTAACATTGATATTTCGTGAGCCATTATTGAAAATGCTGTTTTGTTTTGATGTGAGCATCAATAAATAAATAATGTTTCGAAATGGCATTTACGAAAATCATTTTGAGGCTAAACTGTTTCTTTGCGACGCTAATTTGCTTTATGCAAGACCGTTTAGCTGCCAAACAGCTTATATGGTAACCACGCTGCTGCCAGAAAATTTTTGACAGTTCAAGCTACATCAAATGGACTAACAAAGTTTATACGAACGAATATGGGAAAGCAATGCCGTATACCAGGCGATACATGCCTCAAGATTATTTCATCTGGATGGGAGACTGACTGATGTTGTAGTTTTTAAAACGACCTTGATTGATGGATAATTGGCAAATTACTACACAGAATGCTCAATATATTTTGTTTATTATTTCACTTGATCGTGCCTGACAAGTGAAGTCTTATTTTGTTGCTATGCGAATCCATCTTTGTTTAATTTTATTTTGACAACATTGGTAGAGCATCTTATGATCAACTCTATGTAGTGCAAAACGCTACAATAAATGCTTTATGCTCTCGTCCGAGTCCAAATGGCTTAGTGATGGTTTTTATAATGATAAAGCGTGCTTATGCAATATTTTATCATGGCCCTGTTAGACAAATATGAAGGAGCTTTATTATTGAATAACTGAACGGTTTTATTAAGGGATAGAGTTCCTCTTCAAATATTTTTTAAAGCTTGACTGTTTTAGACTTCCCATTCTTTCTAGAAAAGGTTATAAAAACAGCCTAGAGTAAAATTATTAACCACACATCTTTTGCATCATAGAAAACTGCTTTTAAACAAATTAGCATGTCTATTGCAATAATAAAACACTCATAAATTTGAACAAAGACTAAAAGGCAGTAGGATTGTTACTTGGGATATGAAATGGAATTGGAAATCACATGTCAATTCTGTAATTTCTTGTCATATTAATGATAACTATTTTCCTCTTCAGAATGCACATCCCTCTTCCAGATTTTTTTTCATTGACTCATATAACTATCAAAAGCCACCCTGCTCCATCTGACACACCAAATCCCACTTTATATCCTTGCTGTCTTCCACCGCAAACCAACAAACTCAAAAGAGCATCATTTGATAGCATAATCCATCAAACTCAATATCTACCGAGAACGTTGGGACCATTTCTTCCAGCGCCGCTAACCCAATCAGCCTTCCCGTTTCGGTGTGGGCGTCGCCCTCGAGAAACAACACGAACGCTTTGTTTTGCCACCTGCTTCCCAGATAATAAAATAATTCCTGTTACGTGATTAGATTTCATTCACCGGAATACGTGTCTGACTTTATGTGGTTGTCTGTGTGTGTGACTCTGAGCTTCATCCGGTGAGTGTTGCATTCCATCTGGTCGCTTGGAGGAAACCGTTAACCACCCACACGCGCAGCGCGCCATTTCCAGTAACCTACACGACAAAAGCTCAACGGAAAAAAGTTCTACCTTGGCGTCTTCTTCGTCGTCCCGACCCATCCATAATGCGCTTGCAAATTACGTTAAAAGATAAGCACCAATTTGAAGCGACATGGAGTTCCATCTGTTCTCGTTGCTGCCGTTATTACTTGTGCTTCTTGGTGATGCGTTCACCGTCAGCACGTAAATGACTTGTAATTTGGCGAATTATCTGAATCAAATAACGCGATATTGGAAAGAATGGGAATTGTCCTCAGTTTGTGGAAATTCCTCGAGACAAGCAACTATGCGTCTCCATAGAAATGGCACCCTTGGTGGTGCTCATAAATTCCCACGACTTGCAAGTGACGTGCCATCAAATTCCTGAATGTAGTAATTCTAGTACACATTTATTACCCCGCGTATGGCGCACATCTTCAACCCTTGTTGAACTCACGTTCCTTGCGGGTAATTTAGTAACGATTTCCACTCACACCGAGGAATAGCGCAAGTTCGTGCAGTGGCTTTTATAGCCAAAAGCAGACCGATTTTTTTCTGGCTCTACCGTAACTGAGTCATCCATGCCACCGACGACAACGTCAACGGAACAAGCCCAAGACAAGCGCGACTCAGATGCCCTACGTAATGAGAAAATGTAAAAGTCCTCTAAAATTAAATCCACTTTCACTCGCTTTGTATTTACGTACCGAAAATGCGCTGCTCAGTGGAACGAGCAGAATGAGAACCCTCTTGAAAGTCAGTCTCCTTCATTGTGACGGCGACGAACGACGAAACACCCATAAGCGCGGGGAGGGGCGGGGTTAAACAAGCAAATATTTAATTTAAATGCGGGGATTAACTGTTCACACAGCTGTTTCGCACTCAACATACTCGTGGCATTCGAGGACTTCGAATCGATTTGACAATGTACAAGACCATTTTCATTTATCTGCCGATAGAAATGCTAGGCTTTTCTTCTCCGCCTACTCGTAAGAAGTTTTTGCATCATTACTTGAACTCCACGTTTGAACGACACTGTCCCGATAAAGTTCTGATCTGATTTGCCATTAGAGAAAAAGCCGAAAACAATGAAAGACACGTTGAAACCCAAAATCAAATCGTGTGGGGCCAGCTTGAGGCCATCATCGTTATCATGGTGATAAACAATGTTGGCAGAAGGAAAATTTGTTTGTATCCTGCAATGCGTGTGAACTTTTTTCGCCTACTATTTTTGGAACGCGTCTGCTGCGTCTCCGATGAAAGGTGGCAATAAGTTTTCGTTTTATTTATTTTTTTCATTTCCTTCGAGAAAACCTGAATAAGAGAGTACTCTTGCGTGATAGCACTTGTCTGTTGTTCTGTGAATGGAGCACTTCGTCACACTCGACTCGGTCTCGTGCTAGCTAGGTACTTGATCCTGCATGGCTGTGTGCCGCCGCACTGCATGCAAATGTAACTGGGCGAAGTTATTTGAGGTGTTTGTATATTTACACTCACCCGTTTGAATGTGACCGATCGCATCGACAGCACTGACTCGCTGGTTGTTTGTACCTGTTAGAGATGGGCAGAACCAACCTTTTTCACGGAATAGTTTCAGGCATTCGAAAATCATTTAAAATTTCACGGCTCCATTGAGCGTTCGTTGCCAAGGCCTGCTTCGTTTGAAACTTATAGTCGTCCAATCGTTTATAAGAAAGAACTATTTCTTGTTAACCATTCGTGGCCAGATTGCCCATCCCTAGTTCGAACTGAGTAAGTGAGAATGGAATTTGGGACGATAATCCCCAAGCCGGTCGGTCGGTCGGTCGATTGGTCGATTGAAGTGTAGATACATACAAGCTTTGTTTGCTTATTTTTTGGGTTCGCTGGTTGCTTGCTGACTGATATAGTTGCATTCTGTGGGAAATTGGGATTCAATAACCATTCGGAGAACGACCTTGAGTTCATTGAATGCGTTGAAACGTTTCGCACAACGTTGCATCTCGGTTGATATGGCAACGGACCTTCGGTTACTCATAGGGGAGACTGAATCTGTGAGATCATCAGAAGTTTATCGAAAAGTAACTGTTAAAAAATGAAATAATACTAAAAACAAATCATAAATTTTCAAAGCAATGTTTTTTGTTTCAGCATAACATGTTATCAATTAAACTGACAAACTAATCAGATTAACCGATCATAGCCGATTTAGCCTTTATACTGTCTATCCAGCTCAGCACAGTGGTTTTTGTGCACTTCCTGGACGCTGTTGACCAGTTCTTTTAAGTCTGTCAGTTGTGGGCCTTTTTAAGGGTCCGCTTGCCTATTGCCCAGAAGCGTTCGATCGGTCGCAGTTGTGGACAATTTGGTGGGTGCTTTTTGGTGATGCGATTTTCCAACAAAACTCAACGCTGTTGTCAAGAAACCACTGCAGAGTTGATCTGGCATAATAGGCAAAGGTCAGATCCGATCAGGAGAGAGGAGGAATCTCATGCTTCCGATATAGTGTCGGTACATTTCAGCAATTATTGTTCTTTTTACGTTTTTCCGAAGGTACGGTTGTACAGCTTTTGGACCCTGATTTTGGAACGATTTTTCTGCTCCAGAGATTGCTTCGGTATACGGCCAGTCATTTTCACTTTTGAGTCGTTTTTGACTCACTTTTATCTGTGTGACTGCAGTTTTGATGAAAATTAGTCAAAAACCACTCAAAACTAAGTTAAAATGGCTGGCCGTGTACTTTGCGCTTCCGATATGTCTTCAAATCATTTCTTTTCTTGATCTGCAGCATCATCCTGATGCTAGTCCTGTATTTCTTGGCCAAATCCATATTTAGGAGGCTGACTTGTTCTCCTAAATGTAATCAACGGCTTTTTGATCGGATTGCCGGAACCGGGTATTCATCCAATTCTCAGCAGATCTTGCAGAGTGTACTGATCACTTTTTAATCACTCGATTTACACTTGTTGGATGCACTTTTTTCTTTTTGGCAATCTGATTGTACGTTACATCTTTTTCTTTCGAGCTTCAAGTTAAATCCGTGACATTTTGCAGAAAACTGAACATTATATTAAGAATACACACTAAACTAATATGCACTAGTTTAAGCATAATAATGTGTCAAATGTTTATTACTAGTTTTCTAACGGACACTTGTAATGTGGATCTACAAACCGTGAGATCAATCAACTGGGTTTTCCGATGTATTCACGAGGTTCGAAGCTTCTCATTGTGATTTTAAGAAATTTTGGTTAGTCTATTCTCAATTTCAAGTATTTTAGGGTGTTCAAGAACGTTCAAGAATACTTTGAGATCACACAGAAACAAAAGCGTTCACGAAAATGAAAACGAACCGTGAACTAGTTCACGTTTTCAGGATTTTTTACCTAAAAACGTGATTTAGTTCATGATTACGTGATTCAGTTCACGGTGTATTTTTGCTTGTTCTCGAATTCATGACTGCAGTTCACGGATCCGGGCACGGATTTTTTTCCGTGCAATTACCCTAAAAAAAGGCTTCTCCAAAGTTTTCACAAACATAAAAATCTCGTATCGATTAGTAGTGTATATTAATTTTCTAAGTGTTCAACGTCATTCGAGAAATTCAATGACGTGAATCGCATATCAATTCCATGTGGATAGGAAAGCAAGCAAATATGGAACTGATATGCGATGCATGGAGGAGTATAAGTCCATAGATTTTGATCAATCGTATTCTCACCGTATCAAGAATCTTTTCCGACATATTCACGGGCATGAGAGCCACATGTTGGCCTAGAAACATAGGCATTTTAAGGCACGAAAGATCATTTGAAGTATAGATATGAAAATTATATAGAAAAATAATTTCAGAATTTCAGAAATTGAAGCATTTTTTTCCTGTAAATTTACTTTTGTGTTGTATTTATGCCTGTTTTGCATTTCCTTAAAACCTTATGAATTGACAATATTTCATTGACAATTTCACACACTTAAATTTGCTTATGCGATGTCATTTGAATTTAGCGTATCGTATACCGAAACAAACCCTACTGCCAACTTAACTCTCCTTTTTAATATCACAGTGAACTCTCGAGAATGTGCAAATAACACCTCGATTTCCAATAAATCGAAGATCACGTTACCACATTCCTCCCATTCCTTATTTTACTTGCGCGCGGACGAGGAAGGCGCTGATATGAACTTGTATGATTAACTGTTTTTTACACATTTAGGATGTATGTGTGTTTGGAATATCATACATAGTTTTCAAGAAACATGTAATATTCTGCATTAATAAATTTAAAGGAATTTACGGTATCCGCATGCGTATCGGTTACCCGATAGAGGTGGTCTTATCGTCGGCTTAATTCGACCTTAGCTCTAGAAGGTTCGCGAGGACAGGTTTGTATTAAAGTTATTGCACTGCTCAACATCCTTACCCACCCTGAATTATCTAGAAATCTAGAAATCTTACCAGGCTGAATCTTGTTGATTGGCGGTCGAGACTTGGCGGTTGACTCCCGTCTTGAATGACTTCCAATTTTCCCACCTCGATTGGGATTGCAGGCTGTCAACGTTTTGTTTGCACTTGAAGCTGACAGAGGTACTCCCTACGCTAACTTTTCAAAAAACTTTGGAGCCTCCTTTGATTTAACTGGAAAGCGTCTAGGCGGTTGATTGGGAGCTCTGCTCCTAAGCCGATCAAAAAATACACGGGTGTAAGTGGCTCCAAGTTGTCGGGATCATCGTACAGAGGCGTGAAAGGACGAGAGTTGGATAAGCAGCGTATTGAAGTCTTCAGGAGACACAGGTGTTTCCGAAATGGGCACGCGGTGGGATTAGGTACCACTGGATACCGTCTTTGGCATACTCCTTGGACACAGTGTCGTGATGAACCTTATTGTTTAGCGATTTCAGGAGCTCCAGCGGCCAAAATCGAAGTCGGAATTCTAAAGACTGAATTGCTAGATCCTCCGCAGGAATACCCTCCAGTGCCGCCCGACAGTTCGATGCCCATTTCCGCAGCTTGGATCCGCCACTTGGCATCATCGTATCCAGTTGTATCAGTAAACTGGTTACAGTTCCTGCAACGTCCGCCCCTCGGATGACATCATCTATAGAGGTATCTTCAAGAACCGCTCTCGCCGCGAGCGCGTATTGCTCCTGCTCGTTCATGGATTGCTGCTTGAACGTTGTGGCCAGAAATGGTGCTGAATGTGTGCTATACGTAACTGTGTTGAGCCCGTAAATTCTAAGTACCTCCGCAGCACCTCCGTTCCTGAATAAATACGAGGATATGGAGAAACATACTCTACACGTCCGAGACTAGCATGATCTGCCTTATCTGAATGCGCAGAATAATAGACCGAAGCTCTTGAAGTACTGCACCTGTCAGCAGTACGTCCGCTTGAAGTTTTGCACGACGCACCACTCTTACATTGGTAGTGGTACTTGCTTCCTTGAGTACCGGGTGATCTCCAATCCGCTCAACCGAGCGCAATGTTTTGTGATATAGAGAGCGGAATATTATAATTTGAGATAACTCAATGCGTCTTTCACATTTGGAAAATCTGGTAAACAAAACCAAAATTCACATCCTTAATAAGCATAATTTACGGAAAATTACATATTCATCTTTAAATTTCCATTCGGTGCATATTTTGGATCTATCTATCGATCTAAAGGCCTGTGCATAAACCACGTAGACTCATTTTTGAAAATCTCAGATCCTCCTCCCCTCTCGTAGACTTTTTTCCATACAATTATTTAAATTTTTGTATGGTCAAATCCCCCTCCCTCCGGAAAAGTCTATGTGGTTTATCAATAACCTCTAAAATGAATTTCTGTCTGTCTGTCTGTCTGTCTGTCAGAACCTTATAGAACCGGAAACTACTGAACCGATTGACGTGAAATTTTGTATGTAGGGGTTTTTTGGGGCCGGAAAAGGTTCTTATGATAGTTTAAGACCCATCTCTTCTCTCGAAAGGGGGGCTCCCATTCAAATAAAACGCAAATTTCTGCTTAACTCCCTTAACGAAAAACAAATTTCTGCCTAACTCAAGAACTAATCAAGCAAATGAAACCACATTTGGCATATGGTTTTTGGACACAGAATTTCTGTCTGTCTGATTGACCCTGATAGACTTGGAAAGTTCTGAACCGATTGGCGTGAAAATTTGTAATCAGGGATTTTTGGGGATGAGGAAGGTTTTTATGATTGTTTGTAACCCCTTCCCCCTCTGGAAGAGTTGGGGAGACTCATACAAATGAAACACAAATTTCTGCATAACTCAAGGACTATCCAGGTAACTTAAAAAAAGGGGTTTTCTCGGGTAAGAAACATGTTCTGATAGAAGTCTGAACACCTTCTTATTAATCAAGAAAGGAAATCATTCCGAAAAACAACCATAAACGTGCCAGTTCTATTAAATTTTCATTCAGTGCTCGCAAATTCATAAATCTGTTTACAAGAAAGTTTTTAGTAATTTTTCGCAAAAAAAAACTTTAATACTTCAGATTCGTAGATTTTCTTTAACGATTAGAATTAAAAGTAACGTGCGTGGACGTTAAGAAATTTGAAGAAACATTAAAAAATATCTTATCTTACATTCTGTATCATTGCTACCAGCACCAGGGAATTACAGAACACGTTGACGTTGGAATAAAACTTCCTTGTTTCTGTTTTCAGAGTGTGTGCTTGGCATAAAATTAGTTTCCCTCAAACAATGGAACCGTACTTTTCACTCTGCACTAAAACTGATTAATGCAAGCTTCATCTGCCACGTTTTGCCTCATCCTCTGTTTTTTTGTACTGCAGTCAATGGCTTCCAGCGTCGTGAACATCCCCTCACTATCAATTTCCCGGAGGGATAGATATAACACCCCGCACCCATGTTCACAACCCAGCCGGATTTCCTCTGCCCAGCCTTTTCCATCCCGGAGGGCGTTATCACGCAACAAAGGGAGAAACTTTTTCCTACAACTTCAAATCGAAATAGTGTTGTGCCACCGAAGGAAACTTGTGTCTTTCACTACATTCATTCGTTTTCCCGCCCCACTCCCACAAGAAGTTCCAACATAATCGAACTTTTGTGCTGTCATATTCTTCTTGGCTTCTTTTTTTTGTCGGTTTTCCTCGGGTTACTTTGTTCACACGACCGGTGCCAATTTAGATTGTGGCGCAACCGAGGGTGCAAAACTGCGCGAAAAGAAAACCATTGTTTTCCACTCCCCTCTGCCGTCGTCGATCGGTCAGCCGGATCAGTCGGTAGGTTTGGGGACGTACGTTATCGCCCTGATGTTTCATTCGGCTAGGTTGGGAATGTGTCGATGACTTTTCCTATGTATCCCCCTAGCAGTGTGGGGACAGATTTGAGCTTCTGATGAAAAATTTCATCTATTTTGCTTAGGGGAAAATCGACAGCAGCCAGTCAAATGGAAGATTTAATTCTCGGTTCGAGGGTGAACGAGTGTCGGGCTGCTTTATCGTTCACCAACAGGCACGCCGAGCTTTTCCCCCAATAGGATATTTTAGAACTTTGGATTGAGGTGCTGCTTTTTTTGGTCATGACGGGATGAAATTGAATTCAAACTGGCGCAAAGTTGCTGCGAACTTCCGGCGCGTCCGGTTCGTCCCAATTGTGATCGTGTCGCAACTTTGCCTTCTAATTGATTTCACAGTGCCCTCTCTTACCACTGCTGGTTGTTTCAATTCAAGTTAGGTGTCAGATTGATTGACAATAATGGAACCCTCTCGTGGTTTTTGATCTTCTATGAAACTTCATAAACCGAATCGGCTGAAAACTTTGAATTGATTTTGAACATCATTCAAGATTCGATCTAAGCAATCGTGGAGTTTGCAGATAAATGTTTACGTTACGGTCGCAGAGAACCTAAATACTATTTAAAAAATGGAACCATGTCGAGTATTCTCATTTGGCTCCTCCGTCACAGTGATGGTGGAGACAGCTGTCCGGAGCACGAACGTTGAATGAATTTGGTTCCATCAGAATATGAATGAAGTTCGACCTGCGCGCGTGTGAAGTGTTCGCATTTCTGGGAAGTAACGAGAAATTTCCCAATGCAAAAATGATGGAAACCAAAAAAAAGTCACAAACAAGTCACGCTGCTCCATTTCGAGGTGAGTAGATTCAATGAACCGGAAAATGAGATTCGGCGAATCCACGATCCACGGAAGTTAAGTACCCATGTAAAATAAGATTGTCAATCAAGTGTGACGACAGACAGAGCGGCTCCAACGCCACATCATTCTAATCGTCGGAGTGACATTCATCTCGAAGCGGCTCCTAAGAAGGAAGAACTTAATTATGAATAGCATAAACCATCGGCTGAAAGTGCCAGACAGCACTAGAAATACCACCGAACCCGTAATCGTAGCAATCTCGGGAATTTGATTACTTCCGGTTGTTATTGACATTCGTCGCCGAGGCTCCGAGCAGGCCCCTTAATTGATTTCACAAGTTGATTCACGGTGACATTGAACTAAAAACGACAGGGAACAAACAATCGCTAGCGCGAGGGGAGAAAGGTTGATTGTTAATTTCGATAAATTGAATCCGATAAAGACTGTTTCCTGTTACCCAGAATGACATTTCCGAAGAAATAAAACTGGATCAGCCACGAAACGAAACCTTTATCGCTGTCAGGAACGGCTCACCGTTCAACAGTAAGGGGGTAAACAGTATCGAGTCATTCCACGCCAAATCACAAAATGTTATGTCTCGACCTCCTTCCGATTAAAGCGGAAGTTTGCAGGTTATTGAGTCCTTCTCAGATTGGAGCTGGAACTGCACTATTGACGAATCGCTTCTGAAGGCTGAATGTAAATCGATGACGTTTTCAGTGCCTTTTCGCGTGGTGTGTAGATGTAAAAATGGAAAGTAGAACAATCAAAGAACCGGAGAGCGATTGCTATATCAGTGATGTAACGATGCTACATTGAAGCACGCAAGGCTGTCAAATGGGGGTACAATGATGCACTCAAAATCACGAACAAGCGCAAAATTCACTAGGCTTTCCGAGTGTTCTTTTGAAATGTGCATCCAAATCGAACTTTGGGTGTACCCATCTCAGCCCATATATTGAACGGGATATCCTCGATAAATCAAATTTTTCTGAGGCGTAAGTAATGTGATTGTAAACATCGACGGCAGATGTGCTCAAGGTAAAGGAGTTTCTAATTGTATCAGGTCGCGCTGCTGGTGCGGGTGATTCTCAGTGAAGGATAAGCCGTTGCACAATTCAGGACACGATTAAGTCAAAGAAGGCAGAACCGAAACTGCAATGCAGTGAGAACAGCTCATGACAGTGGAAATCGTTCTGTATAGAAAACTATGCCTGTGCTGTACATGGACTTGTTTATCTGGTTATGCTTGATAAATAGGTGGATGAATTTACAAGATATATATTTTTAAAGGCTTTCAAATTATTATAAAACCTGTATTCCTGATATAAAGAAATCAAAAGCTTATGGAATATCTCTCAACAGAATCAGAATTGTGTGATGAGCATGCCAAAAAGTCGCACAATCTATACGAGAGGATCTAGAAAATTTCTCAGAAACTACTATTTAGTGGCGTTTTGACCCCTTCAACAGTTTGAGTTTTCCGAGATGTAGTATCCAGGTTTCCGAAAGGCTATAGCTTACAAAAAAAAAGTGATTTACACCAGAATATGAATAACTGGCAAGAATGTCTAATCTCAATGTGCAACCGGTACTTTTATATCCCCTGTGGAAAAAACCTCAAAACAGTTGAAAAAATAAACAAACAAACGATCTACCGTGAGTTCAAATGAGAAACTTTTTTCGATTGATTCGGTATCTAATTCACGAACGGAATTTCGCACCCAGTACCGGACGGAAAACAAAATGCCCCAAGCTCGAGGGCCATTTTTCCTCAACAATTTAGAAGATACTAAGTGGGGTGAAAAGTAACTTACTTGGGAATAAAAACCAAATTTGTTTGAAATGTGTTTTTTTTTTTTAATTTTATTCAATGTAGTCCCTTTTAAGCTCAATACACTTATTCCAGCGATTTGCCAACTTCTTGATCCCGTCCAAAAAGTAATTATCCGGAAGGTCTGCAGAATTAAGCTTAGAATCAATAATAACACCTTAAACTCTGATCCTTTTGCAATTTTTCTACAATTAGGAAGAAGATAAAAATGTCTGCAAAAAAAACGTAAAAAGTTATTTTAACAAACCGAATTGCATTTTATTCATTAGAATATTAAAAATTTCACAAAAATACTGCAACTTCCTGCGCCGAAACTTTGATGGAAAAAAGAAGCTTATGGGGTCAATTATTGAAGTCGAGTCGACCGTCACTTTGATCGACAGATCTATTTTGCTATTACAAATGTCGAGATCGACGATTTTTTTTTGAGTTGGTCGACTCAATCGAACCGCTCGGAAATTAGTGACTTATTTGGCACATTTTGTTGAGTAAGAGTTTGTTGTGATACGCGTTTTTCATAGGAAAGTGGGTATGAAATATCCTAAACCATTATTTTTCTGCCGTTGAATTACTACTCCTAAACGCATCCTTTCAGTTCATTTGCATTTGGGATTTGGAAATTTATCCTCAAATTAAGTGGTTTATATAATTAGTCCTAGATTCCTAGATGTATGGAAAATAATACCCAGTACTTAGGGCACATCCTTAAAAGTTTAGAAGGAGATTTCCCGGAGCTTCAGGAAGAGACTTCCCTGAAAAAATCAAACTTCTCCGAATGTCAGGCAGAAACTTCTCAAAAGTATAAGCCCAGAGAATAGACATCCAAGCTGGAGTGCCCTCCGTGTGTAAATTTCTGTAACTGCTATTTTAAAATAACACCTCGTTTCCGTTAGTTTTGGTGAATTGTATGTTGATGGCGCCACTTTCCCGCCTCGAGATTTGATAGTTTGTCAATTTTAGTTTGGTGAAGCGACGTTATTTTTCCAACGGTTTGCTTTTAAAAATTTACACAGTAAATGGGGAAAAAATGTTCAAGCTTGGATGTCTGTTCTCTATAGTATAGGGAGCACTTGTTAGAAGTTCAAGCGGGAATATTACAAAAAAATCAAACAACGTTTACGATCATACTTCCCAAAAGTTCAGGTGATAACTTCCTCGACAATCAGAAGAGAACTTCTCAGAGCTTCAGGATGGAGTTTAAAGAAAAGGACTTCTAGCAGTTTGAAACTTTCCAGAGGTTCTGCAGTTCTTTCCATTCAAATTCAAGATGCAGAAATTTAGGGAAAAAAAAACATTCCCGGAGTTCAGGAAGAATCAACCCAGGGAGGGCACTAACACAAAAGTTCATTTCAGTGGACGTAGTGGTTCTACGCCCCAACAATAACAAAAAAACAGGGATAGCACTACCTATAATTTAGAAACAAACTTCAACATAGTTCAAGACGATACTTCCTTGAAGTTCAGGAACTTCTCTGAATTTTAGGAAAAAAACTTCCTAGCGATTCCGGAGAACAAACTTCCCAAAAAATTAGCTGGAACTCCCCAGAAGTGTTAGAGAGTTTTCCTGCAGTTCGGAACAGAAATTCAAGAATTTCAGAATGAGGATTGCTCGAAGTTAATGAAGAAACCTCTCCAAAGCACAGAAAGAGACATTCCAAATTCCTCGGAGTTCAAGATGGGATTGATCAGAAGATTAGAAAGAATATGCTCAGGAAAAAACTTCCCCGAATTTCAGGAAGAAACTAACCAGAAAGGGCACTAAATACTTATAAGTTCAAGAAGAAATTGCTCAAAAAAATCAGGAATTCAGGAGCGGACTTCCCAGACGTTCCACAAGAATAAGTGATAAAGAGCTTCGCTGAAGTTCAGAATCGAACATTCCAGAATGATGTTTTCTCGAAGTTTAGGATTTCCCAGAAGTATTTTTTAGATATTTTTGAGAAAAACCGGAAGAAACTTCCCAGAAATATAGGGGGTACTTCCTAGTAGTTCAAGCAGGAACATCTTAGAAATTCAGGAACAAATGTCTTCGAAGTTCAGGACAAAACTTCCCTAAAGTTTAGAAAAGGACTTCTCAAAAGTTCAAGAAGAAACTTTCAAAAAATTGCTTTCAAAAAATTTAGGTTTCCCAAGAAATTCTGCTGAAAACTTATACAAAGTTTTGGAGAATTTTTTTTTTTGCAGTTCAGGATGAGACTTATCAGAAGTGTAAAAAGTAACTAAGTTCAGGGAAAAAAACGTAATAAATATATTTGGAAGGTAGGTTAGGTTGTTCTATGTGAATTTCCGAGAACATCAGAAGTGACTGCCAAGAAGTTCATGAGGAAACTTGCCAAAAGTTCAGGAGACACCATATTAAAATATGGTAAATGCCATCTTTCCTACCGTTCACATCATACTACGGACTGGTACACAAACGCATGTAGGAATTATAATTTCTTAGTTTTATCTCAACTCGTTTAAGAGATTTGATCCTCGATTCTCGATTTGATTCTCGATAAGCAAACGAAAAAGTCTAAATGCTTTACCATAAGGTCAAAGAACTTTGAAAAAATCGTTGAAGTGAGAAAGATCACTGCATTTATATACAGGAACCTTTGAATGTTAAATGTTTAAAGAAATAATGTTATCAATAGCTTCAGTATAGCCACGCCTAAACTAGTTGGTGATAACTAAGAAATAACTCCTCTTCTGAATCATCTTTGGAATTGATATGGACACTTGTCTACATATTAATTAATAACTTCCTTGAAAAATACTTCAAATCGTAACTTTAGAACAATGTCCCAATGAGGTTTTCTGAATAACAAAAACATTAGTATAATTCACAAAACAGGAGTGAAAAATGTAAATACTTATTCTTCGACTGTCAGTGATGAAGGTCCTAAATTTTTGCATGGTGTAATTTTTAAATGACATTTTGAAAAATTTCATCTCTAAAGTCAACTGTCGATTTCGGTTGCTGACTCGATCAGTTTTTCACTATTCTCGCCATAGCTGCCGTAAACAAACTGATGGAGCTGTCAAATTTTCCCAGTATATAGGCAACTAGTATATATTGACTACTGATACTCGCATGAAAAATCGGAACATTAGTCGCTATAACTGCCCATAATTTAAGAAATGGCTAATGTGCCTTCAACACGAATTCGAGAAAAATACAATCATAGTGTTTTTGTTATTAAAACAAGTTTTATTAGATTTTAATAGCTCTTAAACTACTCATTATAGTTGTTGTCGATTCCGAAATCATGCCGTTGAATTGATAAGAGAAAAGAAGTAGCCAATTTTCTCAAATTATGATTTTGAATCGTAGTAGCCAATTTTTCATTTACAATGCAAGAGAAATTTGACAATCCGAAAGCTGTTTTGTCTAACGTGCATACGTTTTCTTTTATCGCGTTGTTAGTTTGTGACACAAATGGCTTTAAATTATCTGCAACAATACGGTAGCACCAGCGTAAGCGATAAGGAGCCAGAGGATACAATGGGCAGTATTGAATATTCAATAAAAAGTTCTGAAATTAGCTATGCTGTTGCCGAGAAATATCTGAATCAATACTATCTTGTACAACAAAAAACATTGGTTAAAAGTTCCAGTACGCTAAGCTATTCATAAATAATATAAAACAATGTATGGAACCCAGAATCTTTGGATTAACAACCTGATGCTTGTATCCACTTGACTGTCAGACCATCACAATTTAAAGCCATAAAATCTCTATTAAAATCACATTGGATGCTGCTCTCGGTATCATCATGCACATTAGACAATTTAATATATATATTACACATTAGCCATTTAGTTTTTCAAGCCGTTTACCCCTATAAATCATTATTTTGAAAATTTTATACACTGGGTACCTTAATAAGGGTGTCAACAATCATGCAATACTTTTTTTCCTATTTTGATTAAAATGGCATATTAGCCATTTCTTGAATTATGGGCAGATAAACTCTTCGATAAATGCATCAGGGAATTGATTCACCAATCAGAAGCTTTTGCGTTGTAGAATAAGAATGATTAGTGTGGGCGCAGACAGACGTTTAAGCTCGAACAAATGGATTCAAATTTGTTGTGTAACATGCCATCTTGCACAGTAGCGCCGCATAGCCAAGCTAATTGCTACATTAAATCTGACAGTTTGACTAGCAACTAATTTTCCCTTACCAATCATAACAAATCTTTGGCGCCATCTGTTAAAGGGTGTCCACGATGAAATTGCCACACACAAAATTGAGTCGCAAAATTCGAGTTTTCATCCGATTGCCATCAAATTTTCAGGGATTGAGAAATAACTATTAAACTTCATTTTACCATTTTACTCGTATTTTATTTACAGTCCATACGCAAATGCCCGCACCTTGGCCTTAACCCCGGCCATAAGATTCTGCACAACCTGTGAATCAACCGTTTTTTGCATGTAAACCTATACTTTTTTCAGTTCCTCGACTGTCTTCACTACCTTAGGTCGTTTAAGAAGGTGCTGCTTCATAATCGCCCAGTACTTCTCGATGGGGCGGAGCTCCGGAGTGTTGGGAGGGTTGAACATTTTCGGCACGAAATTGACCTTATTGTCCGCATACCACTTCAGCACGTCCTTGGAGTAGTGGCATGAGGCCAAATCCGGCCAGAAGATTGTTGGGACGTTGTGGGTCTTCAGGAGAGGAAGCAGCCGCTTCTGGAGGCACTCTTTTATGTACACCTGTCCGTTCATCGTGTCCTGGGTCACGAAAGGTGCACTCCGCTTCCCGCACGTGCAGATGGCTTGCCAAACCAGGAATTTCTTCGCAAATTTGGACATCTTCTGAGTGCGGACATGCTCCGGAACGCTGAACTTATCCTTGGCCGTGAAAAACAGGTTGCCGGGGATCTGTTTGAAGTCGGCCTTCACATATGTTTCGTCGTCCATGATGCAGCATTCAACTTTCGTCAGCATGTTGAGGTACAACTTCCTGGCACGTGTTTTGGCGGACTTGTTCTGCTTCTCATCGCGATTAGGGGCCTTTTGTACCTTGAACGGTCGAAGCCCAGCCTTAGTTTTGGCCTTCTGGACAAAACTTCGGCTTAGGTGCAGCTTCTTAGCCACATCCCGAACGAAGGCGTTCGGATTTCGGTTGAAGGCCCCAACTACGCGGTTGTGATTTTTGGTGTTGTACGGAATACCTTTTCCTTCACTTCTGGGCTTCCGATCGGTGGTCAACCGTTCCTCGAACCGCTTAATCACTCGCGACACCGTGGAATTCGCGATTCCCAACGTTTTAGCGATGGAACGATGCGAGAGATCCTTGTTCTCGTGATGAATGCGCAAGATTTTATCACGCACGAGCTGTTCTTTCGACTCCATTTCCGCGAGTTTTGATCACCGGACTTTAAAACTTGCAGGATGAACTAAATCCACCCAAATTTTCATTAAATTCTACCAAACGCTTAAAAAGTTAGAGCAATTTCATAGTGTGGCAATTTCATCGTGGACACCCTTTAGCTTATTGCTGCTTGAGAGAAGCCATCTTTTTACACAGGTAAATGAGATGAAGTCAAATGTCTGTCTGCGGTGTGGGTGACCGATATCTCGCGGTCTTCTCGGGGTTAGTGCTTGTGTGGAAGAATAGGAGGAAGGAAGGAAAATGAAACAAATGTACGTTTCGGCTTTGTTGCGTTGCATGGTTATCGCGTCACACGATGGTACTATGTTACGATAACATGGCCCATGGCCGCAAATATTTCGCTAACGCGTACACCACTCAAAAACTCTTCATCGAGGATTCGATAAATAGGTCGATAAATATAAAAAGAAAAATTGATAGTTTTTTGATTTGTAGACTGCAATCTGAAATGTTTGCACTTAAAATTAACGCAAAATTTTTAAGAGGAAAAATGTTTTTTTCTCTTTATTCATTAAATATAAAAGTCATTTTATTGCAAACGAAAAATCACTCTGGACCACCATTCTTCATGAGCTTATAGAAGCTTTCTTAATTAGTAGATCATTGAAGTTAAAAACTTATATTTAAATTTCGAAATACATATACAATGTCCTAAACAAGGAAAAAAAACATTCTACTTTTTCAGCTTTTGCACAAAGTATCAAATATAAAAGTCTACACAGAAAAAAATATGAACTTATATAATAGCTTATTCCAAAATATACCAAAACTATATTGTTATCATAAATCTCGCGTAAACTGAAGTGAATGATCATGCACATAATGGAACATTAAACAACGTTGAACTGTAAATAGTTTTTCGGAAATGTACGTTATTTGTCACTACAGTTTGCGAAGTCAAATTATTTTTACACGATCCTATTAGGTTCTCGCCGAGCGATCTCACAAACACTAGCGTGTTGCTTTACACGTATAGGATCGATTTGTTTATTGTTTTCAACCAGGAGATCAACTGTCAAAATGTTCAGGTTGACAACGGTTTGTTTTTTTTATTTTCAACCAGCAAAACGATTGTATTAGTGAAACTGCTTACTAATACTAACGGCGGCAGAGAAGTCTATGTGAAGCAATTTTCACGTATAAAAAGGGTGAGTTTCATATGAAACAAATCGCACGCCATATTAGATCGTTTCTTGAGTGTTCGCGGTCGTTTAATTTGAAAATCTACGCTCCCAAACAACTAAACATTTGTATACCGGTACACAATTAGCGGGCACGAAAAATACTTCTCTATGGTGATAATAAATAAAAATTACGGGAGGTTCTTTATCAATACTAGAAAAGGCGATAAGAGGTTTTTCAAACATACGCTCTTCAAAAGCTCAATTAAGTTGCCGATACAAATCGACATCACCCTTAGTTAAAAGATGAAAAACATTGATTGCAAATGCTTTTATACCTTTTGCCTGTGCTGATCCAGAACTTCCTTTTATTTCTATTTATGAATGACCTTTACATGTTCAAATGTTTTGCAAGAGTATGCACAACACTACAAAATGTTGTAAAATTCAGCTACGACCTGTAAACCTACAGTGAAATGAAGGTGAAGGTGAAGTTTCTCTCGTATGATTTACCGCGTTTCCTTTATGTACAACATTGTTGGTAAAATTTTACATGTTTATTTTTATCTGTGTATGCTCCATTCCAAAAACCAGATGTGCGGATTCCCTGCGGCATGTCATTATGTATAAATAAAGTACAAACATATTACATTACTTTGTTTTTAATTCTCTAAATTAGCCAAATCTGACCTTATCCAATTGTCAAACTATTGCCCTTCTACTCCACTAACATTTTGTTCAGGGACTGAGAAAGAAATAACAAATTAATGTGACCGTACGTGTGAATGAAAACAGCAGGGATGTCAATTTTCCATTGAATTTTTTCGGGGTCACAGAAAGATTCGGAATCAATTAGAACTTCACTCGCTTAAAAAGTACCATGCCACAGTGTTTGAAATCGCCGATTTCACGATCAAAACTAAATTACTTCTAAAATATTGGTTTTAGAGTTTTTATTTATTCTAAAAAGTTTTCAGATATCATAAGGCGCACATTGTGATATTAAAAATTTGGTGATTAATCTTCCTAGAAGTGAGATAAAAAACTTACTTTTCCAACAAATGTAGATAGAGACTTGATGTCTTCAGCAAAGTTGTAGCAAATGTCGATACAAACAACATTGCTGAAGACATAAAAGCTCTATGTATAAAGGTTATTGAAATATAAAATATTAATTATTCAATACCTCTAAAAACCAGTTTTTTAACATAACTTTTTTAGATAATTTTTCACGTATTTGTGATCATCAACAAAGTTGTTTGAGACAATGAAATACACATTTTTGTCGACAACATTGAAAAATTGATTTATTTTGTAATTTTTCATTAGCCAGATTTGATAATCATGGATATTTGATCAATATGTAACCACCCCAGCCTACTTTTGCCCAAACATGTTGCACCCATACAACGATAGTGAAAAGTTAGAACTTTAATCTGCCATGTGAATCAGTTGCACAATTTTGCACCGAAAGAAGTAATTTATGGTGAAAGTTGACCAAAAATTTCAAGAAAATTGATAATAGTGAATATGTTTTTTAAGATAGAGCCTTGCTTGCTTCGACAAAAATGTGTATTTCATTGTCTCAAACAACTTTGTTGAAGATCACAAATATGTAAAAAATTATCTTAAAAAGTTATGTTAAAAAACTGGTTTTTAGAGGTATTGAATAATTAATATTTTATATTTCAATAACCTTTATACATAGAGATTTTATGTCTTCAGCAATGTTGTTTGTATCGACATTTGCTACAACTTTGCTGAAGACATCAAGTCTCTATCTACATTTGTTGGAAAAGTAAGTTTTTTATCTCACTTCTAGGACGATTAATCACCAAATTTTTAATATCACAATGTGCGCCTTATGATATCTGAAAACTTTTTAGAATGAATAAAAACTCTAAAACCAATACTTAGAAGAAATTTAGTTTTGATCGTGAAATCGGCGATTTCAAACACTGTGCATGCGTCTTCGTGCATCCAAAACAGCAACTGGGGTCTTCAGACGTAACGTTTTACGACCGAATAATTTCGCCCGGGTTGGGATTTTATTGCAAACCAAACCCGTCGTAGTTCGTGGCCGTCCTCATGCATAATGAATTCGCAAGACGACGGGGCGCACAAGTGTTGTTTGGTCGATTGAAATCTACAAGTTCAATATGCCGAGAGCCCTACAAAATGGTATTTATGTAAATGTCAGTCAACTGTTGATGCATTCTGTTGATCGTCGCCTTCTTCGTTGGCATTATCAGTGGGATGAGTAGGACGGGAGATGGATTGGTGTGAGATCCGTGATGGATATTGTCTCGGATTGGATTTGTTTGCTGTGTTGCGATGCGGAATGTTGAATTTGATTGCGAGGAGTGACGGATGGATTTGTGTGACGTGATCATCCTGACAGTGAGTGAGGTGGAGTGTGTAGTTTTTCGAAATATTGCACCGTAGTTGAGTAGTAGCATTTTGGCCTGAAAATGTTGGGCACTGCTGTTCGATACACTCGAAGCGTGTAGTTTGGAACACAAGATTGCATTACAAGGAGGGGAACTCTCCAACGACACACAGCTCTAACATTCTAGCTCCAGTAATCGAACCTAGATCGAGTAGAAATAACATGCGCTACTAATGTACCATAGGCTTTGTAACAAAACCAGACATATGAAAATTGTACTACTAATACAAACCTGTCCTGATTACTGATTTTTAGAATCTTTGTATTGCATTCGGTTTGAGTCGCTTTGCTACATGGTTTTCCCTTTTTTTCTTCTTTCTTTCCCATCTACTTGTAACTTGCGCACTTCCAAATCGCACTACAACCCGTAACACAACTACCACTTTTGTCACCGCCCGCCATTACACCAAAAAAAATACATACGAAATAACGTGAACGAAATCGAATTTACCTACCGACAACAACAACAACAACAACAACAACAACAACAGAGCCAAGGAAAGAAAAGACTGACGCCCACAGTAGTGCGAATGGATCGTGCGTGGAGCAGTCGCTGCATCCATCGGCCACCGGCGGTGGCTGTGGTCCAGCGACCATTGAAGGTGGCATCCACCCACCCCTGACACACCCCAAACCAGAACGGCCCAATTCCCTTGGGCCTTCGAAGCTGTCCCGCCGGGTACTCTGCTACCACAGCGATGGTTGTAAGTATACGAGAAAGAATACCCGTTTAAGAAAGCTTGCACATCTCACCTGACAAAAGATCATAATCTGTCTCATAATCAAATAATATTCTACCATTCTAACCATAGCGCCATAGTTGACTAAAATAGAATATATTGGACCACATCTCTCTTGAACATTGTAAATTTGCTATCAGACTTGTTCGTAGTGATGCTTTCAATTTCATCTTTCCTAGTAGTAATCCATCTTCGCTCAGCACACGGACACTAATCAGAGTTCTTCCCCGTTTTTCATTTCCAGTTCAAGATAATCAACGGAAAACCCCACCGCCAGCCGACAGCCAATCGAATCAGCACCATCCGACGCTACAACAACAACAGCAACACTCTGCTCTGGCAGCAGCTGCAGCTGCGGCAGCCGCTGCTCAGCATCACCAGCAGCAGCAACACCAACAATCGCAACTGCCATCACAGGCAGCACTATCAGCCGCAGCGGCCGCCGTCGCACAGCAACATCAGCAGGCGCTCCAGCAGCAACAGGCCCACCATCAGCAGCATGGCGGCCATCAACACCACCATCACCATCAGAATCACATCATGTTGTCGGAGTTGCCGGAACCGCCGATACCGGTGTCCGAAATTGGACCCATCCCGCCGCCGCCAATGTTTTCAACACCAAGTCCCACCCTAATTGGAGGACGGTCGCATCAGCAGCAGCAACAACAACAACAACATCAACAGCAGCACCATCTGCAGCAGATGCAGCATCAACACCAGCAGCATCAGCACCAGCACCAGCATCAACATCAGCATCAGCATCAACAGCAGCATGGCCCTAATGTGCATTCCACTACTACTACTAGTACCGGTAGCAATAATAGTATTAGCGCGAGTAATATTATACCGTTAGATATGAACGATTACGATTACGACGGTAAGTACGGCTTTTGCTGCATGATTTTCTGCTTGGTTCGGCTTTTGAGCATCAATTTCAGCTTAACACCAACCTCCATTGCGATGGACCCGAGTTGTTCCTTAGAATGTTGACTCCTCATGTCCCGACTTCCCTTAAACGAACTGTATTTGCACTTTACACGCGCGAGTTGGAAGGTCAAAGTCTTGTCAATCTTTGGAATGCAATAAGTGCGTAAGAAATGTTTTCGTTATGAAAAGTACCAAATCGATTTAACTAGATACCTGGGAGATTCACTGAAATCCCAAATGACGAATCTCACGCCAACTTGTCTTCATGGTTGGCAGCACCCTCTCAGAATCTAATGAGACTTTGTGCGTGTGTAGACTATGTCTTTTCAAGCAACTTTGCATATTTTTTTTCAAAATTTATCTAGACTACCATTTAAAATGGGCTTAAGTTTTTTGATCGATTTTTCGAATCAACATAACTCAAACAGGACAAGACTTAAAAAAAGCATGGTATGGGAGAAAATCGTCCGAATTTTTTTTTTAAATATTGTAAAAATTGTAAAATCGATTCTTACACGGTACAAAATAAAAATTAGAATTTAAAGTCAATTTTCAAAACATCACTGTTTACTATATCAGATTTGGACTATTTTTTTATATAAAGACAATATTATTGTCTATAAGTTCGCCATACATCGCAAGATGGGCACTTTTAAGGAAAAATCACGCAAACTCGTCCAGTTATGGTTTTCAACATCCCTATAGAATTCAATAAAATTTAGCAGTTATAAAGAATTGAATGTATTGAACATATTTGCAAAAAACAATAATCATCTAGACTAACCTTTCAAAAGGGTCAACAACATTACGTTTGTACGTTTTGTACATTAAAAAATGTACGTTTAAGTAAACATAATTCAAAACTGCTTGTTCGGATATCCTTATTTTTAGGGGCGTCGTATATCTTGGGAGGGGTATGGGGGGATGAAAGGTCAAGATTTGTTACAGTACGTGTAAAAGTTATGCGAAAAATTGTGACCCCATTTCTCTGAAACTGATTTTCTGAAATAGGTAAAAAGCAATTAAATTTCTGTGTACCAGGTATTGTCTTTACGTGGCTATATAATTCCTCAAGTTCTTCTGACATTTTTGCATACTGTTCAGCTGATATGAAGCATAAATCCAGTTTTGTAATAGTTTTATTTGTCTGTTCAACTGCCCAGTCATATAGTTCCCGAGGAGTTTTGATTGTATATCCATAATCTTGAGCAAGGCTTACTCTCTTTGCCATTCGCTTGAGTAGCATCAGTAAGACAAAAGTGTTCGCCAAAAATTTATTTTAAGTCGGATTTTCTTGAAACTTTCAGGGAACTAATACATATGGATTATGTTTTGGCATAATTACTTTATTCAATTTCCTTTACATTGTGAAAGCCCGCCCCTTTCCATTAAGACCCCTCATTACATTTTGTGCAATGGTGGATCCGACCTTTTTGGTCACTTTCATCCATTCTTTCTTCAACTCCAGCTCGTTCTTAAACACCTTGGACGATTTTCGAACTTTGGCCTTCATTATGGTCCAAAATCTTTCAAACGGACGAATCTTTGGTGAATTTGGGGGGTTGGCGGTTCTTGGTACAACAACAACGTTACTGTCTCTGTAACAATCCAACGTCGATCGCGCGTAATAGCAAAATCCTTTTGAAAAGTCACTTCTTGTTGTAGTAGGCGAATGGAACTTCTCTTTCAAATTTCATCGAAAGCTTCCACTTTATCGTCATTGTCTGGGTCCATACCAAACAAATGTTTACGAACTGGTTAGGAGATTTCTTTGGACTTTTTAGGCAATAATTCAAACTCCGTATATTCCTCTACGAAATTGATGATGTGCTCAAAGTTTGAACTATGGAGTTGAAATTTTTCACATTATGTGGACTTTGCAGCTAATCCGTGGATGCGATTGACACCAATGACTGTACTGCTTCTTTAAAATAAACTAAATAAAAAGTTATAATTGACATACAATATGTTATTAGAACACTTTGACATAGATTTAAATGGTAAAATTATGGAAAGAAAAAAATACCTAATGTATCATCCGATTCCTGATGACTTGCTTACGGTTGTGGGTCCTTGAAATCCTGATCACAACTTGCTTCGTTTCCATCTGAACGCCTCTTTTCAGTGGTGGGATTCCTATTGTGCGTCAAAATTCCACGACATGACTCATAAATACGCATTGCTTCATCCAACTTGTGTTCATATCCCCAGGAGTGTATTTTTTCTATCATAGCTGATGAAATGTTACGTAAGTTCTTGTGGCTACACTTGGGATTATTGATACGCGCACAAAATATGAATCGAATACTTAAACCACTTTGTTCCATTATGATAAGCTCCTTTCACAACTAATCATGAAACTATGATCACTGTTATTATGATTCCTTGCTTAAATAGTAAATTATGTGAGTAGAAATAATGTATTTCATTCAAATCTATACCTAACATCACCCAAGTGATAAAATGTACTGTACCACAGGTAACAGAATGGTTATTTTGGGTAGGAAATAAGAAAAATCGCCAGAGTTAATCATTTAATGGTGTTTAAAGTTTTTTGTAATAAACAGGATCGACCACCTGATTTAATTGTTATATCACTAAAGTTTAAAAATATTAATAATTTAAAAATTACCCATTTTTAATGGTATCCTTGATTTTTCAAACTTTCAAAGATCCTTAAAAATTCAAACTATCTTTATTATTACATTTAATTGGCTTCTGTGAGGTTATTAGGACCAACTTGTAAGACGAGTTGGCGTGATAAAAATAGGACATGAAAAAATTGTTGTTAGAAAAACTTTTTTTTCTTAAAAGTGCCCATCTTGCAATGTATGGCGAACTTTTAGATAATTATATTACCTTTATTAAGAAAAAATCTCGTCGCCATTTTATCCAAATTGGCTTTAAATTTGAAAATATTTTTTTAGCGTGTAAGAATCGATTTTACAATGTTTATAAAAGTTTCATAAAAGTTCTAGTAGTCGCCCATACAGTACTTTTTGTAAGTCTTGTCCTTTTTGAGTTATGTTGATTTTTTTTAATCAATCAATCAATCAAAAAACTTAAGCCCTTTTCAAATTTTAGTCTAGATAAATTTTGAAAAAACAAAGTATGCAAAGTTGCTTGAAAAGACATAGTCTATACACGCACAAAGTTTTATTGGATTCTGAGAGGGTGCTGCCAACCACTGGATGAGTTGGCGTGAAATTTGTCAAATGTTGAATATTCAATTTTCTGATCATTGCATTAGATTTCCTCGAACATACTATTCCACCCAATGCAGGAGTTTATATATTCTGTGTTAAACGTAATAACTTTTTAAACCCTGGTGGTAAATTTCTAGCCATAAGTTGGAATTAATCGGTTACTTTCCAAGAAATTGAGATTTGATTGTTGAGCTCTACGGTGCTTTGAAAGGCTGCTTCTTTCTTAGAGAGAACACATTATAGGTTCCACCTTAGATAATTACCAGATCATTCCTATTATTAATCGTTCCAAAATTGGCATTGGTGAAAGAATAAGCGTTATTAAACTTAGGAAACTTAGAGCACAAAGGCCTGCATTTGACTGATGCATTTTTTTTATTTTCCGCACCTCGATACTTAAACAATTTCAAATAAGGTCATCATTCGCCGAAGTTTCAAGCTGTAAATGCCTTCAAAAACTCAATTCAAACGTCGTCTATTAACACACAATACACACCCAAAAGCAACACAAATGCCAACGATGACGTCAAAGTCCAACCATCGTTTCTCTACTCTACGAATCATCACCATCGTACGTCAAATGCATTTTCTTCCATTTATTTACTCCACTGGAAGCTCTCGTTTTTCATGAATGAACCGTCCTTCAATTATCGCGCTATGAATATACATTTTACGCAGTTTGGTCGCTATAATTTTGTTTGTTTATTTTTACATTTATACGACACCGTTCTCCAACCCCTCCTCCTTCCCCGCCATTTTCGTCGTATGATCCAATCAAAAAAGGCCTCATCACTACCGAAAATGATCATCCGTTTATTTCGGCTCCATGTCGAAAGCTGTACAGCATCCAAAATACACCCACGCGCCCTGCGGATGCGTCTCCTCATTCCGATCGAAATACCGCAACGATGATGAATCGTCTGTCCTGCCATCGTCGTCGGGCATACAGAAAACTCAAAACTCAACCGTTTCATTTCATTGTAGGTACATATTTCGTTTCGTTTCTTTAAAAATAAACCCGGTTTGGCAACAGGAACACAAAACAAACAGGGCGGCAGATTTTCAAATATGCCCGAATCTTCTTTACGCTTCACCCGCATATTTTCCTCCTCCACACAATGCCCGGGGGGTGTTATAAACTGATGAATGGGGATACCCTTTCCACGCAAATTGTTTGTTTAGTCGCATTTGCTGTGATGGTGGAAGCTGCGTGGTTGACTTGGGGGGGAAGTTTCCACGGATGCCGCCCATTCCTGGCCCAGCCTCTAGCTTACCCTGGGAATGGATCGAAATATGCAGAAAATCTACATTTTAACGATTTAACTCTGAAGTATTCGCTACTTGCGTGACTTCGTACACTTCCTAGTGAATCATCGTTCTTTCGATAACTAAGATTAGGGACAATCACACTGAATCTAGGACAGTCACACACATGGCGTCTGAGTCTGTTTTAATAATTCCATACGCGTTCCGTCACACCCAACTGTTCATAACTGAGAATTTTTCGATGCTGTTTGGGATGCTCAATTTTAACCATTTTTTACGCACAAATAAATCTCGAATACTTTTTCAAACAGACGTATCTGATTTTGTAAACAAAGAGGGGAAGTAAGTTTCAAACGTAAATTTTTCATAACTCTCAGTACCCCCACGAAAAGTAGCATTACCATCATGTAAGGCAAAAGTTATTCCTTGTTTTCACGAAAGGACGAAAGGTTTAAATAATTTACCGTTTGAATTTTACTTCCCCTCTTTGTCCACAAAACCAGATACGTCTGTTTGAAAAAGTACTCGTGAAATAACCAATTCTGTGCAATAATTGTAATGAAAAATGCTCTAAAGCTGTGTATAACGAAACGGTACAAAAACCGTGAGAGTCTGAGAAAAATGGAATAGAAAATTTGCTGTCAATGTTAAACGACGTGTCAAAACTGAAATCTTGAGATTTCCGTGAAACTATTGTTTCTGATCCGTATACTGTTGAGTTTTCTATTTCCAGATACACTTGTACGTATCAAGATATTCTTGGATAATTTATCAAAGTAACCCTTTTATTTACAATGATTTAACGTAGAGAGTCTCGGCAACATCTCTTAAGGTCTGTATCGACTATAATCCGGACATTAAAAAACTTAAGTAAAACATAAATTTCACATTATTTTTCAATTGTAATTGTTTATTTCAGATTCAAGGGATATAATTTAACAATTAACAAAGTCAAACTGTCCTCCCTTAGCTCAGTCGGTAAAGGCGCGGCTATAAAGCCACACCACGCTGGAGGTGGCTGGGTTCGATTCCCGGTCTGGTGTAGGAATTTTTCGTTAAGGAAAATTTCTCGACTCCCTGGGTATAAGGGTATGATTGTACTTTCCACACAATCATACTAATGAAAAAATGGTACCTGGCATCGAAAGTACTTTATTAATAACTGTGGAAGTGCATTTACAACACGTAGTTGAGAACCAGCAATAAGCTAATTGCGAAAGCAATATGCTTGAAACGCTAAGAAAGAAGAAGAAAGGCAAACTATAGTTTTTCAATAGCTTTCAAGTAGAATGTTCATACTATGCGCTTAAATCTATCCATTAGGCTTTGTATAGACTGTTCGGATAGATTGGTGCCCGTTTTTGTCCAAATTTGTTGGAAGTGGTTGAAATCTTCGATTACTTGTTTCTTTCCAGAAAGAACCTGCTTCATCAGAGCCCAATATCTCTCGATTCAACGTAACTTTAGACAATTTGACGGATTAGTAGTTTTTGGTACAATATTCACTCCACAGTTTGAGCCTAATGGCATGATGCCAAATCGGGCCTGAACAAAGGTTAATGTTTGTGGTTTTTAAAGAAGGGTAGCAATCGATCCTGCATGCACTTTTTCTGGTTAACCTCCCTGTTGAGTGTGCCTCTAGGGACGAACGATTTACTCTTTCTGATTCACTCGTGCAAACTGCTTGCCCAACCAGATATTTTTTGGGAAATTTTGATGCCTTCTTTGTCCTGAAATGCGTAGCTGTAGCATTTCTGGCCATAGCAGAATAGAAAAACAGTACTGGAAGCTGCTTGATATACTCCAGGACATAGGTCTCATCGTCCGTAACAACGCATGAAAACTTCGTCAAATATTCGTAAGCCCGTGATTTCAAGTTCGGTTTGTCGTTGCGATTTGGAACTGTTTTTACTTTATATGCCTTCAGTCCCAAGCGCCCTTTGGGTTCTTGGCCAAAAACAGGTTACGTTCCTATTTTACGAGCCACCGTTCGAAAAGAGAGAATCAGGTTTTCATTCGAAATCATCTTCACCTTTCGGTCCATGATAGGATCACTTCTCGGTTTCCTATCGACTTTAAAATGTCCTGAAAATTATTTGAGCACACCTTGAACTGTGAATTCAGGTAAATCCAATTGTTTTGTATTTTTTCATATTGACAACCCAACCTACATCAATTCTGATTAACTGTTTGTTCAAACAAATTTGAAGAAGTTATTCAGGTTTTTCTTCTGGAAAGCTGAGTAACTTCTCTGAATTTGTCTGAACAAGGGGTTATTCGACACTGATGGTTTTTGAAAGTCAAGATTTGCCCTTCGTACGTACAAAATCTGCGTGCGCTTGTGTTTTCCATTCGTCGCCATCCTAAACATGGAAACATGAAATGTAAACACCATAGTCATAGTCTTTTTCATCAAAGAACCCAACTATACCTCATTTTTCACTCCTATATGCAATATTTCAAAAGTTACAGTGATTTGAAGGCGTCCGGATTAATGTGGATACAGACGTAAAGACGAATGAATATTTGTTAGGTAGATGTTTTTACATTTCAAGATTGCTATTAGAAGCGGAAGGTTATTGGTTCTTTATTTTCTGCCAAGGAACAGGTTTCTCCTCTTTAGTATGTTAGGCTCTTTAGTGTAAAGCCTGTGCACGTTAAATTTCGAACACCAATATAATAGCATATAATTCAACAAAACCGATTGCTTATTTCACAATAATAGAGTTATATCTACATTAGAAATAGTTGATGAGGATGTTAATTCTTCTTTCTGTTATATTTTGGAACTTTCCGCCATCAGGTTCCGTAAGGTATCCTTAGATACACCCGTCGTGACGATTCTCGATCTTCTCTAGAAACCATTAGTACCGTTTGCTTTCTTCTTAGTTTCGAAGAGTTTACGCTTAACTAGAGCCCAGTACTTCTATGTTGGCCAAAACTCTAGACAGTTCGGTGTATTGGCTGTTTTTGGCACGTATTTGACTATATAAGACCATAAAGATTTTGAAAATGTTGTAGTGAAAAATGCCATGACCACTTGAGAACCTTCATGAAACCTGGATAACCTGGATTATGCTGGATGGTTTTTGGGGATGTTACTTGGGAACTACATCCTCCCTTCCCTCTTCAGGTTGACTTTGGCAGAATCAACCAATTCTTTTTAAATGTCTTTTGAAGTTAAATTCCTAAATTTGAAGTTAAATTCCTAACCGAAATTACAATTTGATTTTTCCTAATAATAGCAATCAATTGTAAATCAATTGTAAACAATTACAATCAATACTATAAATAGTCATTTCGACTCAGATGGATAAACTTACTGATAACTTGTTTCAGATTTGTAGGTCTGAGTATGGTGACTTCGTAGTTCTTGACTAATTCTACAACTTTGTCGAACAGGGCATTGTCCTAACTGTTTCTAAGTGAAAGTGTTCTAATAATAAAATTATATTCAACGTGCTGTGCTCATGCACTTCTATTATTTTCTAAGCTCTTGTTGGAGGCTGGAGCATTCGGAGACGACGTGGTTCGTGCACTCTGGGGAAAAGGTGAAGAAGCGTGATCAAGCCGATGCAGATACTTCCAGAAGCAGCCGTGTCTGGAGAGGAACGGTATCAGATAGAAGTTCATCTCTCTATGCTTCCTATCCTACGCAAACTGGCACATTTGAGACGAGTTGGTGGGTCAACCTTTCTTTCTTCGCATTATCCCACTCATGCTGCCACTTAGCCAACGAGTCCGTCCTAACGATTCTCCTCGCATGTCTGGTATCCCTCCGCTGATAACACTCGACGTCCTCGACCAGGGTGATGCAAATGGGCATCATGCCAGCGATAACGCATACTCCCTCCGACGAAATTGTTCTGTAGGAGCTCGCGACTGGCATGGCCATGAGTCGGAACACCCTCTTCAGCTTCCCACCGCTCAGTTATCAGCGCCGCTCCATACCCCAGAACTGAAGTCGTCACACTCGCTAGAAGACGCCTCTTGCTGCTTCTCGGTCCACTGACGTTCGGCATGATTCTCGCTACCGCATTGACCGCTTTCGCCGCCTTTTCGCACGCGTAGTCGACGTGCGTTGAAATCCAAGCGCTCATCAACTATTCCCAGGTACTTTAATGCACGCTTTGGTGGAATTGCGAGGCGCCCGACATGGAGGTCAACCTGCTGAACTGCTTTGCGGCTGCTAATCGGAACAACCTCCGTCTTATGATGAACCAGCTGTAGTCTTACTCCAGTCATCCACGTTTCAATGGTGCCTATCGCCGTCAGCACCTCGACCTCTTCTAGATTCTCGCCCGTTATCGTTAGGACGACATCATCTGCATACCAGACGATCTCAACTCCATTAAGCAACTTCAGCGTTAATACTACATCGTACATCGCGTTAATACTCCATCAAGAGCGTTGGGCCGATAATCAAGTCCTCTGGCACCCCCGCCGTGACTCTGATAGATTTCTGCCCCAACGCCGTTTCGTACACGTTCTTCTGTTCTGGAAGTAACTACTTAGTATTCTGCACAGGTTACCAGGAACACGCATGTTGAGCAGTGCTGCGGCGATAGCCTTCCAGCTGGCACTGTTAAAAGCGTTTTTGACGTCGATCGTCACTACGGAGCGCAGAACCGATTGCCTCTCCCTTTCTGCTTTGATGCCTTCTCTGCTCTCAGCACGACTATCCGGATTGCTTCGGAGCCACCTTTGTCTCCTTGAAAGGCCATGATCGCTTTCCATGCACCGCGTCAGTCCATTTCAGAAGCTTCCCAAGAGTATCCAACAAGCATATGGGTCTATAAGATGCTGGGTTCCCTGGTGGCTCCCCTGTTTTCGGTAGCAACACCAGCTTCTGAACCTTCCATTTGTCTGGGATGTAACCTTCATCTAAGCATGTTTCTAGCGCCCTCTTGGAAGTGCGCGGAAACGCCAATATCGCGGGAGCTTTCTTCAACTTCAGACCGTTCGCAACTAACAGTAGCTATTCATTGGAGATCCGAGCAGTTGCTTCTTCAGCATTTTCGTATGGCGTAGGCGGCGTCAACGTTAGGTGGTGATGCAGATAAAGACCGTCCACGCTTATATTTCGCCACCACGATTCTATAAGCGTTGCCCCAGGGGTTCGCATCGACTTCTTGGCACAGCTCTTTAAAGCTGTTTGACTTGTTCAACTTGATCTCTCGTTTGAGGGTGGTGCGAGCTCCACGAAATACAGTTTTCCATTCTAATCTCTCAGCTCCAGATCGTACTCTCTGGGTACTTCTCCTTGTTCGGAGACATGCAGCGCGGAGGGTACTGAGAGTCTCATTCCACCAGTAACCTGGGCGACGACGGTTCCTGGGCTCCTGTTTCCTCTACATTGATACAGCACAGGCTATTGCTACCGCTTCTATCAACCCCTGTGTCAAACGTTGCACCGCTGTTTGTCCGAAACACCTCGATAAATACTTCCTTGCCGAAGTACTTTTACTCATTGTAGCGGGGGCTCGCCGGCCGGTAGAGGATCGCCTGGTGGTCACTGTGGGTATATTCTTCGCTTACTCTTCAGCTCATGTCTTTCATAAGATGACGAACTCCCGACCGTTTTGGCGGAATGTTCTGACATTCCCTTCGTTGCACAGCCACACATCCAGCTTCGCAAAAGCTTCAAGTAGACTGTGTCCCCTTGGATTAGTCCGCTTACAACCCCACTCCGTGGCCCAGGCGTTGAGATCTCCTGCGCTGACTACCGGCCCTCGTTCAACCAGCGTGTCGGTGAGTGCGTCCAACATCCTGTTGAACTCTTCGTCAGTCCATCTAGGAGTACAGCAGTCACGAGTACGAGCAATCACAAAGCCGTCGTATGAGCATTCGACCAATCTACCTATAACTTGCATTGCCGCCATCCCTGCTCTATCTGTCACCCAAGTACTGTTACCGAGAGGAACTAGATACGGCTCTGCAGTTATTGCAACATCGCACTTTGTCGCCGTCGTGGACTGCCATAACAGTTGCTGCGCAGTGTCGCAATTATTGAGATTCACTTCCGTGACCTAGTCTTTTTTGTACGCCGTCGTCTTTTTGTACGCCGGGCATTAAAACCCTCTCGTCCAATGGTCGTTTCCGTCCTTCAGATTGCACAGTATGCATCTGGGTTGCTTCGTGCAGTCCCTGGCAACGTGGCCGTTTCTGCCACATTTCCAGCACAGTTCGGATTTGTCAGGGCCCTTGCAGCTTCTTGACCGGTGGCAAAACCCCATGCATTTGTTGCATCTCTCCATTTTCTTAGTGACTCGGGGGACCAATCTCAGTGGGCACACCGACCATCCGACTTTGACCTTACTGATTGCCGCCCAGGGATTTTGCCACGAGTTTCCTGAGCACACTGAGCGCTTGACAGATGGGTCTTCCTTCAGCTCGAAGATCATCTCGCCTTTCTGCGTACGCTTTTCTGCGTGCGCCTTTCTGCGCGTGCGCCTTTGCGTACGCCAAGTTCTTGCCCAACTCTCTCAGCTCTGGGTCCTCCCTCACTTTCTTGAGAAGCGCAGCGTACGTACGTTATTCGATCATCTTGGTAATCTTTCTTCTCATTTTCTAGTTGCAGGTATTCCACTAAACAGCTCACACTTTTCAGGACTCTATTTTTGTTTTTTTTTTGTTTTTTGTTGGGGCGTAGAACCACTGCGTCCACTGAATTGAACTTTTGTGGTATTTCTGCTTAATTTTGCAAATCACAGTTCCGACCATAGATGGGTACAAGGATTTTTTTTCTAACCTCTCTACTATTGAGCAGAGTGCAAAAGTGATTTTTAGCTTAGTTTTCCAAAAACTGGATCCATGTTTCACTTTTACTTCTTTTAAAACACTATTTAAAAAACTTTTTTGAGTATCTATTTGCAAATATAAGCAAAAGTTTGTTTTGAAAATATTGCTAAATACGTTATAGTTCAGAGTTATTTCTTGTGAACGAAGATTTTCTGCTCGTTCACTTTGCTCTGCTATATAACGAAAAAATCCACAAGTATATCTATATCGAGCATCCCTAAGTTCATCCCCATCCGGAAAATCTCCGCCCACACCGCGTAAAATACTTCACTTCATAAAAAAAAACGATGACCACCACGCAGGTATTTTGCCTCGGCCAGCAGCTCGTCGGGAGTATTCATCGGACGAAAAAATTTCCCACCTGTTGTGCACTTATAAGTAGACAGACAACACCCTCACTCTCACCTTAGTTTTTGCTTGCTTTTCGGCGCCAGGTGCACAATTCGCTTCTCAAATGAATTTCCGATTTTGTCCGTTCCCGACTGACTCAAAATGCCAGAATCGATTGGAACTGCTTCGAGCCGTTTAGTGTGGATTGTTATACATTTAGGCATACCTCTATAAGCGTGTCCATATGTCAATCACCTCTTGCTGCATAGAGAAGAATCAAAAGTTTGGCTGAACACTACAGTTTGCCATCTCATGCGGAAAATGTGCTTTCGGAAAGCAACAGGTGTCGTTTCCTGCTTTTTCCCCACGGGTATTATATATGAGGAAATCGGCGGTAAGTAGGAGTATAGAACTGATGACGATGATAATCGATTTGTGGGCCTGCTGAATACCAAACCACAAACCACTAATCACTATCCGACACGCTATACCCATAGTAAATAGAGCAGTTTTGTGGCATCAACAGAATAATCACTAATAAATTAGACCTTTTTTTTTCGGTAGTTTTTTTTTTTTTTTTTAGCACTTTCCACCCGTTGTGGATTTTGAACGATTAGAGCACGAATGATTGAGTGAGAAATGTGTTTCTTGTGTGATGATGGATGAGTGGTATCAGTCGAATTTCGTTCCAACTTGTCTTCTGAGCTGGCAACATCATCTCAGAGTCGAGTCTAGCTTTGTGTGTGTCAACCAGAGAAGGAGCAAATAACCAATGAATACCTAATTTTGATCGATTACTGGCACAACAAAAGAGGTAAAATACCTGAGGATAATACCACAAAGTTGTTCCCACAATGTTATGCAAATACCAAATTGAGGTAAGACAATACCAAAATAGTACCTCTCAGGTATTTCCAGGTATTCCAAATAACAAAATTCTTAGGTATTTTACCTCTTATGCTGTGCTCTTACAGGGTGTCTCACAATAGGTGTCACTAAAACAAAATGGGATTACAGCAAAACAAATCAACCAAATCATTTTTCATTTGAAAGATACGTGTTACAGAAATGAACCATATTAACTTAATTCGAATCTCTCGCCCTTTTCCCTTTCGCCCTTTTCCTTGATAACTTTGTTATCTCTCGACCTTCTTGATAACTTTTCGCAAACGCTTTGTAAGCCCATCGCAGTTGGTTCACACGATTGCCTGAGGAATTTTATTCCCAAATATCAACCAAATGTTCCTTGAATCGATCTAAAGTAAGCCCTTTCGTAGGACCTATATGTTGAAGCATATAACCCTAAATAAAGTAGTCAAGTGGGTTGAGGTCCGGTGAAGATGCAGGCGCTTGTGATGAATTTTCCGCGCACCACGCTTGTGTCTTCTTTGCCTTGTGAGCTGGAGCTGAGTCCTGTTGGAAACAATATGGTGTATTGCCATACAGCGTAGAAGCATGTGGAAGCAGATGGTTCTTCAAAACCTGCTCGATGTAATATTCAGTGTTGATTTTCGGGTTAGGTTCTATGAAAAGAAGATGAATTTTTCCTTTTCCTGAAACGGCGCCCCATACCATGATTTTCGATATATTCTGATAGCGTTCTGCAGCTAGTTTATCTCTTGGAATATTGGCAAGACTTTTGCCATACACACGATCATTTTGTTGATTATGACTGAAGGAGGAAGAGCTTTTCATCCGAAAATAAAATCTCGCAGTCACCGCAGCCAAACCAAAAGATTTCTGTTTCTTTGGACTCTGGCTTGCTTTTGACGCACCGTCAACCCGTGAACTCGCTGTACGGCTTGCATTCCAGATCATGTTTGAGGACCCTGTTTATTGAAGCAGGGGACATTTGAAATTGTTTGCTCAATTTACGGCCAGATACGGCCGGATTACGTCGTATTCGGTCCCTCACAGATTTTGTCTTTTTCTTCGATCTGGCACCTCTTTTGTGTTGAATCTGGACATTTCTAGTTTCAAAGTACGAAAAACAAAACGTTTACTCACTCCGAACTGCTTAACACTATTGAATATCTGACACGGTCTAAGCTTTTGCTAATGTTATTTTAAAACTTGCTCCCGTATGCCTTCCATGGTAGCTGATAAATATACACAAACGGAATCGCTTATTTATCTTCAACGATAAACTGTCAAAAGAATACAGAATTCCACTGAATCAATTACCCAGCTGAAATAAACTAAGACTGAAAGTAGGTGACACCTATTGTGAGACACACTGTAGATTATTCCGCTCTCTTTATCACAAAACACTGCGCTTGGTTGAGTGGATTGGGGATCACTCGGTTCTCAAGGAAGCAAGTACCACTACCAAACTACGAGTGGTATTTAGTGCGTCGTGTAAAACGTCAAGCTGAGTAACACTTAACGACGTACTGCTGACAGGTCCAGTCCTTCAAGAGGAACTTCGGTTTATTATTCTGCGCAGTCGGGTAAGGCAGATCATGCTAGTCTCGGACGTGGAGAAAATGTTTCTTAAAATTCTCGTATTTCGTCAAGAACGTGTCTTACAATGCTTTCTCTGTCGCTTCTCGTCTGCGGAGGTGCTTAGAATTTACGGGCTTCCCGCAGTTACGTTCTGGCCACAAGAACGCTCAAGCAGATGGAGAAATATTCGCTCGCGGCAAGAGCGGTTCTGGAAGATACTTATATGGATAAAGCTATCACAGGGGCGAACAACGCAGGAACTGTAACCAGTTTACGGATACAACTGGATACGATGATTTCAAGTGGCGAATTCAAGCTGCGAAAATGGGCATCGAAGTGCCGGGCGGTACTGGAGGGTTTTCCTAAGGAAGATCTAGCTATGCGGTCATTAGAAGGTATATTGTTTTGAACCTGAATCCTTCGATCAAAACACTGGGGTTCACTTGGATGCCAGTTTCCGATGCGTTAAGTTTCCATTTCTTCAATATTCCCTCAGTTCTTACACGTTTCGACTGACACGTACCACTGCAGTTGAACAGGGACGTCCACTGGTGTCGTTTGGGCCACGGCACCATAATGTCGGCTAAGATATTTATGCAGCTGTTGACAGGTGCAGTCCTTCAATAGTAACTTCGGCAGATCATTGTCTTGGAGAACGTGGAGAAAATGCTTCGCAAAATCCTCGTAACGTGTCCTCAGGACGTGTCTTACAGTCCATTCTCTTCTGCGAAGGTGCTTAGAATTTATGAGCTTAACACAGTTACGTATGGAACGAAGTCAGCACCATTTCTTGGCACAAGAACGCTGAAGCAGCTAGCCATGGACGAGAAGGAGCAATATCCGCTCGCGGCGAGAGCGGTTCTGGAAGATATCCATATGGATGATGTCATCACAGAGGTGGACGACGTAGGAACTATAACTAGTTTACGGATACAACTGGATACGATGATATCAAGTGGCGGACTCAAGCTGCGGAAATGGGCATCATACTGCCGGGCGGTACTGGAGGGTATTCCTGAAGAAAATCTAGCGATTCGGTCATTAGAAGGTATTGATTTGAACCCGAATCCCCCGATCAAAGCACTGGGGCTTACTTGTTGCCAGTTTACGATGCGTTAAGGTTCCATTTGTCAGTTCCTAGCTGGAATACTAACGTACCACTCACCAAACGATATGTCCTATCAATCATTCCCACTCAGTTCAATCCCCTGGGACTCTTGGGAGCCACCATATCGTCGGCTAAGATATTTATGCAGCAGTTGTGGACGCTACGTGACAAGAAAGATCAAAGGCTCGATTGGGATCAGCCACTGCCATTAACGGTGGGTGAGACCTTTAGGACGTTTCACGAGCAGCTCCCGCTAATAAATCAAATCCGTATTTAGCGCTGGGTAATTATTCCGAATGCTGTCTGGACGGTGATCCGCTATTTTTCGGATGCCTTGGAGGAGGCTATGGAGCCTGTATCTACTTGCAAAAGCAGAGGCGGTAAAAAGGTGAGGCGAAAATAAGTTCCTTTTCCTCCAAAATATTCGAGGCTGGAATTGTGTGCAGCGCTTCTTGCTGAAGTACTCTGCAGAACATCTCTGAACTTCCCTGCAGAACTTCTCTGAAGTTCTCTGAAGAACATCTCTGAAGTACACTGAAGAACTTTCCTGAAGTTCTCTGCAGAACTTCCTTGAAGCTCTCTGCAGAATTTCCCCGAAATTCTCTGAAGAACTTCCCTGGAGTTCTCTGCACAATTCCCTTGAAGTTTTTTGCAGAGCTTCCCTGAAATATTTTGCATAACTTTCCTGAAGCTCTTCGTGGAACTTTCCCTGAAGCTTTGTCCAGAACTTCCCTGAAGCTTTCTTTGGAACTTCCCTGAAGCTCTCTGTGGAACTTCCTTGAAGCTCTCTAGAAAATTTTCATAAACTGCTCTGCAGAGTTTCCCTGAAGTTTTTTTTGCAGAACTTCCCTGAAGTTCTCTGCTGAATTTCCCTGAATTTGTTGTCTTTGGAACTTAACCGAAAAATATGAAAAACTTCTCTGAAGGAATAACCCGAAGTTGTCAAAAATACCCATATTGGGGTAATCAACCACTTAAGTGCACTAGCGGTAAACATTCATTGAATACATTACTACTTATGTTTTTATTACGTAAAGTGAGCGAATTAAATTATAATGTTTTTAAATTGGAAATATCGTCCCAACATCATGGGATGCCAATAGTGGACAGCAATTTTTGCTAAAACCAAAGCTGTTAAGAGAGTATCGATTGGCCCGATAGCGTTCGGCAGGCTGTGAAATTGAATAGGACTTTTCTTACCAATCAGACCAAGGCCGGTGTGGCATCTGCTGTAACCGGAATTGTCTCCATTGTAATCTGTCCATGGTTGTCACTCGCCAGCCTTGCTGTCATTACTGCCGTGCTGTCGTATTATACTTGATCGATCCATCTGGCTCGTTACGCGCCTCTTCTTCTTTTACCCGTCGGTTCGTTTTTGAGAAACATTTTAACACCGACATTCTTTTTTCCGACATTCTTACGACATGCTCAGCCCATCTTAGTCGACCGATTAAAGCGATGTGTACGATGGGAGGTTCTCCCAGCAATTGATGAAATTCGTGGTTCATTCGCCTCCTCCACGTTCCGTCTTCCATCTGCAGTCCACCGTAGATCGTACACGTTGGTCCTCCACTAGAAATGTCTCGTGGCCGTAGAGAACTACCGGTCTAGTTAATACCTTGTAGATGGTCAACGTTGTATTTCGGCGAACTTTGTTCGATGTCAGCGTCAAAGTAGGCACGATTGCCAGCCATAATGCGCCTTCGTATCTTTCTGCTGGTGTCGTTATCGGGGACACCAATGAGCCCAGATACACGAATTCGTCTACTACCTCGATTTCATCACCGTCGACCTGAACTCGTGGTAGGATGTTAACATTGTCTTCTCGTGAGCCTCTTCCCTTCATGTATTTTCTTTTCAACGCATTAATCACAAGCCCAATCCTACCAGCTTCAGCCTTTCGTCTGATGTACGTTCCCGCCATCGTCTCAAAGTTACGTGCTACAATATCAACGTCGTCGGCGATGCCAAATAGTTGAACAGACTTCCTGAAGATCGTGCCACTCGTGTCTATACCAGCTTTTCTAATCACACCCCCAACGCAATGTTAAACTGTGAAATTGAATAGAAGTAGTTTGATATCAAGCAATATTTTGAAGCAACCCCATGCAGGGTAGGTCAAGGCAGGAAGTGATCCGCCTCGTTGACTGGCAAAAGAGTGCGCGCTTGTTCGTGCTCAAATTTCGCCAATGGCACAGAATGGTTCTAGCGATGTGAAATTTTGATTTAATTTTTTCGAGTTGTTCGTCGTTTTATGACAAAGTTGCTGTTTCGATATTGCCAGATCAGCTGTAAAGGGTGAACACGAAATTATTGCGACACATTCAACAGGGCATAACTTTTTTACCATTGGGTAAAAATCAACCAAATTTTGCACACTTTCTCATTGATGTGTATTGTTTACATGCTGTCAAACTCGAAGTCGTGTTTTTCGATTCAACGAAAATGGCCATATTACACAGAAAACGAACAGATGATGTTTGGGACTAACATACATCCTCAATGTGTAAAAACTTTTGATCCAAGCGACCGAGGCAATACTAGCGCCGGCTCCACCCAAATGCAGGTCAAACAAGAAAGGATAGGAATATTCTTCCACGAGAAATCACTGGGATGTTGGATAAACGGGTATGTTTTGCAACATGGTTGGTTATGGTTAACGACACGCAGAGTTCGCGCGACGTCTAGTAAGTTATTTTTACACACTACCAAAATGTCATATGAATTTGTGCTAATTTTCCTTTGAATCATCAATCCTGTTTGCAGCACTTCACAACCATTTTTTAGTTGTTCTGGCACTGAATTTTGCGACCGCATTTGTTTTTATTTTCCGGCCACGACAATCCACTAAAACACGATCAATATAATTTTTATTTGATATTTTGATAACAAAGGAAGCCTTTTTTTTCTGTTTAAACTGGTTTTTTGTTGCCTGAAGAAAAAAAAGATTACAAAATTAAATTATGCTCATTGAAATATTAGAGAGCAATATTGAACGTTAACTCAAGGCATTTGACTATAATTTGTCTCCACTCGAGTTGGATATAATTTGAATACTAAATATAACTATTGATAATGTATATTTCCAACTTGTCTTATTTCATCTTATAGTGCCTTTAAAAAAAACTCTCTTAAAAAACACTTTAACGGGTATATTAGTAGATCGATTGTAATTTAAAAAAAAAATGGAAAATTTGAACTAACAAATCGCTTAAAATAAAAAATAGAAAATGAAACACTTTTTCAAACTACTAGTCATAGCTTAAAAGTTTACTAGTGAAAGTTTTAAAAAGTGTTTTTGTTTATATTTTAAAAAGTGAACAAGTGTATTGTTAGTTGAAATTTTCCAAGTTTTCCAATAAGTCTTGTTTGTTTCTGAATATGTTTATACTGTTGCAAAAATTACCTATTCTTGTTGATCCTAAAATATTATTTCAATCAGAATATATTGAGTAAGTTAAGTGAATATGGTACGACTTAGGAAAAACCAAACTTTGTCTTGTTTTGCAAAACAATAATATGTAAACAGGAAAAAACTGCCGATTCAAAAAAAAAACATCATGCTAGCAACTTTGAATATCCAGAAAAACTAAACTTCAACCCCGCCCATTCTTTTCGCCGCAGATCATGAAAACAATGATCACGAGGAAATCGACTCGGACGAGGAGTACAGGTATACAATGTCGCAACCTAATCCCAACATCGATACCAACCGTATCGACGAGATCCCTGCGAAGGAGCCCAAATTCAACGCAGTGCCATTGAAATCAGCTTTAAAGAAGAAGGGTTCCAATCCGGGAACGCCGACCCAGGACAACCGGGCGCTAACCGTGCGCTACGACAACAATCCTACCGCAACGATCAAGTAAGTGTCCCATATTCCATTCTGTCGTGAATCCGAGCGGAAGAAACTGATAGCGAAAGTTGTGGACGCTGAACTTTCTGAACCTTACTCATTCCCTTGAGCAGCCATTCACCATTTACAGAATTATACGAACACGTTGCGTTTCGTTTAGTTTTGTGTTTGTTTCGAGTTCTCCCCGTAATAGTTCTCAACCAGAAACGGTCCTATTTATTAGATAGTGTTCCTTCCTTTTGGGTGAAAAAAACCCTGAAATTTCCCGAAATGCTAATCGATCTATCCATGTAATGATGTTTGGTTTGAACTTATTCGTAAAGCTAGTGGCTATGACGATTGGGCTACGAATTGGATTAGTTCCTATGATTGCCTGACGTTTCTATCTGCTTACTAAGTTTCCCCATGCTATCGTGAGTGTGTGTGTTCAGAATATAAACAATGATTCTGTCTCCCTATGTCTATGAATTAGATTTCTATAACAAACCGATGATCAACCTATTTGAAAACCGAATTACCATCACTTAACCAATGATTTTTCTATCCACTTTATTGTACATTTTTAGGCCAGTTTTACGACCACGGATTAGAATATGGTAAATTCATCTTATAGTGTCGCTCTGTGAATATGTTGAGTTTTTCTTTGTGTTTGTTTGTTTGTTTTCTGTGTTCTATCATCCACATGTACTTAACCCTGCCTACACTTTTTGTTTGTTTGTTTTTTTTTGTCGTTGTTGATTTAGATTTTCTTTTGAACTCACTCTCTATATGTAAACTGAACACTTAATTTCTGCCGTTTTTTGCTGTTTTTGGTTTGGCTTCAACAATTTTCATTAACTCCACTCGATGGGAACAGTCATCTCTCATCAAGGAACGATGTCACTATCTAAGTGTATTCTTGCACATTTATTTCATAGTTGTTAACCAAATATCTGAAGAGAAAAAAAAACTTTCTTCATTGCATTTCATCAAAGCTACGAATGACTTGGGAATGGCATCGTTGTGGTGAAGGGCGCAGCAATCACGTGGACAAAAAACTCCGAACAGTCGCAGATCATTGAGAAAAAATTATTCAGAAAATTTATTCAGAAGCTGTTAGCAGTGGGGAATAGGCATCCCCACTCTCCCCATCCAGAGTGCTTCAATCGGGTGTCCTGATGGTCCCTCCCATTCCCGTGATATATTTATATAAAAGTATCTATATTTACGCAAATGGAAAATACTACAAGCATTTGTATCTGTTAAATATGATCTTCATTCCGTTGATCCTGAAATGCAAGAAATGTTGTAAATTGTTTATATGTAGAGTGCTGTGGGTCCACACTTATGCATGTCTTCGTTCGTTTTCAGCAATAGCAGCAATTCACCAAAGTATTGATTTCAAGTATCCTGAAAAAGTTTGTCAAATCTATTGATATTTTACAAAACTAGCATTTATACATTTTAATTTACTTTTGCCATGGTCACTATTTGCTTCTTGATGCTTTAATTGATGTTGTAAATTTATAAATGCGAATAGGTCGTAATTGGGGAAATATTGGGCCTATGCTTGAAACTGAAGGGAAATATTGTATACCATTTCTTTCCTGAAACCAATATAATACGTGATCAAGATGCTCAACATCTACAATCCGTTCTTTTCAGGACCACCCGTTCCATGTTCGCCGATAACGAGTTTGTTCATTTGGAATTTCTCTATCCTACCGTTGCACATTCTCGTCAGTTGGCAGCCAGCAGTGGCTAAGAAATAGTTTTAGTTTTCCCTGAATTCGTAACATATCTTATACCATGTTTGCAATTGCAAACATGTCGCGTTACGGCAAGGGCGGCATACCAAATGAAATTTTAAAACTAGGCACCGTCACAAAAAAAAATCCAACACTGAATGCTAATAACTCTGATTAAGATATTCGAGATTGTTGCATAAATCAGTTGCAATTTTTTGCGGCTGTCAATTCTATTTTCAAAATTATGCGAGTAAAACACAAGCCTTCTTGGAAAGCCTAAACATCCGAGTTCGCTGGTGTACACAAACAACTATAGAGCCAAAAACTGTAAGCACATGCTTAATAGAATGAAAAGATGCATTCGCCAAATCGATAAAGAAGCTGTACATCGCTCCTGTTCAAACATCTGGACAAAGCTTCATCGAACAGCTGATGACGGACCGTATTCAAGTCTTTTCGTTATGGCCCTTAAAAAAATTCTCATATTTTAGTTATACCCCGTTATTAAACACAACACCACTGATATTTTCAAAAATGGTTTAACCCTCATCGATGTTTTCCATTTGCGCGCGTAATGCGTTTTGACTGTTTCATATACATAAACAAATTTGAAGATTGAAAAAACTATGCAAATAGACTTTTCAAATTACCATCATCACCATTCCAATGGACAAGTATCACGTAACATTTGAAAAAGGTCTACCATTGTTGTTCTTAACTTTAAGAATGGTGGATTGATGGATTGTTATGATCTTGACGTACGTCTTTGTTTTCTATACTGGGGTACAATTTAAAACAAAAATACCTATTGCGACCGTCACGAAAAAAGGGTCAGATTTTGAGCGTTAATATCTCAGTCATTTCTCCAAACATTTTCAAAATGTTTGCCCCAATCTATCGGAAATATTTCTACGCGTCGTTTCCAACATTGAAAACTACTGATTTTCAACCTTAAACTTTTGAAAATAACGCAAATTTTACTGAACAATTTACTGAATGCCAAGTGTTTTCCTACCACAGGAACAGTTTGGCATATGGACCTTTGGTATATGGATCTTTGGCATATGGATGTTTGGTCGAATGGAAGTTTGGTCGAAAATTATCCATCAGCATATATGTATAGCTAAGAAAAGAAGTAGGAATCTAAAAAAATATTCTCAAACGTATTAGATCTAAGAAAAGGAACTCTCGAACGCATAAGGTTGCATGCCGAAGTAATGAAATATTCTAGACTTATTACACTTGGAGTTTATCAATATGTGTGTGCATTTGCAGTTATAAGCATTCTGATTAATCCTAGAAAGTGTGAGCTGTTTAGTGGAATATCTGTAACTAGAAATGAGAAGAAAGATATGTATTATCCATTTAATTCCATTACTGATCTTAGAAGCCCCCTACCTGTCGTAGTCCTCCTTATTCACGATGACGATTTTTTTGCCTTTGTCTGCTTTTAGGTAAAAAAGCAGGTTTTGACTTCAGTTCCTTAAGTGATACAAAAGTGATTACAAAACACAGAGTCGTCATCATGGATAAGAGGGCCTACGACAGGCAGATGGCTCGAGGGATCTCAGGTTTGCGACTTCGTAACGCTGGCACATTTCAATACCCACGGTTTCGCGGTTCGCGTGACGAAAACGTCGATGATACCAGTCCGTGATTAGGGTTGCTTCAGGAGAATAACAGGAGATTTTGTTTCGAATGGTACGAAGTGTGCCGCTCCTATGCGGCCTCACATTCGCAGAATACCATGGTCGTCAATAAACGGCCAGGTTTTGTAGATACAGCTGGATTTCGAAACGATATGATGCTTCGCTTCTGGGGAACCCCATGTTTCCTCAAGTGTGGCTCTCTCTTACGGGTAGGATTCAGCTTGCACCATCTTCCAAAGAAAAATCTCTGCACGCGCGAGTTCTCCTTCCGTAGATTTCGTTCCACATTCTTTCGACGCAAGCTGTCAGTAAAGCGGATGACGTACGCTGCAGTTTCGTCCAGCGGCTGAACCTAGAGTAATCAATGAGTAGCAGTGGCTTCCAGTGCACATGAACGCGTCGTATTTCTTCGTGAGTTGTAGTCGTCGTTGATTGTTCAGGCCACGAGCCTTCCCCATCACGAAGAAACTCTGGTCCTTTAAATCAAAGGCCGTTGGAGTCCAGATTAGGACCATTCTTCCACTACGATTTCACCCATCTCCACGGATCGCTCAAGGTCAGAATTTCGCCATCCCGGACTGACACGAACTTGTGGAACTTTCGATGATCAGATCGGATCTCGCCAACACCGTCGTACAATCGCTTTGATACTGGAAGAGAATGGTATTCTAAAACAGCCGTTAAGTATTACACTCCCAGAACTGAAGCCTTCATCTCAAGCATTGGAGTTGACAATGCCTTGAGAAGTGCCACTTTACTTTTAGCGCCCACAAGCATCATCTGGACACAGCCATTATGCACCAGTCGGAAATATAGGCGATGTCGCTGGCGTCTACAAAAGTGTGAACCTGCAGGTCATCAATGTTGGCCGGAAAGGGTGAGAAATAACATCTTGAGATTCTCAGTTTATGAAGCTCTGGGAATAATGACACCCATCTTTTGGAAGAGATCGTCGTTGATTGGTTCGTTCAAACCTGTTCCGGATGTCCAGGTTCCTTGGATGATAACCTTCCCGTGGATTAGGCAGTGCGAAATTAGTCTTAATGGGTCGAAGAGACTCCTTACTACTATGAGAACTTATCGCTTAGTAGGAACGTGAACTTTCTCTAGGATTGGACGAAGATCATCTCGTAGATTGAAGCTGTAGGAGAAGATGTCAACTGTAGGGATCCAGTTCATTCAAAGCACGGATTCTGCTAAGCATCATATTCTTTGGTTCATCTGCAATGAATGCCCCTAGTTCACCGAGAAGTTTCGCCGAGTTTGAGCGGAAGCGAAAAATCTCAATGCCTCTCTTCGAATGAACCAAGATAACCTTCTTTACGAACTCTACAGCTTCTTCAGCGGTCGTAAAGCTGTCAAGGTAGTCATACATGTACTGGTTTTTGACAATTGCCGTGACTGCACGTGGATACAGTTCATCGTCGTCCAACCGACCATTCGGCCAAACATCTTTATGCCAAACTTCCATTCGGCCAACCATCCGTATTCCAAACGGGGTATCATCATTTGAACCGTTGGTCGTTTGGCAAAAAGTCGTTTGGCATAATGTCATTTGGCATAAAATGTTGGATAATCAGTGGTCATGTGGCATAATGACCATTTGGCATAAAACAAAGAAAAAAATACGGTCATGGTTGTAAACATAAATATCGGCAAACGGAATGTGCTTCAGGTTCATTGGGCATAATTATAATTTGGGATAACTTGGACATTCAAAAATCAGTTGGTATAAAAGTCTTTTGGCATCGGCACCGAACAGTTTTAAAGATTGGATTGAAAATCTGTAAATTAATGTTTCATCATAAACATTTGGCATAATGACAGTTTGGCATGAATCCAAGAAAATTAGATCAGTTTGTTAGCAATTAACCAATTTCATTTAACATTAATAAATTTAAGTTTTAGAGAAAAATGAATTATTTAGTATAATAATTGTATCATAGATTGTAAAATATTTTAAATTTTTTTTAAAGAACAGCCCAATTAATAATGAAGAGAGACTACAATATTTCCCATATTGACCTATTTGAAACAATTTCGTTTTAGTCGGTTCGAATGAGTAATGCCAAACATAACTAAGCAATACATACTTTAGGTCAATCCAAAAATTCACAGTTTAACATCAGAGAAGAAAATATTTGATTTCCAAATTTTAAATTTAACCCCGAAATCTATGAATGCGGTATTTTGAAGAACAGCTCATTTAAAAATAAGGGAATATTACAATGGATAAAAACCTATACCAATAATATTATGCCAATTGACATTATGCCAAATGGTCGTTATGCCAAATTACAACTTTGATTCTATATTTTTTCAAGAGTGTTATTCCAAATGGTCATTATGCCAAACAGCTTGCCCAAATATAGGTGAAGAATACCCATAATCGCAAAAAGGGCACATACCCATTTATGAGTATGTTACTACTTACCCGTATTTGAGTATTTTTTCCCATACAAATTTACTCAAATATGGGTAATGGCAACTTTACCCAAAAATGAGTATGTGCACTTTTGCGCGATTATGGGTAAACTGAGCTTAGCGTGAAGTTATTGTTATGCCTAATGACTTTATGCTAGACGACTTTATGCCAAACGACCTTATGCCATATGGGCTTCCCCCGGTTGTGCAGGGTAACCAAGTCAGTGGTGAATTTGTAGCCAGCAGGATGTTATTCGGTAAGGCAGTTGAGTGGTATGAATGCTATAAACCGGCCACCATCATCAATGCTAATGTGTGCCGAAAATACATCAACTAACAAAATTTGCATGACCAGTTACTAGTAATTAGGAGATAATTGATTTCAATTTTACTGGCTAATGAATTGCCACAGTATATTAATATAGATGTGAAACAGAGAAAATCGATCAAACAGACCATTTAAAATCCTTTTTAAGAACCCTCAATTTGATTTTCCCAGCTGAAGAATTTCTGCTGGATTGGAATATATCTAACATACCACTCGAAATTCTTGTCATTTGGAAGCCAGCAGTGTCTAAAAAAGTGTCAGCCTTCCCTTTGCCGCACACCTCAAATATTTTGTACAATTTCAAACACGGCTCGGAAATTCAAACGGTCGCTATATTATTACGAAGCGTAAATATAAAGCAAGCTTATGCCAAGAGCGCTTTTCAAACAAATGGCGACCGTCACGAAATATGAAAACAAATGATTATAACTCATAACACATTGCTACGTAGTCCTACGTCACCTTTCAATCATTAAATAATTAATTATTTGAAAAGACGCATTTGCAGACAGTACAATGGTGGGCCGGATAGCTTGTTTAAAACTAAGCAAATATTCACTGCAAAATTAAATTTTGAAATCTGTGCCATTGTGATGATAAAAATTTATTCATTCTCTAAGTGGCGTGTTAGAAGATTTATAAAGAACTTGCTTCCAAAAACGAACGATAAACAAAAACCTAATGTTCCATAACAATCAATCATACCTGACGGGTTGCAGGGTGATGAACGTTCGAACAATTCGATACAAATCGCTCGACTTTCGAAAATTTTGGCATTGCCTAAGGCCAAAGTGACACCTTGATCTCATTTATCATTTCCCCTTGTCACAAGGAAACAATATCTTCCAATACCAGCCAATGTTTGAGGGAAAGTCATCCTGCAGGATAGTGTGTGTGTGTGTGTGTTTTCTTCACAGCATTGTTCAGAATGTGGAACTCATTCTAAACTGGCGATCATCTGGGGCCATTGTATTGTGTTAGCTGCCTTTGGGATAACATATAGACTACTGCAGGATGTTCTTCCTTAAATTCAACCCACATTCCAGACAGCTTAGTTCTGATCCTGAACCAAAGCGTCCCACGTGCATAGCGATGGAAGAAGTATTACCATCATAATGGAATAATTTATCATTCTTCGTTGAATATGTACGGGTGGTACTCGAACGCCTCCCACTCCCGAAGGAGTGTTCGTCTGTAAACAGAGATGTTTTCGCAGCAACACAGAGTGTCACTCCTATACATGCTGGTTGGTTATCCTGCATAACATACGTTGTTTATGACATAATATGTTTTCAAATCTACCAAGCGGGTTATCAAACTGCATTGCGGCGCGTGTATGGCAATTATTCTCAAGAATCATAACTTCAAAATGTTGTGAAAACAACTCATTTCCAAGCGGAAATCCATACCTCAGACATTAACGGCTTCGGAAAACAAGCCAATCCATATGCAGGATGAAACTTTCAGCAGCACGAACCGGTGCTCGACTCCATTCCCAACCCCTCCCAACCAACTCCAAAAAGTGCAGAGTGTAATTTCGGTCTCAATCATACCAACAATACGGGGCATACGATAGAAGAACAAAGGCGGGCAAAACAAGTCCCGCTTCTTTTATTGAGTTGATCCAAAGCTCGAACCAAGAGGCTAATTAAATTTTCATCCTACACTTGCTACTACTCTCCGGTTCCGCAAAGGCGGTTTTTCCGAGAAAAGTTTCAACCTACAGAACCCCTTCCCAGACATTGTATACACCTTTCGTGGTCGCGCATCTTGGCACTTAATTGTGCCAAGGGTGTCTGCATGAGAAGCTGCTGCCTCAATACCTTGAGCAAAAGTTTTGCCCCAAAAAGAAGCCTAATGCATGTATGAAATGGACTTCGACTTCGAGTTTTAGGTGTAAAATTTGATGGCGCACGGAATTGATTGTGTTGGTTGAGTAGGCGGTGATGATTTTAACCTCAAGCGATCGGTAAGTTTTCTACTCAGTTGTGGTTTTATATCACAGCTTCTATCAATCCCTATCCTATCAATTGAAAGTTGCATGATTTTTGTTTTCAATAATTAATTAACTCGAAAATGTTCCTGTTACAAATTGCTACGTCAATTACTCAGCGTCTCCATTAGTCTTTTCTGTGTTGACGGATCTATCTTAACAGATGATAAACCAACCAACTGACATTTTATCGATACTGGGCTTAGCTCAGGCCGACTTGTCAAGCCGTTTTTATCAATTGAATGCATTGCCGTACACAATTCTGACTCTTTTAGCGTGTAAAGCGACGATGACTTCTCTGAACACAAGTATACTGGACTGAATTTTTTTGCTGCAATATTTGTATTTTTCAAAATGTCTAACATTTCAATGAAGTTTTTCGAAGACTGGATGAAACCGGAGGACAACGGCAGCCTTAAGTTTGCACCTTTAAATTGAAGAAATGATTCATAAAAATGATTCATAAAAAACGTATCTACCTCAAGGTACTGCTTCAAGAGATATGGCGCTCGGGAATCGGCTGGGATGGCGAGATCCCAGAAAACCTCATCAAGAAATGGGAGAAGTGGTTAAAGACCTGTCCTCGTACCGAGGTGCTACAGATTCCTTACGACCATATCTTCGAGTACAAACGAACAGTTACACACTTTCGTCGACGCCAGTGAGAACGGTTATGCAAATGTAGTGTATCTATGGTTCCAGCAGAACGATTCCGTAGAATGTGCAATTGTCGCGGCGAAATCACGGGTCGAATCCTTTCGATACCAAGGCTCGAACTACAAGCTGTTGTCATAGGAACACGTTTTGCGACAATGGTAAACAGTAGTTAATCGATCAAGGTGGATGAGATATACTGTTGGACTGACTCTCGCAACGTATTATGCTTGATTCGATGCGACCACCGTCAATACTCACAGCCTTTCGTGTGAGCGATATCTTGGAATCCAGCGAAATCGCAGACTGGAAATGGGTTGGGACAAAAGATAACATTGTGGATGAAGCGACCAAGTCAGTGGTTCAAGGGACCAGAGTTCTTATGGCAGGAGCCTGAGCTGTTTACAACTGGTTCTACTAAAGAGGAGATTCGTCCACACTTGCTCCACCATCGAATTGTCGCGCAGTCAAGTATCAACGTTGAGTATTTCGATTACTGGAAGCGCACGGTCCGCACGGTAGTTTTCGAGTTCAGGTACTTGAGGAACAGTCGGAGTAAGCTTATCGGAATCCAGCGTGAAGCCGGTCATCTATCCAGCACGGAACTGCCTCGAGCATCGAACTACTTTTTCAAGGAAGCGCAGAGATAATCATATCCGGAGTAAGTGAGCATCCTGATGAGTTACAAACCAATAAAGACACTCCCGAAGCAAAGCACCATCTACAACATTAATCCATTGCTTGACGAGGAACAAGTGATACGAATGCATGGAAGAATAGGCCACAATGGACGCTCCAATTATCCCCCCGAAGGATCTCTACATAACCAAGCTGATTGTATGGGACTACCACGAACGCTACCATCACTGGCGGTAGCCCATTCACTTTCGTAGGCGTAGATTACTTTGGTCCTTTCAAGATGGCAAAAAGGCGATGATCTGAAAAGCAGTGGGGCGTACCAGTGACATGTTTGACGACACGGGCGGTACACATTGAGGTCGCGCGTGTATTATGGCGCTACGAAACTTCCTGGTTCATCGAGGCGTTCCGCATCAAATATTTAGCGACTGTGGCACCAAATTCGTGGCCACTAGCAAGAAGCTCAAGATGGCCCTAACAGAATTGGTTCAGGAGCGGATAGTCCAGGAAATCACCAGTCCCAACACTGAATGGCGTGTTCTTCCTCCAGCATCTTCCCATACGAGCGTGTCCAGGGAGAGACTCATCCAGAGCGTGAAGCGCATCTTGCAACAGATTAAACCAAGGTGATCGACTCACGTCCACTGACGCATGTACAAGCGGATGATCCGGAAGCTCCCGTCCTTACTCCGAATCACTTCATTATTGGTTCATCTAGCAGCCCCAACCCGGCAACATTACTCGACGACAGCGCGGTGACGTACAAGCGTTCGAGGCTGGGTTCTCGATTATCTACCGGACATCGCGAGGCGGCGTACGAAGTGGTTCAGCGAGGTTAAGGCGACCAAGGTGGGAGATGTTGTGGTCATTGTGGATCCAGAGCATCCGCGAAACTGCTGGCCCAAGGGCCGCGTCATCTCTGTGAATGAAGGAAAAGATGGGAAGGTAAGGCATGCAGCGGTGCAAACTATGTCAGCGTCCAGCAACTAAGCTTGCCGTACTGGATTGTCGACGCGATGAACAGGTAAGCCATGGCACTGGCTTACCCGGGGGGGGGGGGGGAGTGTGACGACCCCTCGGTCGGCGCGTATCACGCAATTCAATGAAACGCTTCATGCAAGATGGCGGAAAACAGTCACCTGACGTAGGACGATGAGGCAAGAAGAAGACAGAAGAACAATACTAGAGAGGTGTAAGATCACTAAACGAAATTTTTAATTATTCGCCAATATATTAATTATTCGGAGCCGGTCTTATCCTCTTCTTTTCGTTGGTCTGACGCCAACAGCTACCTTGAGGCATGTCGGATGGTGTAGCAAAACAGCTTGATTTAAAGGAGCTAAGCCTCACGTAGGCGGATCTGTCTAGTAGGTAAGACCGTAACTACATGATGAGCCAATTGGGAAATCCTAGTTTCTGTAACTTTTACATTGACAATTCGTGAGGTATAAAGTACCTAACGCTTTGGTAAAATCTACGTAGATACAGTCAACTTGGCAGTGCATATCCAAACTGGAGTTCAGTGCGATAACATAGAGCGATTCTTCACGAAGCTGTGCTGATATTGCGAGATTATGGGCATAGCAGCAGAATACATTCTCTCGTGAATCTAAAGTACAAGCGTCTTGGCTAAGCAGCAAAAAATCGAAATAGGTCGATAATCCTTTATTCTGAATGGGTGTGACCGCAAACAACTTCCATTCATCCGGAAAGGTAGTCTCCGATAGCGACAGGTTGAATAGTCAACACACAGGGGGTGCAAGTACTTCAGCACATCAACGAATAAAAACTGGCGGTAGCCTATCTGACCCAGGACCTTTCGAAGGGTCAACAGTACTCAGTGCATTAGTGACATGAGTGCTACGGTGAAGGATGGCTGGACATCGGAACGAGCGGAATTCAACAACTCCGAAGAACTCGGCGGAGAATCAGCGTTGTAGACAGATTTGAAGAAAAGTTCGACCAGTTGAGGCCTCGACTGGTTGAGCCATCGAAAGACATTTCCGGTAGGATCGACTGTGTGTTTTTTTCTGCTTTTAACAAAGGGACAGAAAGAGGAGGGATCCACCTTAACCACGCTTTGGATTCGGAAAATATAATCACGGAAAGAAGAAGATACACATTCGGCTTATTCAGCCTCGAGCCTGCGAAGAAATGAGCTGTTGTCAGCAGTTCGATGACGAAGAAACCGGCGGCGAGCTGATGTCGAAGCTCAGTATTCCAGCATGGTTGATCGTTTGAGCGGATAACGTCTGCAGATGGGACAGTGCACAGTGGTCCAGTAAGCTACTTTAGGCGGACATGAGGTTTTCAATGGAAATTTGTGGTATTAGAGCTTTGGTTACTTCTGAGAACTTGTTGCAAACTTATTGTACTACAATTTGTATGAAATTATTTTTTCTTACATTAAACGCAAGAGTGGCGTATACTCTAACTTTTTATGGGTCAATATCGTGAGATGATATGTTCTGCAAAGTTGTAGAAATTGTTGTTATAAAAAACTTTGTTGAACATATTTTTTGTCGAGCTTCAAAGCCTACTGCGATAATTCCGAATTTTAGTAAATAATCGTTTTTCGACTAAAAGTCATTCATTTTAAACTTTTACCAGCTTGCTATGTTCTACAAAGTTGTTTGTTTTGACATTAGCTACAATTTTGTTGAATACACCATAGTTGTATTTCTTTTTGTTTTCATTTTATAGTACATTTTCAGTTAAATTTACGCCATACTATAGGCCTTACAACATGAAATGGAGCACCTGAAAAAAATATGGCATACCATGACTTGATTCAACACACCTTAGAGTATGATATTTTTCTATCTTTTTTAAAGCTACTTTCTGTAACATACAGTTTTCAATAAAAACATACATCTGGAGCTCAAATAGAATCAAAACACACAGAAATCATGGCTATCTCTGTTCAGTATATGACAATTACCACGTGTTTTCATAGAAAAACGCTTAATAGGATATTGGTTAATTTTCATTAAGTTTCAAGCTTCTTCAGGTAAATCAAACTGTATCTCACCACGAGTTGTATGTCTGTTGATAAGTGAGATTACGGGATCGGAGGTGAGAAGAAGCCACTTGAAAACTTCTTCTGTAAGCGTGGAGATTTAAGCGAAGCTTGTTTTGTCAATGGTTGATACGAAGGTGCTGAATGACGTGACAGGACCTTTTTCACAACAATATTACATCTGTTTGCGGTCGGTAAGAAGATCAAACATGTAGTGCCCCAGCTATATTTCTCATAACGACGCTCAAATACAAACCATTGAGCAATTGTTGAATATCAGCTATCGGTTGACGTTGCCTAAGCCTTCGTGGCGTGTCAGTAAGGACAATGTGATCTTGAAAAACCGCCAGATGTCAATCCGGCAGGCTCTCAAAGAAAGGTTGGGATTGAGACTCAATGAAACGCACCTCGCCGATTTTTTAGCGAAGTAAATGCAGTTGTCGAAATCACAGGGCTCGATAAACACCTTTTAGCGAAATTCGCAATTCTTCTAAAAGTTGTCAACCTGAATCGAGAAATTGAAGCAGAAGCTTTTGAACAATTTGCTCAAGATACATTTAGGATATATCGTGGATTGTACGATTGGCATGTGCTTTCTCCTACAGTGCATAAGGTACTATTACACGGTAGCGATATTATCAGGATTGCTGCACTGCCTTTAGGGATGCTGAATGAGGAATCCCAGCAAACGAGAAATAAGTGCATAAGGGAACGTCCATTAATTACGTCACGCAAAAAGTGACTTCTTATAAAACCGCCCCCCCCTTGTCATGTTTTTTGTATGGACCTTCATATTTTTTGTAAGGACCGTCACGTTTTCCCAAACCCCCCTCCCCTACCACGTGACATAATTAATGGACCTTCCCTAAGGAAATTTTGGGAACCGCATGCAAGGAAGTTCAACCGTATTGTCCGTTTGGAAGACGTTTTCAAGTGGCTTCTTCTCACCTCCGATCCCGTAATCTCACTTATCAACAGACGTACAACTCGTGGTGAGACACAGTTTGATTTACCTGAAGAAGCTCGAAACTTAATAAAAATTAACCAATATCCTATTAAGCGTTTTTCTATGAAAACACGTGGTAATTGTCATATAATGAACAGAGATAGCCATGATTTCTGTGTGTTTTGATTCTATTTGAGCTCCTGATGTATGTTTTTATTGAAAACTGTATGTTACAGAAAGCAGCTTTAAAAAAGATAGAAAAATATCATCTCTCCCAAATTTTCATTAAACGTACTCTAAGGTGTGTTGAATCAAGTCATGGTATGCCATATTTTTTTCAGGTGCTCCATTTCATGTTGCAAGGCCTATAGTGTGGCGTAAATTTAACTGAAAATGTACTATAAAATGAAAACAAAAAGAAATACAACTATGGTGTATTCAACAAAATTGTAGCAAATGTCAAAACAAACAACTTTGTAGAACATAGCAAGCTGGTAAAAGTTTAAAATGAATGAGTTTTAGACGAAAAACGATTATTTACTAAAATTCAGAATTATCGCAGTAGGCTTTGAAGCTCGACAAAAAATATGTTCTACAAAGTTTTTTATAACAACAATTTCTACAACTTTGCAGAACATATCATCTCACGATATTGGCCCATAAAAAAGTTAGAGTATACGCCACTCTTGCGTTTAATGCAAGAAAAAAATAATTTCATACAAATTGTAGTACAATAAGTTTGCAACAAGTTCTCAGAAGTAACCAAAGCTCTAATACCACAAATTTCCATTGAAAACCTCATGTCCGCCTAAAGTAGCTTACTGGACCACTGTGCAGTGTCTGCTTAGGGTTCTGAAATGCACGCCGTAGAATATGTTACATTACTGTTGCTTACGAAAGCCAAGTCTAGGAGTCTTCCGGTGATATTACGAACATCGCAAATCTGTTGCAATCCACTAGCAATCGTGTTTTCGGTGAATACAATCTCCTGTTCGGTTGATGCATTTGTTGGTAGGTACGAGTCCAGGTCCTCGTCAAATGACCAGAGTAGATGAGGCAGATTTCAGTCGCCAACAGTCATCACAGAGTCGCCGTAGGCCGCATTATTCATTATTTGCTGCACACAGTCCGAATGAGCGACGTAACTGTCGGGTTTACTGTTGGGCCTCAAGTAATTTCCCCTTTCATAGACAGATCTTGGCGGAAGAAGCAGTTTAACCGAGATTTGTTCGAGCGAATCACATCGGCTAAGTTGCACAGAAGAACTTAAAATAGTTCTTTCTGAGCGTTTCGCCTTCTAGTTGGAAATGCCTTGTCGCGTTAATTCGATTGCAACGGAAGATATTACAACCCATGTAGCACACTACGACCTTTATTAGTTGTAGTAACTTGATTATAACTTAGCAAGTCATATGATATCTCATGATCATGTGCTCAAACGAATGGCAGCTAGTTGCTCACTAGTTCCGCAGCCACGTTTCCGTCAGTACGATGACGTCGTAGTCACTAGAAGCGGTCGCCAAGCAAAACTCCTTTGTCTTGTTGCGCACCCCATCGAGCGACGTTCTGATAGTATACTGATAACGGAACGGTTGTTTCTCTTGGTCCCGATGAAATAGGGAACGGTGTCAGTGCAGAAGAGAGAGACGAGAGGTCAGACACTGATGGGCAAGAGATAGCGTGAGCAGCAGCTTCAGGAGTATTAGAGATAGGCGGTTCAACCACATATACTCAACGCGATATAACTCAATTTTGAATCATGTTTGACTCACTTTCATCAAAAGTGGAGTCCTCATATATGAGTAAATGTGACTGGGATTGACAAGTCGACATATACAAGACACCGACTTATAGACGTGTCAATTCCAGTCACATTTACGCATATATGAGTGACTCTACTTTTGACGAAAGTGAGTCCAAAACGATCAAAACTGATTTAACTCGCCCCGCCGTGCAGAAATAATGCTGGAGTGTTGAACTTTCGATTAGAACAGCTGAATCGGACGACAGCGCTTTCGGACTACAAAAAAAAACTGCTTCTTGTTCCCTAGGTATTCAAATGCCCGAAAACAATTTCCTCATGGCCATATTTCAGTAGCAAGCGCAATAGGTTTTAGCTCCGACGACATGCCAATTTTGTATGGGACAAACGTAGCGATCTTATGCCTCTGTCGCGTGGAACAAGTTGAACCACTCGCAGATTGGTATTTTTCAAATTGGACTCTGCAAGTTCGACAACTTTGCTCACCGGAAACTCTGGCAGCAGAGATCTGCCAGAATTGATCTGAGATCACGTTCGCAATATCAGACCTGACCAGAATCGTATCTTGCAACGCTTCTACTGATGCTCGCACATAGCTATAGCTGATCGACGAGATAGCGTCGATGTTGTCAGCATAGTACTCGACATTTCGTAATAAAACATTCTAATAAATGTTAGTTTCTTATTAAATGTGCTCGCATTTCAAGATGTTATTCAGGACATGATTTGAAATCGTTTAACCATATGGGAGAGAACTTTTCAAAATTTTAATCATTCTAACGGAAATGTTAGGGATCAATTTCAATAATTTTTATGGACTCAAAATTTGAAAAAATAGTGACCATAACTGAAAAATGCAGGCATAATTTATGGATCATACCCATACGTTTAAGTGCACAAAGTTAATTTGCTATGAGTCATTTCTATAAGTTTATAGCTAATTCATTGACAATTTATTTATGGACCATTTTCAATCATTTATTAATCTTGTGCATGTTTTTCAGTGCACAAAGTTTTAGCTCTGTGGATCCATTTTGCAACTTTGAGGAACGCCATTAGACCGTTTTTGGATTTTCTGTAACATGTTTATGGGTAATCCGAACAATTTATTCGATCATTTCCTAGATTTTTGACTAGTACATCTTTGACATTTTATTGGTAAATTTTATATAAAATATGGATCACATTGATAAATTTTATGAATCATATCCATTTTATTATGGATATTGACCAGAGCTTTATGGGTTATGAATGCGTTTGTCATGGAACGCTTTTAATTTTTTGTGTATCGTTTAAGGCTTATTCGCGACAAAACCTGTGCACCCCTAAATACATATATATCTGTGGAAACACTTCATTAACGTGTGAAATATTTCGCAGACTAATGAACGTATGTCTGTTCATTGTGTAAAATCAATGTTTGGTGATAGCTTGTAGATCGAAGATGGCGTCGAAAGAAGAGCAAGTGTGAAAAGTAATTGTGTGCGGTCGCAATGAAAATCCGGATCTGTCAATAAGAAAACTAGCAAAAAAACTTGGTTTTCCTGCAAGCACTGTCCATAACGTTCTTAAATCTTTCGATACACGTTTGACAAGGACGCGAAGGTGAAGCAAATATGGCAGAAGAGACCAGATTTCGTACATACTTCCAAGCACCGGCAAGGTATGAAGTTGCTCAAGGTGAAAACTGTACCGAACCGTAATGATAAATATAATATCGCGAATGTTTGACAAAGTTTTCCTGTGCTATAATGGACGATGAAACTTATGTCCTGGAAGACTTTAAGCAGCTTCCCGGGATGTCTTATTATACTGCCATTCAACGGAATGGCGTAGAGAAGCATTTCAGGACGAAGAAAACGTCCAAGTTTTCCAAAAAATGTTTGGTTTGAAAGGCAATATGCAGCTGTGGTCGAGCAAGCTAAAGCGTCATCACTACCGGAACGGTTAACAAGGAAGTATACCGTGAAGAATGCCTAAAAAAGCGATTGTTTCCATTCCTACACAGCCATAATGCTCTCTTGCTATTCTGGCCTGATTTGGCATCTTGTCACTACGCCAAAGATGTTTTGGAATGGTATAAAGCGAATGGAGTCCATGTTGTACCGAAAAAGGCGAATCCACCTAACAGCCTGGAGTTGCGACCTATCGAGCGGTCTTGGGCGCTCGTAAAGAGAGAACTTTCTCGTGGCTAATGGCTGGAGCAAACTTAAATGTTTGTAGTTTCTACATGCAGCCTAATTAAGTAACTGTAATTAGTTATAAGATGACTAATAATGCACAATTAAATGAATGAAAAATGCATTTTGGATTGAACTAAAAGCAAATTCGTTTTATTCCAAAATTAATCTGTCCAGATTTTGTCGCGAACAAGCTTTATTGAAAATTAGTTTCCCTTTTAACCAATTCGAGTTCCTAAAAATTAGAAGAAAAATTAGTATTTTCAATTTAATTCCAACTACCTTTGCTTATCTTTGACAGATACGCGTAATTCGTCTACAATGTGCAGACTTCTTCAGTGTCTCGCACTAATAACTCGACTTTAGTACGAGACACTGAAGAAGTTTGCACATTGAAGACGAAATACGTGTATTTGTCAAAGATAAGCAAAGATTGTTGGAATTAAATGGAAAATACTAATTTTTCTTCTAATTTCTAGTTCCAGGTATTCCACTAAACAGCTCAAACGCTCTAGGATTCAATTCGAGTTTTTTGTTTCAAACCGTTCTCGATGCCGATTGCTCTTCTTACACAAATTGTTGAATTTTGAAACAAATCTATTAATCGTTTTCTTTACTACCGTGATATCCATCTCACTGCGAGAACATTCTTTTAAAAGCATGCTCCAAAGGGTCAGTTACACCCTTTCCTTGCATCGAAAGCTCAACTAGTTCCGAGATTGTGATGGACATTTCTATAAAAGAAAACAATCATTCTCAATCATAGTGTTCAGTTTCAGCTAGGCTTTGGCCCGAAAGGTAGCTCACCTGGACAGAGAACCAATCGTTCAGATGGTTTGTTTGCAAATCAATTTCGTTCTTTTCTAGTTGCTTATTTCCTCGGCTTGATGTTTTTTTTTTAAACACTTTTTCCGATCTCCGGTGTGGAGAAAGAAACTAGTTTTTTTCTAACGATTGAAAATTGTGGTTGTTTATTGCCATACTCAGCAACGGTTGTTAGGATAGTGAATTATTTTCTCTTCCTTGGGTTCCACGGCTTATTTGACTTCCTCAACACATGGTATGTCGCATGTCGCCTCTCGTCATTGTTATTGTTGAAAACAGCATGTTTCGATGAAAGAGATGCTTGTATCTTTCCATATTCAAAGGCTAGAGTACTGTCATCATCCAAAAGTTTAGTGTGTTTTAGTGAGAGGAAAAACTTTCTTCACAAAGAAAGAAGTTACACCTGGAAAACTCATTGAAGACTGTATTTTTATCGAAGACTGCATTTTTACCGAAAACCACACTTATTTGATTTATTCCCACCTACACATTCAGACTTTTTTACAGAAATCTGTAAAATTTTACCGAATTTTCAGCAGCTGAACGTTTGGTAATCCGATTTTACGGATTCCGGTCAAATATTACGGAAATCCGGTAAATTATTTACAGATATCTGTAAAATTTTACCGAAAAACATAATTCGTAAACTTTACAGATTTCTGTAAAAAAATCTAAGTATGTAGTAATAATCAATTATATTATTATTATATATTGTGACATTCATCTGACAACATGGTCTACATGAATAAAACTTAAACTAAACAAACTAAACAAACATATTGGAACTCAGCAATCGTTGTCTAAAACTCTTAGTACTAATACAAAAGTCAAACAAACTGTACACACTGTTAAACGTACAACACATTACACGTAGTGGATCGTTCTGACCATAATCGGTGCGTCTAAAATCTAGTCTAAAGAAATCAGTGCGTCTCAAATTACGGGGAATGACATTAATGTTGAGTTGAGCCAGGATACTAGGAGAATCTATGCAACCGGTTAGAACTTTTTGCACAAATAAAACTCTTTCCAATTGCCTTCTCCTGCTCAATGTGTCCATTCCAAGAAGCCGGCAGCGATTTTGATACGGGGGCAGATCGGTAGGATCACGCCATGGTAGGAACCTCAGCGCATAGCGAACAAACCGTGACTGAACAGCTTCAATCCTCGACGTCCAGATTCCAGTATACGGACTCCACACCACAGCAGCATACTCTAGAATGGATCGTACCAACGAGTAGTACAACGCACGTAAACAATATGGATCTCTGAATTCGTGGGCAATTCTAAAGATAAATCCCAAGTTTCGGTTAGCTTTAGAGATTACAAATGAATAATGCTCTCTAAAGGTGAGTTTCATGTCCAGATGCACTCCAAGGTCTTTGATCACGGACACTCTCTCCACATGCTCACCACCAATGTTGTAGTTCCATGCGATTGGATCTTTCTTGCGAGTGAATGAGATCACCGAGCATTTGTTGGTGCTGATGGTTAGCTCGTTGATTCCGCCATTACCATATATTGAAACATCAAAATGTGAAAAAAACATTTACCATCATGTCATGGAATTTTCAAAACGTTTGCGCCATTTTGAGATATAACCCTCGGACTGGCATATTTTGAACAACAAAACGCTTGTATAATCTCAATTTTAAAAGATAGCGTATTGCTGTCTTCTAAAAAGTTGTATGTTCAAGTAAAAGGAAGAACTTTTTACAATATAGTAGACCGCGGAAAAATCAAAGAAAAAAGTTAGAGATAAACAATCGATTTGAAGAATTCATATAAAAAATGCTTCATATCTCAATAAAAAATACAAGATAGCAAGTTGGTGTTTTTTGCAAAGTGTATGGAAATTGTAGATTATACAATTTTGTAGAATGTTTCAGAACGTTACACAAAAAGGATTTAAAAAAATCGTGCCCCGATGAACGCAGTTTATTGACGACCCCCTTTTCAGATGCAACTTAACAACATACATAAACATATTTCAAAACGAATTCGCCGTAACAGCTAGCATACGTGTCTCCGCTAACCATTTTCTTTGACAGTAACAGAAATGTTAAGACAGAAAATACTACTGAAGACACCAACCAACAAAATGTATCGAGGTAAAGAACCATTCGGATACTTCATTCAAAATGCTTCATCAAGGTTTGAAGACATTGTTTTTTTATGTTTGAAAAACCATTTTATTCATTCTAGCATACATATTACCAAATTCACCCGCTATGTCCACTCCTTCATTCTCACTAACTCTCTTACCAAGTCAAATGTTATTCTTACCAAGAAAGGGGTGGATTATTATTTCCCCTTCTGCTATTGTTCATTGAACGCTTCCCAGATCTACTAGTAGTGGTGGGTTGTAAGTCTGTTGTGCATGTTCTATGAATAGAAAGTGACACCCCAAGTCCCATATCAAAACAACGGGTAAGTTTCTCAACTTTTCTTACTCACCTTCTCATCCCGGAAGAGCCGGTTCCCAAGGAAAGCAAGCATTCATAATCCAAGGCGTCTCTGTTATTTACCGATGCTGGGTGCGACACACACACAACATCCATCTCGAAGGCACCAGAGCAGCATCCGTGAAATGAATATATTGTTGTTGTCGTTATTCACGTAGGAGAAAACGATCCAGGAGCTTATTTCATTAGGAATTATGATGATTAAGTATACAAAATTCAAGCTTAAATTGCTCTGCCTTTTCCCTGCTGGGCGATGAAACGTCTCCTAAGAGTGTTGCTTTGAACAAACATTGATTCTATTTAACCGAGGAAAAGCTCACTGTTTTCCGTGAATTACGACGTCGGCGACGGTTGACTTTGAGTTTATCTGCTCAAGCCTTGTAATAGATTTCTTCGGAATCTGGCTTGGGTTTCAATTTCCCTCGTTTCTGTCTTTGATGTGTCGATGGAAAGATGAAGTTAACCAGAAAACCACCCAATCATCCTAAGTAAGTGCGATTCGCTTGAGTTGAAACCGGAATTCCAACAAAATAAAAAGACACCTGCCCGAGCCGATTTCCTTGGGAAGATAACTCTTTACCCAATAGTGAGGGAGACCGACCTTTTTCCTTAAGACTAAATCTTGCTTAACCTTTCATTCAACTTAATTTCCCTTCCCGTTGTCTAGGCTCAACTAGAATACCGCTGCTTGTTTTTATACTCCCGCAGTCGGGAAAAGAAGAAAAGCAATTCTAATCCTGGTCAGCTTAGCCATCCGTTAGCCGATGCCGCTAGAACCGGTGAAATCCGGTGGGGTTGGTGCTGGCGCAAACTTTTTTCTCCAACGACCACACAAAGCAAAGTTGATGAAAAAATAATCCATGCGGAAAAGCCGAGCGGGTTTCCCCATGGGTTTCCGACCGGAAAACTCTCATAAAAAGATGTTGGATTTTTCATAAATTAAATTAGGTAATTTATCCGAGGTTTTCGGTTGATTTAATAGAGTTGATAGAACTATTCAGCGAAGGATAGCGCTGGTGTTCCCTATTGGATCTTTGTGGTGAATATATGTTCGGTATGGATCCACTGACAAACCGATAAGAATCTTGGGCTCTATTTTTTTGGACGAAAATCTATAAAGTTTTTGAAAAATGTCGAATAAGTTTATTTCATTTTTATTTCCATTTTGCATTTGGTGGGGCAATGAGAGCGCAAGTCAATCCAAATCCGAGGGTTAGGGAGCGGTAATGGGGAACTGGTCTATGCGGACGACTTGAACGCAATGGGAGGTGATAAGCATCAGGTTGAGGAAGGCTTTGTAGTGTTTTTGTCACAGCCCTATTTCCATTATACTTGCCTGTCATCGTCAGTTTAAGTAACATTTTTCTGTTGATTTGTACTTCACTACGAACAGTAAGATAATTACCCTGATTAAAACAGTTATTATACCATAAGAAATCTAGGTATTTAGGTTATTCATTCCATAAAACAAATTGATAAGCAACAACATAATTTGCCACGAAAATCAAAACTGTTCTTTTTGTCGTTTTCCTTAGATTGAAAGTGAGAAGTTTAAGGGTGAATTGCGGTCTATCCCGCCAGTATCACACCAGATGTTGGTGCCTTGATATAAACGTTCTACGACGTGGCAATAAAATAACTGTGCAGTATATGTGATACTTTTACTACTGGTCAAATTCTTGGTCCCACTTGGTCTGCATGTTTATAGCATGAGATAAGCCCTCTCACTGTCGACAAGATATTAAATTTGACCCACGAGAGGGATTAACAATGTAGGAATAGTTTATGTAGAATTAGGATATTTGTACTTACATTTTGTGGAACTAAGCACATCCCACACTTTATGTCACTTATTTGAATGGATCTAAATAAAACGAGAGAAAATCTTTGAAAGTTGACTTGATCAATTTGTTTTTAAAACTCAATTCTTTTAAAAATTACATTTGAAGAGGCCGGAAGAGCCAAAATGTTAACTAATCATATTGTATTATATTTTGATTGAACAATTTCAGAACAACTAATTTATCTTAACAATAATGTCATCAATGTCATAAATCAATTATGCACTTCCTTAAACAAGAAAAATAAATTATTTCGTTCTTTTGGATCACACATTGCTTTTGTAAGTTAGCTTAAAAGCCTGGCTGAAGATGTTAGCGATCATTGAATTTATGATTTTGCTTTGATCAGAACTATATTGTTGTTAGTGATCAAAAACGTTTGGGTAGTCCCATAAGCAGAGGTATTTACGCAAAATTTAGGGAAGAAAATCTCCTGCCAAAAGTAAGTTCACACTCACAGCATCTGAATCGAGCCCTCGACAGACAGAATATACCCAATCCAAGATCCCGCTCTCGTTCCGAGAAATGTTGGGTGCCCTGATGGTCCCTCCCTTTCCGCGTTATGTGTTATGTAATGAATATTTAGAACATCTTTGCGCGATTATTTGATTGCTTACCATGTGTTAGAAAAGTGAGGTTGAAGTAATATTGGTTAGGGTTATTTACCGTCCTTTATTTATTGCTTTTTTTGTTAGGGTCAAAATATAGGGATATAGGAACAAATGGACAACAATAACCTGTTTTTCTCTGCGACGTTTTGAGAGCAGAACACTTACCACCACACAAGTGTCTGAAAGCACTTTGCGGGATCCACTCGGTCCACATTGAGAGTTCTCCAAGATTTCCTGGTGGTTGTAATGGTGTTTCTGCTTGTGAAGATGTCAGCAGATCCAGATTCAAGTTGTATGCGAAGAGAGCAGGAGAAAAGCGAAAAGAGAAAGGAGAAAGGAAAGAAGCCATTAGTAATTGGTAACATGCAATGCGTATGTGAGATATTCATGGTGATATTCTCACAACGGCCGTTCAGAATGGTCTTATAAAATTTGAAAGCAATTAATTCAAATCCTCAAAACATCGTAAAACTACTCTGCAGGTAGCTTAGAACTAAACCATGAAAGCATCTCAGAACCATTCTAGAAGCAATTGATGGACGAATTCCAAGACATTCCGTACTGCACTCCAGAACAATTCTGTATGCATCCCAAAACTACATCCGACACATCTCAGAACTATCTTGGAAGCAATCCAGAACTACTCTGGACGTATCCAAGAACTGCTGTGAAAGTATTCCTGAGAAATTATTGGATCTATAATTCTTCTGGGATGCTTTGACAGTTGTTCTTGAAACTATTCTTGAAAAATTACAGAACCACTTTAGAATCATTCCTGAACCGTTTCGGAAGCATTCATTTAAAATTCTCTTAGCCTCTTAAAACTACTCTCAATCGAACTAAAAGGATTGTACAACCATTTCAGAATTACTATTTGGTATTCCAAAAACAGTCCAAAACAACTATCTAAAAACAATCCTGGAGGTACTTCAAAACATTTATGAATGCATTCTACAACAACTTTGTAAATATCCCCTCTACTCTGGATGCGTTCCAGTACTTTTCAAGATGCTGTCCTGAACTATTCTGCTAGCAATTAAAAAAAAGAACTTGAAAAATACCCTAAAGGCAGCTCACAACTAGTTTGAAAGCATTGCAGAGTAGTTCTGGAAGTAATTCATGAACGGATTCCAAAATAATCCTACCTTCATCCCAGAAAAAAAACTGGAAGCATCATAAAACGCAAAAGGTAGCAAGCCTCTAGACGCATCCAAGAAATACTGTGAAAGCATCCCAGAAGAAATATTGAACCATTCCAGAATAATTCTGAAACAATTTCGGAAAAAAATTGGTTTTGGAATAATTTCTGTACTAAAATTAAATTTTAAGCAATCCAGAACTACTCAATGAAATACTGTGAAAGCATAATTTTCAATTCAGGAACTAATTTGGAAAAATTTTAGAACCGGGTTTGAAATAGTTTCTATTTTGGAAGCATTCAATTAAATCCTGGAAGCCTCTTTAAACTACTCTGGAAGCATCCAAGAAGAATTGCACAAGCATCTCAGAATACGATTGAAGCATTCGTATTTCAGTCTGAAAGCATATCAAAACAATTCTGGAAGCATTTAAAAACAGTTATAAAAGCATTCCAGAAAAGCTTTGGATAAAATCCCACTACTGTGGAAGCGTCCTAGAGACTTTTCAGAACGCCGTCGTGAACAATTTTGGAAGCAATTTTAAGATTTAGGTTTAAGCAATTAAGATCCTAAAAGCACCGCAAAACTACACTGAGGGCAACTCAGAACTACTTTGGAAGCATCTCATAACAATTCTGGAAACTAATTCATGAACGAATTTCAAAACAATCCTGACTATATCCCAGAAAAAAAAATCTGGAAGCATCCTAAAACTAAATTGGATGCAATCCAGAACTACTCTGGACGCATCCATGAAATACTGTTAAGGCATCCCAGAAGAAATATAGAACCATTCTAGAACAATTCCAGAACTGGTTTTGGAATAATTTCTGAACTACTTTGGAAGCATTCAATTAAATCCTGGAAGCCCTTTAAAAACTAATCCGGAAGCATCCCAGAAGAATTGTACAACCATCTCAGAATACTATTGAAGCATTCCAATATCAGTCTGAAAGAATATCAAAACAATTCTGGAAGCATCTCACAACAATGATAAAAGCATTTCAGAGAAAAAAAAACTTTGGAAATATTCTCACTACTCTGGAAGTGCACTAGAGACATTTATGGAAAATTTTGGAAGCAATTAATTAAGATCCTCAAATCACCGCAAAACTATTATGAAGGCAGCTTATAACTACTTTGAAAGAATCTCAGAACAATCCTGGAAGCAAATCGTGGACATATTTCATAACGGTCCTGACTACATCCCAGAAAAATGTTGGAAGTATTCCAGAACTTCCTTAGAAGTATTCTAGAACTACTGTGACAGTATCCCAGGAGAATTACAGACCCATCCCAGTATAATTCTGGAACAATCCTGTAAAAATTCCAGAACTATTTTGGGAGCATTCAAAGTAAAATCCTGGAAGCATCTTAAAATTACTTTGGATGTATTCCAGAAGTATTTTACAATCATTCCAGAATTACTATTGAAGCATTCCAAAACCAGCTTGAAAGCATGTCAAAACAGTTCTAGAAGCATCTCAAAACAATTAAGAAAGCATTTAAAAACTTAAGAAATATCCGCCCAACTCCGGAAGCGTCGCAGAGCTTTTCTGAACGTCTTCCTGAACTATTTTGGAAGCAATTTATTAAAATCCTTAAAGTATCACAAAACTTCTCTGAAGAAAGCTCTGAACTAGTTTGAAAGCATCTCAGTACAATTCTGGAAGCAATTCATGAACGGATTCCAAAACTATCCGGACTGCATCCGGATGCATTAACAGTAGTTCAGAACTACTCTGGACGCATCCATGAACTATTTTGAAAGCATGCCAGAAGAATTATAGAACCATCTCAGAATAGCTAAATTTCCAGAACTATTTTGGGATAATTCCTGAAATTTTGGAAGCATTCAATTAAAATTCTGGAAGTGTCTTAAACTACTCTGGAAGCATTCCAAAAATTGTTTAACCCTCCCAGAATAAATTTTGAAGCATTCCAAAACAATTCTGGAACCATATCAAAACAATTCGAAAAGAAGAGTTGTAGAACCATCCGAGAACAATTTTGTAAGCATCATACAACAATTCTTTCGACATCCATTAAAATTCTAGAACCATTCCGACTACTCTAGAAACACCCCTAATCAATTTTTGATTCCTATACTGCTCTAGAAGCATTCAAAAAAAATATTTTGGAAGTGTATCAAAATAATTCTGGAAGAATCTCAACAATTTAGGAAGCATTCAAGAACTCATAACAAGTCTATAAGCATCTGAGAACTAATTTGAAATCATTCTAGAAAACATGAAGCATCGCAGAACTTCGCTACAAGCATTTCAGAATAATGATGGGAGCATGCTAGAATAGAGAGCATCTCAGAACAATTTTTCATCCAGAAAAAAATCTACAATCATCCCAGAACTAATATGGAAGCATCTTAGAATGGTTCTGAAAGTATCCTAAAACTACTATGGAAATCTTAAAATAATTTTGAGATTATTCCAGGACTACTCTGCAGACATCCTGGAAAAATTTCAACAAATCTGAAAGCATTCAAGCACTTATAACAACTCTAGAAGCATCTGAGAACTAATTGGAAATCATTCCTCATTATTCCAAGATGTGTCGGAAATTCCGGAAGAATCTCCAGAAAAAATCCGACGCATGTGAAAACATCTGAAAACTTCGCTACATGTCAGAACATTTTTTCATCCAGAACAAATCTACAATCATCCCTGAACTAATGTGGAAGCATCCCAGAATAATTTTGAAAGTATCGCAAGACTACTATGAAAGCATCTCAGAACAATTTTGGGATTATTCAACGACTACTCTGCAGGCATCTCAGGACAATTCTGGAAGCATTCAGTGAAAACATCCCATAAAACAGTTACAGTGAAAATATCCCAGAAAAATGATAGAAGCATCCCCGAATAATTCCGGAAGCATCCCAAAAAAATTCTAGAATCATCTCAGGACTACTCTAACACATCCCAAAACAATTTGGAACGCATTCCAGAACTGCTCTGGAGGCACTTCAAAATCATTTTGGAAGTATTCAAAAACAATCCTCGAAGAATTTCAACAAATCTGGAAGCATTCAAGCACTTATAATAACTCTGTAAGCATCTGAGAATTAATTGAAAATCATTCCGCAACATTCCAAGATGGGTCGGAAATTATGAAAGCATCTCCTGAAAAAAAAAGTATGTGAAAGCATCTCAGAACTTTGCTAGAAACATTTCAGAATAATTCTGAATCCATCTCAGACCAGTTTTGAAGCATTTCAGAACAATTTTTCAACCAGAAAAAATCTACAATCATCCCAGAACTAATGTGAAAGCATCCCAGAATAGTTCTGAAAGTATCCTAAAACTACTATGCAAGCATCTCAGAACAATTTTGGGATTATTCTAGGTCTGCGAAGCAGGCATATAAGAACAATTCTGGAGGCATTCTTGGACTACTCTGAACGCTTTCAAGAGTTACAGTGAAAACATCCCAGAATAATTCCGGAAGCATCCCATTACTGTTCTTTTGATATCCAGGAAAATTATAGAACCACACCAGAATTACTCTGAAAACATCCCAAAACAATTCGGAAGGTATTCCAAAATGCTCTGCAGGCATTCCAGAATTATTTTGGAAGTATTCTAAAACAATCCTGGAAAAATTTTAACACCTCTGGAAGCATTCAAGCACTTATAGCAACTCTAGAAGCACCTGAGAAATAATTTCAAATCATTCCACAACATTTCATGATGGGTTCGGAAATTCCAGAAGCATCTCCAGAAAAAAATAAGATGCTTGCATCCTAGACCCTCCCTAATAAATTTCTAATGGTTATTTTGCTTAATGATCTATTCGGGTTAACATCCAAACCATATACGGTGTAGTTCAACCATTCGTGTTATTGTTCGTTTAAAGTAAATTTTTATTAGGGTTCGCTAGAAGAATTTCAGAATAATTAAGGAAGCATGTCAGAACAGTTTTGAAAGCATTTCAGACCAATTTTTGATCCAGAAAAATTCTACAGTCATCCCAGAACCAATGTGAAAGCATCCCAGAATAATTCAGAAATTATTCTAAAACTACTATGGTAGCATCTCAGAACAATTCTGGGGTTATCCCAGCACTGCTCTGCAGGCATGTCAGAACAATTCTGGAAGCATTCCAGGATTACTCTTTTCGAATTCAAGAATTACAGTGAAAACATCCCTGACGAATTATAGAACCATGTCAGAATAATTCCTGAAGGATCCCATAACTGTTCTTTTGAAATCCAGGAAAATTATAAAACCATCCCAGGATTACTCTGGAAATATCCCAAAACTATTCGGAACGCATTCCAGAACTGTTCTGGAGCATGCCAGAAATGTTTTGAAAGCATCTCAGAGCTAATGTGGAAGCATCCTAGAATGATTCTGAAAGCATCCCATAACAGTTCTTCCGACATCCAGGTAAATTCTAAAATAATCCCAGGACTAGTCAGGAAATATTTCTAAGCGATTTTGGATCGCAGCACTGCTATGGAAGCATACCAGAATTTTGGTGGAAGTATTCCAAAACACGTCTTGAAGAATCTCGCCAATTCTGGAAGTATTCAAGTACTCATAACAACTTTAGGAGCACTTGAGTACTTATTTGAAATCCTTCCACAACAAATTCAAGACGGGTCTGGAATTCTGGGAGCATCTCCAGATCATATTAAGCTGCATGTGAAAACATCTCAGAATTTTGGAGCATGCTAACAGTTTTGAAAGCATCCTGAACATTTTTACCTTCTGAATATTTCTACAATCATCCCTGAACTATTGTGGAGGCATCTCCGAATAATTCTGAAAGTATCTTAAAACTACTATAGAATTTGACGCCATTTTGGCTGCCAAGGTTTTGAAAGTTTCCAACATTCTCCACTAGATGCATATATCCTGGAAGTTTCTCATAATAATTTAGGAAGCATTTGACAATCATTTTGGAAGTATCCCAAATTCTGGAAGCAGTTGGTTTAAATGTTAATCCTTGTTTCTGTAAAGTTGTCGAACTTTCTGTGGAACACCCGCCATCAGGTTCCGTACGGTATCCGCGGATACGCCCGCCGTTACGATTCTCCATCTTCTCTTGAAATCATCGGTACCATTTTCTTTCTTCTTAGTTTCAAAGAGTTTCCGCTTAACTAGAGCCAAGTATTTCTCTATTAGGCGAAGCTCTGGACAGTTTGGTAAATTGACTGTTTTCGGCACGAACCTCTTGTACCTCATACCATTCAAGAACGTTTTTCGCATAGTGACAAGAGGCCAAATCAGGCTTGAACAGAGCTGGAGAGTCGGGGCTTCTGATAACCGGTAGCAACCACTTTTGCAGACATTCTTTCTCGTACACATCCTTATTGATAGTGCCGGTAGAGATGAAACTTTTAGATTTTCGATCACAATTACATATGGCCTTCCAAATCAAATAGTTCTTCGGGAATTTCGACACCTTCTTTGCCCGGAAATTCTCGGCAACGACGTTTGTACGCCTTCAGTTTTTGCTGCTGTTTCACTATTTGTACGTATGATTTTGACATCCCATCTTGCGAGCCACATTTCGCACAGAAAGATTGGGATGGCTACCACCTTATTACCATTAGTCGAGAGCATAATTTTCAATTTGTTCCACTTCCACCCTTCCAATCCACAGTCAAGTGTTGGTCAAATGATTTGCAAACACAATACACGGTACTTTTCGATAGTTTTAGTTTCTTGGCAAGCTAAATTCGACGTCTTTTTACTGAATGTAGCAAGATTGTAAACATGTAAGTTTCAGCTGTCATTTAAGTGAAAGTTTTCAGCGTTCCGTGAAATAACTCAAAATCTACACTGAAAGAAAAGTGTCCGAAATTCGTGAACAGGCTTTAAGTTTACTTTTGACTGATTTGGTTGTGTTCTACCAAAATTTGTGTAGTTTTCAAATAGCATGCAGGTTTAGATGATTCATGATTATCAATGATGAGCGCCGGCGTAAAATTACTGTGATGACATTAAAAATGGTAAAATATGCATGAATCTCATTTAAGTTGTTTAAGTTAAAAGTTCTGTTTAGAATGTTAAGAGTTTGGCACCAACTACCACCAATTACCAAAAATCTTTGCATGATCACATTTCAAGTTTGTGTGTTTACAAGCACTGTTTCTAATAATGTCACACGTTCCATATGAATCAACTCTACTGATTCACACCACTTCCAGAATGGCATCATGATATGAATCAACAATTCAACCGACATTGATCATTTATGCGCTTAGCACCGATTTCTCTATTCATGGTTTTATTTGTTAACAATCATAAGTTTTTATTTTTTTATTTAAAAACTCAACCAATACATCTCCCTAAGTACGTCGTTCCTCTGACCTGTATAACCTATATATTCATTTTCACTTCCGTCCAGCGCAAGGCCGATGCGTTTCCAGATCGGCCTACCGAGTACGATCGAGAACAAGGAAAACACCCGACCGTACGTGATCCGCGAGGGGGACAACGACGACCAGAACGATGGACCGATCTGCTACCGGGAAGACGACGCCGATCGAGCGGCCAAGATTGCCCGCAAGGAGAGCCTCTCGATCAAGCTGGCTCTACGGCCCGACCGGCAAGAGCTCATCAATCGCAACATTCTGCAGATTCAGTCGGACAACGAAAAGCAAGAATCGAAGGAGGCCATCGGCGCACGGTTGATCCGGCGACTGTCGATGCGGCCTACTGCGGAGGAACTCGTCGAGAGGAACATTCTTAAGAGTAAGTACCCCCGCCTACACTTGCCATGAGAATGTGTACTAATTTTAAATTTCAAAAATTGCAGCTCAATCCCCAGCGGAAGAGAAGAAGCAAAAAGAGGAAAAGAAACGCTACCTGTTGCGAAAGTTGAGCTTCCGGCCTACCGTGGATGAACTGAAGGAAAAGAAGATCATTCGCTTCAACGATTACATCGAGGTGACACAGGCGCATGACTACGATCGACGGGCGGATAAACCGTGGACGCGACTCACCCCCAAGGACAAGGCTGCCATCCGCAAGGAACTGAACGAATTCAAAAGCTCCGAGATGGCCGTGCACGAAGGCAGTCGACATCTTACCAGGTTCGTTGCCTCACCCACGTTCGTTTGTATTGGTATCAATCAGACTAACCCTCCTCTCCACTCCGCAGGTTTCATAGGCCATGACAGCTGCAATGCAGGATCAAGCAGAGACATTTTGCCGTTCATTACTTTACCTTTCTCATTAAGAATTACTACAACAAACATTTGATTGTGTACATATAAACCAATTGACATTCATCAGGAAAAAATTTGTAACAGCAGCAGCTCATATTTAGAAGCAAACACATCATCCATTACCTCTCACACAAATTGGTAACGTTGATGGAGGCAAAATTGGAAAACCGAACGAGTTTTCATCATTCTGCATTCCCCGGTCTCCCAGGACAAGTGCGGCCTGGTGCGGAGGTAAGATGGAGAGAAGCTGTCAAGTGTCTATTTTTAGAATACCAACCCCCCACCCCCTCTCCCAAAAAAAAACAAAACAATTCCATTTCTTGGACCTTATCCACCCTAGAACCTATAAAGGACCTTAGAGTTTTTGAAGGAAAACAAAAAATTAAACAAGCAAAACACTCACACATCGCAGAGCATAATACAACAATTACAACAACAGCAAATTAAACCAGTTCGTTTGTAGTAAGAAAGAAAAAAAAACGAAACGTTAAATCAGTAACAACAAGTAAATGCGCAGTAAATGCAAGTAAAAGGAAAAAAGAAATTTCAATCAAGAAAATAAAAGAAACTTTCAAAAAATGAAAACAAAAAAAAAGAATAATAATACTGTGATAATGTTGACGTTATTAGAATGTTACCGAGACGAAGAAAAAAAAAAAAGAATGCAAAATTTGAGATAAACCGATAGGAAGAGAGAGTTAGGAAATACGCGGTGTAAATTGGCGTGGTAGGAGACTTTGCGACGGGAAACGGATCATAACGGAAACCCTCAGAGGAGGTGAACACTTTTTTGTATGCACTTTTGGAAGTGCTGTGCTAGGGTTAGGGCTATGTTGCGTTTTTAGGGAGATTGTTTTGCGGTACCTGGTGGTTAGTGCTGAATGAATCATGGGGATGTTTTCAATGATGGGCTGAAATCTGGCACAAGTTACGTTTGGAAAAAAAAAAATATGTCGATTCAATCGTATTCAAACCCCACACGGCCAGCCATTTCAACTCAGTTTTGAGTTGTTTTAGACTCACTTTCATCATTAGTGGAGTAACTCAAATTTGAGAAAATATAACAGGGATTGACAAGTCGACAAATCAAAAACATCCATCTGATTTGAGTCGATGTTTTTGATTTGTCGAATTGTCAATTCCAGTTACATTTACTCAAATTTTAGTGAGTGCACTAATGACGAAAATGAGTCAAAAACGACTCAAAACTTAGTTGAAATGGCTGGCCGTGCAGCTCCAAAGTAGCACTGTTCACTTGTTTATTTCGAACGAGAATAAGATTCGTACACTCAAAAAGATCGACATGTTGTTTTCACGTAACTTCCACCTGAACACGTAACCAAATCTTCTTAAGTAAAATCAGGTAAACATGACGTCAGTGAATTGTACGTGAAAAATCACGCAACATTTATGTGATTTTTGCGTAGAATGTGAATTTACGTGGAAATCACGTAGCCATTACGTGAATTTCACGTGTTTATTACTATCGTAATAAATCGAATGGAAAGTCGATGAATAGAATCGATTATCTAATATAGGGCTTTATCTTATGTTACGCGAGATTTATTGGTTTTCTTACTGTCATGAGCAGGAAAATATTCTGTCGATATTCTAGAAGAACATTTTACAAAATCTTAGTCTATAGTCAAGGTAAAGTGTTAGGAAGCGTCATTTTGAATTTCTCAAGTGATAGGGTAGGGAACGGCTTCAGCTCCCCGGGATCCTATTCCAAGCACGGGGTAAACGTTTACCTACAACGCTCATTTTTTGCAATATGATGCTTCGCTAAATGGAGCGCCATACTGCAAAAAATGAGCGTTGTTGGTTAACGTTTACCCCGTGCTTGGAATAGGGTTCCGGGGAGCTGAAGCCGTTCCCTACCCTATTTGAAGACAAAGTCAACTCCAAGGGACTTCTAACAACTTGAAAACTGTCGGCAACAATGGAAAATAGAGAACTCGAATCGCGGTAAGGAAAACACACAAGTAAGAGAAACACAAGTAAGGTTTTTATTAACTAAAGGGAATACAAAAGAATGAAAGCTGTTTCTCTACGTTGATGATGTCTCTTCAGCGATGATGTTGTCGTAGCTCCGGGCGCTAAACACTCCTCCTCAACTTCAGTCCGATGGCCGTCCGAAGTTCCCGAAGCTTCATCGCCGCTAGCGTTTTCGTCAAGATGTCCGCTTCCATCCGATCAGCCGGACAGTACTGGACAGTATTTGGTGTCAATGTGCTTTGGTCTGCGTGAAGTTCTGTCTTAGCTGGTTATCCTCACGCACCAAAACGGGATACTTAACGGCCAGCCATCAGCTTTCGTAGCCACTGCTACTCTTGGAGACATCAGCCAAGACGATATACTCGGCCTCGGTGCTCGACAACGCCACGCTCGTTTGCTTCCTGCAGCACCATTTGATGAGCCCACCATCGAGTAAGAATCCAGTTCTGGACTTCGCCGGCCCAATCAGCGTCAACGAAGCCTTCAAGCGGTTGGTGTTCATCGGTGTCCAGGAACAAGTCATAGTCGATCTCCCCCTTCACATAACGAAGTACCTTCTTGGCCTCAATACAATTGGCCATCGTTGGTATTGATACACGTTGTTCGAGAACAGAGGTAGCGATTGCGATATCCGGTCCTTCTCGCCAAGCTCAGCATTCTCCTCCTGCAGTAGTTGTGGGTAGCCACTCGACATCGGTACCTTCGACGTGTTAGCCTTCTCCATCGCACGAGAGTTTAGTTGATCTACGACTTTTGGTTAAGCACGAAACCACCAGCTGGCTTGTGTACATGAATGCCTAGCAAACACGTAAGATCTCCCGGCTCGGCAACTTTGAAATTCTACCTCAACACAGTTATCGGTATTTCTGCTCGGTGCTACAGGCGACGATAAGGGCATCTACGTACAACAGCACGTACACGTTATGACACTGACGCTGACCTGCTTCGAATATAGGCAGAGATCCGCTTTCGACTGCTGGAATCTTTCTGAACAGCGTCTATCTTCAGGTTCCATACACGGGCAGCCTGTTTCAGTAGGTATAGGCTCCACTTGAGATGGCAAACAGTTTTTGCATCGTCGTCCTCGTAATTATTTAGGTACCTCATGAAGATCCCCTCCTGAAACTCGCCTTACAGGTAGGCCATCTTAATGTCGACGTATCTTGTGAACACCTTACGGCTATTCGCAAGCGTCGTTCGGAAGACAGTTTGCCTCACTACTTGCTCCCGTATTCCTGTCAAAAATCCTTGAGCAACGAACGGGGCTTTGCAACGCAACCTCCTTACGCAGCCTGGTGGCATCCTCCTTACGCAGCCTGGTGGCATCCTCCTTACGCTTTAACACACATTTCGACCCAATCGCTCTCCGATCGGGAGGTAGCTTGACCATGCGTTTTGCCTACCACTACTGCAGCAAGACCAATCGTTTCTCGGACCCTTTCCGACGGGACGCTGATGTTTGACCTAGCAGATCGGCGTATTTCAACCGGAACATCTTCCTGTGTCTCCTGAACCAATGCACCCTCAAATCCCAGAAAGCCAAAGGCATCATCAAGTCAGAAATACTCATCATCCGAATCGATATCTTGGTCGGATTGTTCGAAATGATTTCCTGCCATCCACGCGTAGGATGCACACCCGAAGACTTTCATTCCCTTCAGATCCGGCTTCCGCCCAAACCATATCTCGAAAGAAGTTTTATCGACAGCTCTGGATGGTACCCTGTTTTGTGTATGTTAGCAGCAGTGTTCACTGCCTCGCCCCAAAAACGCCGTGGCAACCCAGTAACATACACAAGCACATTTTGTTGAGCGTTTGATTTTTTCGCTCTGACACCCAAGATGAAAAGGAAAGTTGATCGATTTGCAATTTTTTTAATAAGTTGGTATTGATGTATTCTCGTTTTGGTTCGATTCTAAAAATTATAGATTAGTAAGAAGTTTAAGTTCTTCTTATAACTTGAGCACCTTGAGCTTCTGCGATATTCCCAAACCTATTGGAAAGTTTCTCGAACTTCTGAGAAGATTCCTGAGCTTTTAGAAAGCACCCTTAACATATGCAAAAATCCTTGGAATGTTTCCTAAGCTTTTGAGAATGCTCCAAAAATATTTAGTAGTTTCCTGAATTTCTGAGACGTTTTTTTGAATTATGAAATTCTGGTGTCTTCAAGGACGTGATCCTCTCCGTTTCGACTCATGTTTATCCGCTGCCAGATTATTCAATATCGCATAGATTAAATGCATGCATTCACACACTCACCTTCAGCCATAGGAAAGAGCAAGTATTCCTCGTCGTCCGCTAACGAAGTACTACTGGCAGTAAAAATTATTTGGTGCAATAAGTTTGTGAAAAATCTGCGATCTCTGAAAAAAAAACTTCTGATCTCTGATGTTGAATAATTGACAGGGTGACAGCTGTTGGTGGGCTTAACAACAAGAAATACAACACCGGTGCGGGGAAGGCAAAGTTGGTCTATTTCAGCTGGTTCTATTCAAGTTTTGCTCGCGCTCGAAAACTCGCCTAATCGATCCACCACGGCCATTTCGAAGAAGAAGAGCTCACCTATCCGCTAGAACTGGTGGCTTACATTGGTAGCCTTTGTGCCACGTGAAATTTACGGAAGAAGCCATTGTTTACGTTTGTCAGTGAAGTCCTAATGAAAAATCTTTGTCGAAATCACATCACTCCAATGCCAGATAATTACACGTACAATGAAAAATATACACATATGGTAAACAAAGCTGAAAAGAGATACACTGAGACGAAAAACACTGACAGGCAACCTTCGCCAACCTGTAAGTATGTGAAATTGTGTTGGTCTTAATGACTCGTAAAAACAACAACTGTCCAGAACACTTCAGAGCTGACCGTTCAAAAAATGTCCTATGCCAAAGTACTTCTGTTCCATTGGAAATGTAAAGATTGTAAACCATTCGAGCTCAAGAGGTGAGTCACTCAGCACAATATATCTTGTGCCCATTTTTTTAAAAACTGTGCCTCTAAGCGTTACGATATTCCGATCGTAGTGCCAATAGGTGTCTATGCGTGCCATGGTAATTTGACAGTTCAATCACTATGTTCTGGCTACGCCTGGCAACCAGAAGATTACTTTGTTTTGCTTTGCAAAATTTTTGCCTGCGATTTGGGTCTCGATTTTTGTTGCGGAAATCGCGTTTCTGATAATCTTATGTTGAGACCGCAACTTTCAGTGATGGATGTAATAAAAATATGATGAACATTCTGGCACTCGGAAATAAAGATTATTGCTACGCCTGGTCAAGCTGTAAATGTGCCAGTTTCCTCACTCGTCCATCAAAAATGGTGAATTCGATATTTGATTATCCATAAAGCCTCCACTCAGAACTTTCCACTTTTCCAGAGATTTTCAGCTGCACTAGTAAGGCATAAAATGACGAGTCCTCAATAACCTCTGGCGGAAGAAAGTTATTTGTGAGATAAAGTTATGATTTGATTATAAATGCACTTACTTTGGATCAAAATGCAGCATAATTTTATGATAAAATATACGATGCAGAAAGATGTTGCGGTTGTGAGATTGAAAATCTTCTTCAATCACTCGGATCTTCTCGATGGTTAGCTGACCCAGTGACTGGCTGCAGAGGTTTTGGGTTTTCACAATATTTCTGATATAAATGTGATGGTACTATATTCCGCCTCCAGTTTGCTCCAAGAACATGCCTTTAATTGAAGCTTCGAAGTGGTTTCATGTCACGACTTATTAATTTTATCATTTACCTCATCCGTTGTTCCACGCAAGATTTTGCCTCAACAAACTGGTAGCTCAAATGTTTACCTATGATAAAAAAATTCTAATACTTGTGTCTGTTGCATGGCAACTCAAACAACTCAAAACAACACCGCAACAATTTACAACGTCAATTTTCCAGGGTAGCCAGGTTTTATTTTCGAAAAGTACAAGTGTGAAAAGTGTGTCACGGAGTGCCACACATGTTCCGTTATGGTGTGAGATTTTCTACTAAGGCGTGCCTGGCACTTCTAAGCGACTTGACCCTTGTATCAACGATTTTTTCGATTTTTAACCACGCACATATCATCTGGGCCAAATAGTTTCCCACCAACGCAACATAGCCCTTTGAACGAAAGCAAAATTTAAAGTAAAACCCAGAACAGATCATCGGATAAACAATATTTAACAAACCAACAAACATATTCGTGATCACCGCGATCCGAACCATAAAGGTATCTTGTATTACGACAAGAAAAACGGTGAAGAATACACTTTTCAAACCCCTGCGTGAAGTGCCATCACTTTCGAATAGTCTCTCAACGTACGCCGGACAAAATAGTAAAATAGCATATCCATTTGATTTGTGTTATATCTTGTATTCTGCCTCGAAGGTACGTACTTTGGAACATTAGTCGAAAGAGGCTACATTTCAAGCAATTATTTAGCCACTCAATAGAGGAATCAAAACCAAGTTTGCAAAACAACCCGGAACAGGGATGAAGTAATGAAGGAAGGAAAGTAAGCTGTATTTGTACATATCTTGTGAAAACTATTACTACAATTGCTAGAGGAAAACACTACTAAAGGCAGAATACCGAAACAGTAAACAGTATAAGCAAAACTTGTGCGGAAAAAAGCAGAAATTGATGAACATATTTTTTTAAAAGCTGAAACACCTAAACAACACTAAACCGAAGGACAGCCAGTGAGGGCCAGCAAAATAATCGAAAAAAAGAAAGAAGAAAACAACTAAACCGGCAAACCGATAACGAAAACAGATAACCAAGTAAAAACCACAAGCAATTAAACCTAAATCGTGGCTCCATTTGCATGGTATAGTGAAATCAAAATACACCCAAAAGTAGTAGGATATTATCAAAACAAAAAAAAACTAAACAAAAAACACAACAACTTGTAAGTTGGAAAAGATATGGGACAAACCACGGAAACACACAATAATTGTGCGTTTCGATTAGTGTAGATTTTTTTTTAGTGTAGAGAAAAGCGAATCAAAAGGCGCCTCTTCAGGCGATGTTGGCTCGAGAGAGTTTTGTCCCGTACGTTGTGCTAAACAATAAAAGCATCAATCCGCGCTATCAGAATACAAATACAAATTAATTATAATTTTTTCGTTTTGCGTTCACACTTTCTTCGTAAGTTTTACGTTTTACGTTTACTTGTAATTAAACTAAGGGCCTCTTCTAGCAAGTGGAAGCGCATGTTTTCAGTTTCCGTTTTCTATATAGCGAAAATCAATGGGAAATACAAAAAAAATACAATCCGTAAGCTAGAATAGCAAATCAAGTTACGAGTTTTGTTCTTGGTAACGCCACAACGTAATTTATGCTTCATTCGTCTCCTCAGCAGTAGAATTTTTACGGAAGAATCGCATTGAAGACATTCTAAATCGATGGCAATTTTCGTGAAAATACACTAAAAAAAACATAGCAAGCGCTAGTAACTGAAAACAAAATAAGTAAAACAAATAATCACAAAAGTCGACTGTTTCGCTTTTTCGTTGTATTGTCGTATGTATTTATGAGCAAACATGTAGAAAACAAAACCAGACAGCAGCACGAGCAGTAGCGTGACGTGACGGAAAGGGTAAGTGAGTGAGGAAATCTAGAAATAACTAATAAGGTGGACATATTTTGTAAAAAGATAAACTGAAGAAGAAAAAAACAATTTGAACATTCAATTAGTGACGTTTTTCGAAATTTACGTGATCATCTTATCATAATAGAAAGGAATAGGAAGCTGTAATGCAAATGAACTAAATTCATTCTAACGAAGCAAAAAAAAAAAACACGCATAAAACAGATAACGAACTTTGAGGAAAAGATAGAACAGGCAAAAGGAAACTGGCGCCCAGAATTTGGGAGAAAGAGTTTTCATACGATGCTGTGCTGAGGAAGAAATAGACAGGAAAAATAGTTCTCAAAAACATCCCAACAACAAACACGCAAAAACAATAGAAGTTTTTTTTTTGGAAAACCCCACTTTGAAAAGAACAATACACAAAATGGCAATGCAAACATTGGAAGCAGAAAAAGAGAACGCGTTTAAAGCGGAGAAGAAATAGCGTTTAAGCGAACATGCATATATTATATTGATGAAGAACACAAAATTACAAGTGAATAATTTGAGGAAAAAAAATGAAGAAAAAAATAATGACAAATAAAAGAAATAATAAATTTAAATCGAGAAAGGGAGCGACATTTCATGCCGAACAATCCTGCTTTTCTTCACCCTCCCCTCGGATATGTGATCTGGCCGCGATGGGAGGGCCTATGCCATCAGCATTGAGATGGTAACCAAAGACATATCCTGACGTGGTAGTATCACATCTTGAATATTTTGATTTAATGCCGCGTCACATATCTGCATTGATGCACTGATTTTACAGATGTGAACCAACGGACATCCTGTCTGGGGGCCTTGAATGCTGGTGCGGTCTGGTGGGGCTCTTTCCTCATCAATAATGATGTGGGATTTCTTCTGGGCTGCGGCACCTTTCTTAGCGTTCCCTGACATGATGAGCCGAAGCCACGCTTAATTATAAATCTAGCTAGACAGGTATATATTGATAAACACTGTGTTAAAGATTATTGACATATGTAGGGAACCGACTGTTGGATTCACTGAGTAGACGTTTTAAAACTACGAACGTGGCACCATTCTTATTTTGTTATTTCTCATTTCAAAGAGTTATAATAAAAAATACCACACATTATAACAATGGTATATAAACAATCTTTTAACGGCTTCTTTCTCGATAATTTTTCAATAATAGATAGGGACTAGGCGTGAAGAAGCTTTACCTTGCCACCGAAAAGTAAATCTAATAGCAGACCAAGATTGTTAGGTTGCACTTGCTGTCAGACTTTGAAGAGATTAAACAACTTAGAGATTAGTATTAGACAAATAAAAAAAAAGGCGATGAACAGACACGTAAACGTGAACGATTCCACAACAAAACTATAGAATTTAACTGAATTACGCAGAAGACAAGAACAGACTAAGGCGGACAAAGTGATAGGTTATTATTCGAAATATTCTATATTCGGGATAGCAACTAGATCCCAGGCTGTAGAGTAGGCTGTAATGTAGGGTTCAAGCCAGTATTTTTCCTTTTTTTCTCTCCTTGATGGTTAGTTTGGAGTGACTCAAACTTTTTAGTCTGAAAAATGAGAAGCCTTTATGAAAATATCACCAATAATCCCACATAAACCCTGCATGCTACTAATACTAAATTATTCTCTTTTAATTTCTATGTTACTCACTTTCTGCATGCGATTTTACAACCATCATGGCCGTGAGCGGCACAATAAGTACCTGGTGGAATATAACGTGAGGCAACAAATGTTCATTCCGGGTTTCAAGAGCTGAATGCTGCCCAGGTAAAATTCATCAAATCAGAGAGTATCATGGAAACCGTGAGCCGTATGTAATGGAAAGGAAGATGGTATATATGTTAGAACGGTACTCCTGAGTCTGGATCATCGGAAAAATAAGGTAAATTGGCATAAAACATCCTGACTGACTGACCTTTATAACACACTTTAAAATTGAAGCTCATTACATACTAATTCAATCGTTTGGAAGTATTATTGGAGGATACCTCAGTGCTGTAAGTGGCCAACATAGGCGCACCATCGTAATTGCCTAGAAACATCATTCGCTGTATGAATAATAAATTTTGTGTATACTCTTGTTGCAGTACTTCTGGGGGTTGACTTCAGTACTACTAGTTGTCAACATAGACTACATCAAAGGCCTGAATGTCGTCCCTAAGAATTATTGTTGGGCAATTCACATATTTTTAGAAATCTATTTACGACTGCATACGGTACAGAGATGACTTCAGCACTGGGGGCTTTATTTTAGGTATTAATTGGAGATTCCATCTTACGACTGCATAACAAAACATCATCGCGGGAAAATTGAAACTGAAATTTTGAAAAATACTACTGTCCAATACCAATACTTCAATTATTGCTCAAGTGGCCAACATAGGCTATTGCTTCTAAGGTATTGGTCATAGTAAGGGTGACGTTGGGAAAGGGTCTAGTCTTGACAACCAAGCTGTCACGCAGCTCCAGCTAGATACCCTCAAAAAAAAAAAAAAAAAAAAAAAAACAATCCTGCTTTTCTTCACGGTTGTTTTTAGCTCTTCAATCGGTTTCATCCGGCTTAGCTTCAACTTTCAAGCATCAATCAATCGAGCAAAGCAATACGAATGAAATCAACTGAGACGATGAGCAATAAGAATCAATCTAGCAGTATTCCCATTTTATAAAATTACTAATTTAACCTCATTTTAGAATACGCCAGAGTAGTTCGGGAAGTTCTCGCAAACTGTGCCCAAACTGTACCCGGACATGTTTTAGTGGTCACCCTAGTGCACACGCAGTTCGATTTGTGCCTTTTCTTCTCTCCGCCTCAACGAAATAAACCTTATCATAGCAACCGTTGAAAACAGTTAAAAAAAACCCTAATTGTGAGAACATCCACGTTCATCTTGCCCCGCGGCTGCCAGTGTGAAGTTTTCCAAATGTTCAAAAATATACTTGATTCAAAGAATACGAAATTGCTCGAACAAATAGTGAAGTTCTGTGACGAGACTACGCTAAACTTGTGAAAAGCGAAAAACAATAATGATCTTAGGGCATATAGTCGCAGTTACTGGCCCTTTCTGAGCAAACGCCGCTCAAGCAAAAGAAGAAGAAGAAGTTTACCTGTGCGGGAAGTGGAGCCAGCTTGCTGATAGATGTCCGGAAAGTTCCACCCTTACACGCCCTAACGTCCACCACACGCACCAAGGAATATAGACCAAGTAGCCTGGGGTGGGAGATTCTTCGATCAGGAATACCACCGTTCCGGGTTGGTGAAATGTCTTCCAAATGCTTAAGAAATGAGACTCAGATTCTTGAGGGGTAATTGAAGTTTGCTTGTATGCAGCTGGACGTTAACAAATGGAATGAAAAATTATTTAACATAACCACAGTCAGTGGTTGCTGCGATTGCTCGGAATGGAACATCTCCCCCCTTAAGCCATCCAGTACGGCAGGAACCATGCAGGCAAACAAATTTGCCATTGGGGTCTTCTTGAATTTGGTCCCACGGCTGAAGATGGTGCGTCTAGGCCAAATCCGTCGACGAATACGAACAATGGACTTGGACCTTGGCTTGCAGTTGGATCTGGAACAACCTCGACCGAACGTTGCTTCAATTGGTTGGTGTGTGAACGTATCAGCCGTTGCCGATTTTGCAGGAACACGTTGTAGTTACCTCTTCTGATGCGAAGAATTGCCTTGATGGACTTGGGCATACCCACTGAATCACCGGAAACGAACTGTCTCAAAAGTGCTCCGTGCCTCTTGTTGAATCGATCGTTTTGCTATGCTGCTTTCGCTTGTGCAGCTGGAGTGGTTTGATCAGGTGGTAGTTGCATCGACAAAACAGTCCGAATCGGTCGTCCGAACATCACTTGTCTGCTGAGGACTTGTCAGCTGTTGGCGTTGTCCAGTAGAATTGCAACAACGTTTGTAATGCTTCCTCCAGTGCCTCAGGGTTAGAGTAGCATCTTATACGGAGGTTGTACATTGAGGAAGAGGATGATTACCCTCCAGTTATTAACTGAGAGCTTGCTGTGCCAACACCAATGCTAAAGATGTTCCAGAGTGAGGAATTAAAATTAACTCGTTTGGGAGGTGTCCGCTAATTTTTTGGAACTGAGGTACAAAATTACAGGTACAGGTACAGGTACAGGTACAACAATTCAATGGAAGAGCTGCTAAAGAGTCATGGTCATGAGTAACGCAAAATCAGCACAATCACCCATGGATCCGGGTTATTTAAAGATCGACACCGAAGACAAACTGCTGGAAGATTCTGCAAAGCTCAGAAGTGTTGTGGAAGCTAGTTGTATTTGTCTGTAATTGCAAGACCGGGCATCGCAAATAGCGCGGCTATTCTTGGGCGAACATTTACTGCTCCTATTGAATCTGGCTGGACAGTCCCTAAGCTTGTCCTACGTTATCTATAGAAAGCGAAGAGCTGCAGTCTACGCCTGGGTGGTACGTTCGATGGGCCATTGTCAGGCTATTCGAACACCGATTGGGCTGGTGATCTAAAGTGCGTGAGATCTACTTCTGGATTATAGTTTATGTTCAGTGTTGTTCAGTTTCATTATCATGCATGAAAGCACATTTGGCACCTAGTGAAGCTTGCCAAAGGATTTGATTGATACTCATTGATACTCGGGAGAAGTTTTTCCAGAAACTATGCCAGCAGCGGTAAGCTGCGCTGAAATATTGTCCAACGAGATGATGATGATGAAGCACGACCGCTTCTGTGGCCTACGAGGGTTAGAGTAGCATCTTATACGGAGGTTGCACATTGAGGAAGAGGATGATTACCCTCCATTGCATTCGCGCATCCCCCGAACAGTAAATTATTTACAGCAACACTGCTTATCAACGAACTTCATAACCGCCTATCATTCGTGAAGAGCAGATGTGTATTTTTTCCTCGTAATAAACCATTCGTCCAAAGTTAAGTTATCCCCGTGTTTATTTATTCCACCGGTCTTATCCGAAATCCAGTTCACTGCTGGTAACGCTACTTCGGTCCCCGCGATCAGTTTGAACACCACACACTGAGGAAGAATTACGGGAAAAACAAGCGCTACAAGTTCTTCATGCATCAAAGCTCGATTCGTTTTGAATAAGTTGTCGAGATATTTTGAAATTTTGCTTGAAAAAAGAATTATCAACAAACTAGTCATACTCATACTAAATGAGTTGTACAAACTGTTAGTTTTTTCTGTGAAAGAGTAGTGCGATATTTTCCCTGCACACTCCTATCCCTTGAACTGAAATGACAACCAACGACAGTTGGAAGCAAAGTGCAGATGAAAACCAAATACAAATAGAAGAAGATCAATTTCCGTTTCCATTCCCGTAACGCAATCGAACTAATAAAGACGTTGTTTTCAAAGGTTACCGTTCAGTTTTTGTTACCACTTTTATCCGAAACATCCGTCGGTGTTTGGTCTATAATAGTCCGCTGCATAACCTGGGAAGTGATTCCGCTCAATTGTCCCCGTCCCGTTCAACACAAACCATGTCCTGGACATAGGGTAGGACTATCCCTGTCAAACACTTATACTGAGGAGGTATGCACGCCATGACATTTGGCATAGTTTCGTTAGTTTCGGAGCGGAACATTGCAACGCAAATACTCTTCTAATGGGTCTTTTGCTTAGCACAAGCATAGACTAACTCTAAGACCAGTAGGTCCCGAACAAATACGATTTTTTTTCTTGGCTCAGTCAGTTCTAGCACATCGGTCCCAAGCGTGGTCCTAAGCTTAATAATGCGCCCCTAATAATGAACTCACACGAACACACTTTCAAATATTCTGTCAAAATAACACAGCACATCAAAACAAAGGCGCAAATATGTATGGCAAACCAATTTCAAATCGCTAGTTGCATATTGATTGTTGGCATAAGTAAGTAAGTATGTTATAATATCCTATGATTCGCCTCTTAAAAATACGTTGGCGGCCCTGAAAAGGGATAATTGGTTTGAACGTTGGTATGCTGAAAGGGTTACGATTGTGCTGGCTGTAGGGATTGTGTTGATATGATCGAGCAGCTGGAGACCATAATGCAAGCTGAATTAGGTCCTAAGTAACAATGAGAGATTCTCTTCGTCGACTTTCTCTATGGTTAATAGTTTGTCTATTAAACGATTTGCTGATATTTTCGAATCTGTGTTGAAAATACTTGAACATGTTTTTACTTAGCCGTAGGAACACAAAGAGAAAGTCGACAAAGAAAGTCTCTCAATTTTACTTAGGACCTAATGCATTGTTTAGCTTGTATTATCCTCATTGCGTTATAAATCGTTCAGGGTCTGTTTGGGAATTCAAAGTCAATAATTAACGATATATTTGATAGTTGACACTCGCGAGAAACCTCAACTGATTGAAGCAAAAATTTCGAAAACCTATTGAGAAATGATAAAGCTATTAGCGTTCAAAGTAGCTTGAAAAGTGACTAACTTTCTACCCATCGGCTAATTTGGAAAAAAAATTGACAAATCGAATTATGAAAATGTTCACGGTCCGTTTCTTATCTTTGTTGATCGGTTCTCTTCATCGACCAAGAGAAACTTATGCGAATATCGCATTTGTAAAAGCATTTTTTGTGGAATGTATTGTTCAATGTACAAATTAGTAACGTATGCTATCAGCATTAGCTGTCATCTAAAAAACAAATTGAATTATTGAATCGTGATAAATCAAATAGACGTAGATTTGGATAGAAGAGATTTGGACAACGAAGATAGGCCCTTTCAAATGTTACGCGAGATATCCATAAATTCTATGCGAGGACAGTTTCCAAAAATATGACAACCTTCGGCCCAAACCTGTACGTTATTAAAAAATCAAAAACATTAAAACATTCCCATTACAGAAAATCTTTCGAAGATAGATAAGTCTGCTTGAAAAGTTGTTGAGCAATAATCAATGAACAATTAGAAAAATACGAACAAATTTCATGAATGAGGCCAATCCGATTACTCACACGAAAACGAGAGCAAAGATCCAACAATAAACCACGCACACAACTCCATTCATTGTGCCGCTAAATTTTTGACAGCTGTGCGGTACATTCCGAGCTGATGTTCATGTGAATCGCGTCGCGCTGTGAGGCGTGAGTTCCAACACACGCCAATCTACAAAACAAAAACAGTGCCATGTGTGTACGTTTTACGCCTGCTAATGATTTTTCGAAATGCATTTTCACCATTTTTCACCGAGAGCGTAAAATGAACACTCTCCTATGAGCGTTGGATAGGTAGTGAGAAGGAGAGAACCCCGCACGAGTCACACGCACACCAACCCCCTTTCACTAATGAAGGTAAATTGTGATAACACCTTCTATGTTGCTAGGCATAGAACGACCCTCTGAGAAAGCGTTTATTTCTTATGCAGTTTTTTTTAAGTTGAATTTTATTTTGTTTGATCAGCCGATGTTTGATTTATCGAAATTGTTTCGAATTATGAGCCTCATTAAATAAGACGAAAGAGGAAAACACGTTTCTTTGTTGGTGTGCGTATGCAAATGCAGGGTTGATAGAGTAGCTTACTCTCGCGTAGTCGGCAGGTGTGAGAACGAAACAGCGAGAGGCTCCTGCGAGTTCGAGATCGTAGGTGCATTCTCGAAATTCGAACATCAATCTTCGAACACCCGTCATTTCAAGCTTCGTGTGATTTGTACTAGCAAACCATCCTCAGTCGTCAAGTGTTGTTATCCGTTTTCACGTAGAATTGAGCTGAAAACAGTTTAAACAGTGGTAAAACTATTTCGATTGTGTTTATTTCCCGATCAAATTGGTGAGTAATGTGAAAGAGAAACATAAATGTTGTTATTTTCTAGCAATTGTACACTCTTCCCTTGGCACTTATCACTGCGAGATGAAAGCTGTCAACCCTCTTAATCGCGGCATCAGCAAATTTTCGATCGCGGTTTACTGATTCTAATTTGCATGGTTATTTTTGGCATCCTGCGACTCGTTAGAAAATTTAATTGAAAAATAATTATGTGTATTCGTCTGATAAAAGTAAAGAGCAATTTAATAGGCATACAGCAAGAGTAACGAAGTAGTGCGGTTGCAGTATATTAGTCTAGCCTTGATCAGGAACGTCAGATACGTGATATAATGTGCTGTGTGGATTAAATATGGATGTAATCAAATCAATGCATGGCATTAGGATGTGCCTAAGACGCTTATTACAGGTGCAGAGAGGTGTATCAGTTTTCATTATTGCTCCTGAAACTTGTTGACAAATTTTGTCTTCAAAGTATTCCTATTCATCCCAAGGAGCTTTGCTCCGTTCGCTAAGTCGCCTTGCTTGAGGAAGAATCAGCTTGAAAGTTAATTGATTACAAATCCTGTTAGATTCGGATGCTCACGGGCGGCATTACTTCTATGCTGCTACTCCCAGAGTTGTCGCAACATGTTTTCAGTGTTGCTAGTGCAGTAGCTTATAGGTTCGTCGGTTTTTCTTTGTGAGTGAACTGTACCTGTTCTGGTGAGAAATCTTGCTCAGTGAGTGTTCATCGCCACGTTTCTTCTTTTTCTTCCGCAGAACGGTTACTCGAATTATTTTCAACATTATCAAGGTTGGACCACATTCATGAACGATCTCTTTATAGTCTATTTTTAGCTCAATCTTAATTTGCAGATGAGGGTTAAAAACTGGTGGTTTCATTGCTGCATTTCAAATGGGAACCAAGGAACTCCATCAGACTAATGGCAATCGATTGCATTGTTGATGTTTATCAATTATGAATCCTACCGTCCTCGACTGTCAACTGAAGAACTCATATTACTCAAGAACAAATATGTAAGTCAGGAAGTTTTAACATCACGTATCTGGGAAAGGTTCCTCGAGAAAAAGATGTTAAATTTTAAGTTTGACAAATCAAAGTTAATTAATCTTCAACTAAAAAGATAAAGACGGATTTACCACTGAGTAGTTGGGTATGTTCAATTCACTCTTAGTTAAGGTGAAAAGCATTGTAATCCTTTCTCTTTCTGTTGTGTATAATGTGTATAATTACAGCTTATTCTGTTGTCTGTATTTAAGGCTGATCTTGCAATAGAAGAGTAGCAGCCTCGGGCAGTCAATCATGCTCATGCCAACCTTAAGGCAAATACGTTCTAGATTAGACTAACTATTGCTTAACGTTATCCAATTGAAGGATGCTACAATGGAGCGAGCGTTACTTTATTCGAGATCATTGTTCAGCAAACATCGAGGTGGTAGGGACTCCATGCCATATTATATAGATGTAATTCGATTGGCAATTGCCAAACGTTTACAACAATGCATATGGTCTGACTTCTGGTAAATTTCTGTTTTCTTAGATAAAATACGTAATCGAATTTTGTAAAAACACAGACAGGTTGAGTTGCATTGACCTTACGTGATGAAATTTGCGCTGTATCTGTTGAAAACATTCAAAAATGGCCAATTGGAACCAGCTGCCCGAAGTATCATTGAACAATTTTCATAATCGACTCTATAAAACCTCCCTTTAGTAACTTCTTTTCTATCCATGCCAAGCAATGCATTAGGTTCTAAGTAACATTGATAATATCGGATGGTTTTCTCTTCCGTTGATAACTTTACAATATAAGCGTGTATTGTATAGACATTTCGATCATACAAGTTGCTTAACAAAAACTTCTCCTATCGATCTTTGTTTTGAAATAGTACAAAATGTTGTTCCATTGCTGTGGAAATGCAAAGAGATAGTCGACTAATAGCATCTGCCAATGTTGAATAGAACCTAATGAAATATATGTCTATTCAGACTGCCATACTTCAACCATAGACTAACTCTAAGACCAGTAGGTTCAGTCAGGTACGCCCCTAAGACCGCAACTCACACCAATACACCCTCAAAAATTCTGTCAAAATAACATAGCGAATCAAAACAACAACAAAGATACAAGGCAAGGTGCAGACTGCAAGGTGTACTTCGAAACTAGGGGTTCTCCAACAGTGAACCAATTTCAAATCGCTAGTTACACATTGCTTCAACGGTACTATCAATACTTTCTGTTGTGAACAATGTTCCACTTTCGAAGCCTCAATGGGAAAGCTTCACGCTTGGGGAACGTTCAAATATTACGTCCAGAGATTAAAGGGAAAGGGGATAAGGGAGGAGGTGGTTCAGAATTTGTAATAGTGGGTGTTATAAGTACGGTAAAAACTACAAGGGACAGCCCAATAAGGATGTACGCAAAGGTGACATAGGACTACGTATCAATATGTAATGAATGTTATAATCATTTGTTTCAATATTTCGTAACGGTCGCTGTTTGTAAAATTTATATTTGGCATGCTTCTCTTATCATAAGCTTGCTTTATTTTTGCGCTGTGGAATATTATAGAGACTGATTAAGTTTCCGAGGCATGTTTGAAATTGTACAAAAAATTAACGTTTGCGGAGAAGCAAAAAGGCTGAAACTTGTTTAGCCACCGCTGGCTTCCAATTGACAAGAATTTGGAATGGTATGTTAGATATACTCCAATCCAAACGAACACTTTAGCTGGGAAAATCACATTGGTCGTCCTAAAAAAGACGGAGCTTAAATGGTGTCCATTTTTGATCGATCTTCTTTGGACCTGTCGTAGGGCCCATTCACATCTTTACTAATATTGTGCGACAATTCATAAAATAGCAATATTAGCAGCGGCTGAAATGTCATAAAGGAAATGGATATATTTATTGGGTCAGGAAATTCGAGCACACCGGTCCCACGCTTAATGATCCGCCTCTCATAACGTAACTCACATCAACACACTCAAATATTCTGTCAAAATAACATAGCCTATCAGAACAAAAACAAAGATACTAGTACCGAAAGGTACCACAAAGGGCAAGAGTGTATTGCTAGGTGCAGACTGCAAGGTCTATTTGAAACTAGGGGTTCTACAACAGTGAACCAATTTCAAATCCGTAGTTTCATATTGATTGTTGATACTAGCGTCATATTTGCAACAGTTGTTAGTTGGTAGTGGTCATGCTAATGTTGCTAGTCAATGCATTTCCTACTCACATTTGCGATATGGTTGCTGTCTTATACCGTTCATACCCCTCATCCGCCTTACCGAAGATGGCTGCCGACTAGATCACACTTATTTTGATCGTTGCGCCAACCAACTGGCTATTGCCAGCCGCCTTGTTATTTTTAAGCTTTTTAAAAGTATTGTTAAATTCTTCCAGCATAGGAGCTGGTTCGTTTCCATCGTCCGCCGTTCTGACGAAGTCAATTCTGCCGCATTTTTGGTTTTCCGCGCTTCTGCACACTGCACTATTCCGGTATTTGTCGTAGTGCTGCTTCAGACTGCCCCCATCCCTATGTATATCGGCTCGTGGCACAAAGCCTTTGCAAGATGCGTTGAGTTTATGCCAGAACTACCGCGTTTCTTCAATGCGGTGCAGAAGCTCCATTTCTTCACACTCTGTTTCTTCCAGGCGGTGTTTTTTTTCATGTTCTGCTGAGTCTCTTGCTCCAGAATTACTGTCCGCGCTGCGTTCGTCTCCTCCAAAACCTCCAAACACTTCTTGTCGCACCAATCGTTCCTACATACCCGGCTCTTTTCTACATACCCCAGGACGATCTCAGCTGCGTCGTTGAGGGCTGCTTTGATATTATTTCAGCAGTCTTCAAGAAGGACTTTTTCGGGGACATCCTCATCCGGCAACGTTGCTTCGATACTCTGTGCGTCTCTGCGACGAATAGTTTTGATTGCAGTTTTACCGTTCGAGACGATGTTAGCTCCAAGATAGGTTCTGACGTCAATTATGTCGGAGAAGTACCGTCCATCAATGAAAACATTGGCGATTTGTGATTCTGTTTGCTGTAGTGAACTCTAGGTTTACTTATACTGTGCTGGAAGTAGGTGCTTCGAATGGTCATATTCTTAAGTCTTAAGCCGTTGTCGTTTGTTCGCTGGTGAGCGCTGAACTTTGCAATAGTCGATCTAAACTCCTCCTCCTGGCCGCTCTGAGCATTCATAACTCCTATGATGATCTTGACGTCTTGGCTTGGGCAGCGGTCGATTTGTGTTCTAACCGTGCATTAAGAGCATCCGTATCATCATCAGGACTTCAGGAGTGCGGGTTACGCATGATGATAATGCAGATGTTGAAGAATTCACCCTTGATCCTTAACCTGCACATGCTTTCGTTGATTGGCCATCACCAGAACACGCGCTTCTGGTTTTTGCCTATCACTACACCTAAAATTTGCAATGATGGCAAAAGATGCACCACACAAGTGTTGCTATCTTTTTTCGAGATAGCCGCATGATTCGGAAAATGCAATTTTAGCCATCTTCATCCTCAAAGCGTTGTAATCTCGATCGCTTTTTTAGTGAGCCATCGGACTTTCAGACTCCACTCTCACACTCATCGACTAATACACTGCACAACCTCACGCACACATTGATTTTTTGAGAAAACAAATTGATGTGTTGCATTTTTTCTCAAAGCTACGATCTATAAAGAGAAATGAAACAAAATCATGCGGAATTGTATTACAATCTTGCTTTTTTGTTCTGGATATATGAAAGGTATTTGCAGCTCACGTGCAGCTCTGGTAAAGGGTGATACGGTCAAAATTTGGTCAAGGGAAAACGCGTGTAAATCGGTGAAATCGTTTATTTAAAAAATCAAATTAAATTTCTTTTTCAAGTTCAATTAGTATAAAATTCAGAAAAAATATTCAGTTAGGCTTCCGCTTTTCCAAATCCGAATTGCCGGGCCTTACGCTTGACCCCTGCCATCAGATTTTGTACAGCCACCTTGTCCACCTTCTTCGCCGCAGAAAGCCAGTTTGCCTTAAACTGCTGCTCGTCCTTAGCAGTTTTTTTTTATCTTCTTTAGGTTCCGCTTGACAATAGCCCAGTATTTCTCAATTGGGCGGAGCTCTGGCGTGTTGGGAGGGTTCTTGTCCTTGGGAACCACCTGCACGTTGTTGACGGCGTACCACTCCATAGCCTTTTTACCGTAATGGCAAGATGCCAAATCCGGCCAAAACAGTACGGAACAACTGTGTTTCTTCAGGAAAGGCATCAGACGTTTATTCAAACACTCTTTCACGTAAATTTCTTGGTTGACAGTCCCGGAAGCTATGAAAATGCTGCTTTTCAAGCCACAGGTACAGATGGCTTGCCAAACCAGATATTTCTTTGCGAACTTTGACAGTTTCGTGTGCTTGAAAATATCTGCTACCTTTCCCCTTCCTTTTGCCGTATAAAACTCCTGTCCCGGAAGCTGCTTGTAGTCGGCTTTGACGTAGGTTTCATCGTCCATTACCACGCAGTCAAACTTCGTCAGCATCGTAGTGTACAGCCTCCGGGATCGCGCTTTGGCCGTCGTATTTTGTTTATCATCGCGATTTGGAGTCACTACCTTCTTGTAAGTCGATAGTCCGGCTCGTTTTTTGGCTCGATGCACGGTTGTAGACGATACACCCAGCTTATTTGCGGCATATCGGAGAGATAGGTTAGGGTTTCGCTTGAAACTACCGGCAACTCTCTTTGTCGTCTCAGCGGCTTCCGGTTTTCGATTTCCCCCCGATCCAGACTTCCTGGCTGTCGACAAACGTTCCCCAAATACTTTAATTACATTTGTAACGGTTGATTTGGCAACTTTTAGCGATTTTGCCAACTTTGCGTGCGAGTAGCTCGGATTTTCGCGATGCGCGAGCAAAATTTTGATACGCTGCTCTTCTTGCTTGGACGGCATTTTGACAACTGAAGAGTGAATTCCAAAATCAAAATAGGAGCAACATTCTACACACACACACCTTCAAAATGAGGGGTGTTCAGGTTTTTTAAATGCAAAATTGAAAGAAATACGTCAAGTTGATATTGACCAAATTTTGACCGTATCGCCCTTTAGATGATACTCTGAGAAATATTTGATAGAAATTTTGGGGGTTAGGATGACAATGGCAGTATAGTGATTATCAACCGACTTTGACCATGGTGTATGCAACCAACAGATACAACCATCAAAAATAGTTGATTAAACATTTACTATAATGTCGAAATAGTCCTAGTCCATGAACGGGGTGAATTCGACCATTTTCATGGTTATTAACCGTTATATGCAATAACCATTTTGGCCATATTTTGATTGTCGGTACAACCATGGAATTATTCTCAGTGTGCGATTACCTCTAAACGTACACACCAGACCCCATCCAACATACCTCCTGCTTTGAGAAAAATTTTAACGTTATACCGACAATCAAATCATGGTCAAGATGACTATTGCATAGAATTTACCACGTTCATGGCATTGTTGATTATGATCATGGTAGCAAGTACTATTCCGACATTATGGTAAATGTTGAATCAACTATTTTTAATGGTCATTTTGACTATGATTATAGTCGGTTCTAGCATATATAATAAATAGGAATAAGTAAAACATGGTTAGTCTTCATTTGTGTGGCTTCTCATCTTCTATTTGATGTTCTATAGTTTGAATTGGTTAGGACTAGGGTTCTGATGCATGGTCAGTATCGGAGTCATTGTTTGTTTTGTTTGCAATGAATCCGGTTTTGACTGATAAAGGAGCGCGCCTTTGAAGAGTGCTGTCACTCACAAAGGGTTTGAATAGCGGAAACTTTCAATAGAACCTTGATCCATTGCCAACAAAACAAACAGGGGGCGACCCCGGCGTATTGGCTAACATCCATACCTCTCAAGCCTAAGTCACGAGTTCGAATCTCACCCCCAGAGAAGTTACGGAAATGCCCAAAAGTGGTGTTTGACTGACTACGACGGGAGATGAACCAGCCCGAGGCTGAAAATCTTGATAATCAGACAAAAAAAAACAATGACAACTGTACCAACACCGAATACTTCATCATTTCTCAATAGTGATGAAGTAACCCAAATGCACTAAAACTAGGATACGGGATATACAATAGATCAAATTACTTGTCGCAGTGGTTTATGTCCCGAACAGAGAAAAAAAAGTCGGTTCAAAATCACTATCGAGTATTTTACGAGTACTCATGGCCGCCTCGGTTGAGCTCGGTTTCTGGTAGGGAGCAAGCGATTCGACGTTTGGCCTAGGTCGTTTGACACGAGTTTGACAGCTAATCGATAAGATTTGATCGATTCTCTGTCAAACAGCCTTAGCCAAACGTCAAATAGCTTGCTCCCTAACAGAAACCGAGCTCAACCAAGACGGCCATTAGCACTCGTAAAATGCTGGATACTGCAATAGTCACCCTAAAATTGGCTATCAAGTTTGTCTCTGTGTGTTACGATGCCAAACTTTTGATGCGGTTAGTTCATCGGACAGTATGTGGGTACTTTCGACGAAATCTAGAAATCTGCAGTTCCACGTATCGAGTTTCTTATCGCTAGTCATGTATCGTCGGTGCGGTCTTCGTCGATTGTTCCGGTCCATGTTCTGCTGTTACTGCTACTGTGCTTAACTTGTTTTCCGGCTGGATTGCAAAAACTGACGCCTTTGCTTTCCATGGGCCATAGTTCCCAGTTGAATTTAGAGTCCCACGATTCAGCCGCCACTGGGGGCTGTCGCATGGGGAACATGGGGAACAGTCGCTGTTTTAAACCGTGCTTGGTATGGAACACGGACACTAATGATCATGATTAGTTGTTAAACTCTTCTAAATGTCTGTTCTAAACATATCAGAAACAAACAATTAGTAGGGTTGTATAATGACCACGACAGCAGGATTGACGTTAGTTTACTTATATTGTAGTGTTTATATTTGTGTGTATGGATATCAAAAATTCTTATACCTGGTACAGACATACAACGTACAGCCATAGACTAACTCTAAGACCAGTAGGTCCCATACAAAAACGATTTTTTTCTTGGCTCAGTCAGTACTAGAACATCGTCCCAAGCTCGGTCCCAAGCTCAATAATGCACCCCTTATAATGAACTCACATGAACACACTCTAAAATACTCTGTCAAAATAACACAGCAAATCAAAACAAAGGCGCAAATATGTATAACAAGGTGCTGGCTTCAAGGTGTAATTCGGACCAAGGGGTTCTACAACAGTGAACCAATTTCAAATCGCTAGTTACATATTGATTGTTGGTACAGCGTTGTACGAACTGTCAAATACTTTAATCCAGTACCGAAAAACACGTACTAGAGTAAAGGAGTACAACTCTGTACGTTGTATGTCTGTCCCAGGCATTACTGAATCTAATCAATTACTTTTGCATTTTCGGAAGTTGTTTGGAAAGGTAATATTTTTATGGAAATCAACACAACTGCAATATTTGTTAGTAGTAAAAAAATATGAGTTTGGATTGTTTGATCTGTTGGAGGAATCATGGCTCTTGCTGTCAAAAAAAACCATCGACCGATCATGGATTGTATGGAAACTATTGCCATGGAATTGTTTTATTGATTCCTTGAACATGGAGGCGGCTCGTTTCAGCACCTCCCCCAACGTATCCCTGTCCACTGTCCACTTTTTTCAATATTGGATTTAAAACGTGATCAATCGAAACGGGAACACGTAAAAATATATGGGTCCTATATGAATACGGTCATGTTTGTTTCCTATAACAACTGACCAAGTTTGCCATGTAATTCTTTAAACATGCGATAACCATGTACATCGGGTTTTTCCCGTTTAGATGCTATACCACTGATTGTATCGGTTTTCTCCACGAGAAACCGCTTAAAAGCTGCGAACCATTGAAAATAGCGCCTGACCAGATGACTAACAACATTTACGTTTATCTGCATAATTGCACGTAGCAACTAGTAGCGATGTTGAAGTTTTTTTTTAAATGCATATAACTCCTCAAGAACACATGAAAATAATTTGTCAAAATAATGAACAGAATTAGAAGTTGATTGGAATTAGGAAACATCACGGTATAGTATATACAGGTGTTAGGTACATTAGTTCAAATATTTTAAAGGGAGATAGACTATTTGGAAAAAAAAATCGTTCTTCGCATAGGTTCAAATCTCAAATTTTATTGAGATATTGAACTTTCAATGTTTTAATATTTTTATACCTGCTATGTCGATATAGAAGCCGAGAATTTTTTTTAATAACAGTCGGCCATTTACCGAGTAATTAAATTTTTGAGGTAAATATGTAAAATACATTTTTTTTTCTATTGCTAGATAAAAATATCGGTTAAAAATAACCATACAATTACAATACAATAATATAAAATAACAATAAAATCTATTTCCGACCGTGAATCTTGTTGTTCGTGAATCAGATATAGAAAAAATACATATTGTCATTACAATAGGTCTACAATTCACTCCATATACTCGGATTTTCAACAATTGTGAAACAATACAATTACAGTCGAAGCTCGTTATAACGACATCGCAAGGGACCGTCGTTATAGAGATATGTCGCTATAAAATTATGTCGTTATAATTATATCTAATGTCGCTATAAAGAGATGAACCGAGTCAAGGTGTTTCCCTAGTTATGAATCTCTTTTAAATCGACGAAATCCACTCAAGATTTGCAATATTTATGTAGCTTTTAATTTTTATGTTAATTGTTCATCTTAATTTTGAATTTAAGCTTATTATGTGTAATCGGAGTTAGTTTTTTCGGAGTTATTCATAACCAAATTGATATTAACACTACTTTTGAATATATTTCCAGATGTTTTCATAATCATGCACAACATTTTGCTTCGAGATATGTGTTATAATTATTCATTGTCCAACAATTGATTCTTCTCTCCGCACTATCTTTTGTCAGCAACGCTGCGTAAATAACATCAAAAGCATCTGACAGCTGAGCCTGGGATGGAGTCACAATTGAATTGTCGTCGATTGTTTCTTCAAGCTCCTCTCCATTCTGATAAGATGATTTTTCCCCACTAACAATTCGAACTATGTCATCATCAGTCAGTAAGTCGCCTGAGCAAAGATCGTCGTCAAACGTTGCGAAATCTGTAACATTCAATATTTTAAAATAACTATAAAATGAAAATTAAAACGAATGATCAAGTTTACCTTCAAACGATTCGAATCCTAGCCCTGGCAGCTTCTCAAAATTGGCCTCAAAATCTACATCGTCGGTGCTCAAGTCATTTTCGTTGATTTGTATTATCTCGTTGGACTTAACAAACCCAGCTTTTACAAAACAATTAACTATAGTTGATTGTTTAACATTATTACACCAAGCATCGCTCACCATATAAATACATTGCAATAAATCAATTTCAAATGCTTTTCCATTCTCCATAGCATCCAGCTGTTTCTTAACTAACTTGTTTCGGTAATGAACTTTCAAACATTTGATAATTCCTAAATCAAGGGGCTGAAGCACTGATGTCATATTTGGAGGAAAGAATTGAAGCTTAACATTTATCAGCTTTGATTGAATTTTTGGGTGGCATGGACAGTTATCTACAAACAGTATAATCTCTCTGTCCTCCTTTCTCATTCTTGCATCTAATGCTAATACCCATTCTTCAAATAAAGGACTAACCATCCAAGCCTATTGGTTGGACGTAACTGGCAAGTTTTTGACGTTTTTGAAGCATCTAGGCTTGGCACTTTTTCCTATTACCAGAAGCTCTAATTTTTCTGTTCCTGACATATTCGTTGCAATGGCAAGGGTAATACCATAGACTAACTCTAAGACCAGTAGGTCCCATACAAAAACGATTTTTTTCTTGGCTCAGTCAGTACTAGAACATCGTCCCAAGCTCGGTCCCAAGCTCAATAATGCACCCCTTATAATGAACTCACATGAACACACTCTCAAATACTCTGTCAAAATAACACAGCAAATCAAAACAAAGGCGCAAATATGTATAACAAGGTGCTGGCTTCAAGGTGTAATTCGGACCAAGGGGTTCTACAACAGTGAACCAATTTCAAATCGCTAGTTACATATTGATTGTTGGTAATACGATCCTTCGAATATTTTTCTCCATGACATTTTTCATTTTTGTAGCAGTATGTTTTGTTTGGAACACATTTATAAAAAAGGCCTGTTTCATCCATGTTGAAAATGTTGTCGGGGCTGTACTCTGCGATCAGTAATGGGAGGGTATGAGATTTGAACTGGTCTGCTTCATTCATATCGACGGAGCCGCTTTCACCACTTGCAACTTTGAAGGCAAATCCATTCCGCTTTACAAACTTTTGTAACCATCCATCGCTTGCCTAGAAATTGTTTTGCTCTAGCTTGAGAGCTAGTTCGCTTGCTTTTTGTTTTATTATCAATCCAGACAATGGAATTTTGCAAACGTTCGCCTGTTGACAAAATATCACGACTGCTTTTTCTAGCAAACCAAATTTAGCTGGACGAGACTTTTTGAACTTCAATGAAAAGTTTCCTGCCTGTAAATAAACGATTAATAGCAAGCAGTTAAATTTTAAAATAAATTTTCCTACCTTCTCCAGAATCTGCTGTTTATTTTTTTAAATTGATGATATCGTGTTGTGGGGAACACCGTATTCTTTAGATAATGCTTTATTTTTGGTACCATTTTTCAGCTTTTTGATGATATCTAATTTGTTTTCCAAACTAAGCGACTTCCTTTTACGTGAACTCATTTTGTAACTTTGTAACTTTCACAAATGGCATCAACTATTGACGGGAACAAATTAAACGCGTGGGATAATCACGAAGTCGAACAATGATAAATTTTATTTTTCTAAGTGGACAAAATCTTTTTCAGTGGATTAATTTTAATAAACGTCTTTTTTAACATATTCAATGCTATTCATTGAGATATAATAAATTAGTTTATTGCTTGGTGGTTTAAAATAGTTTTGCTTAATCTAAATATGTATATCTCAGTAGATTTGTTATCAAACCGATACATTTTGACCATTTGAACGTACCACTATCATAGGAACGAGATAAGTGGCTGCTTTGTTTTTTTTTGTTCTGATGTCGTTATAGAGAATGAAATTTGCAGGCAATGTGCCGTCGTAATAAAGGATGGTCGTAATAGCGAAAATGTCGTTATATCGTTAGCAATTTATATGAAAATGTGAAGGGACCGTTGAGTATGTCGTAATAGAGAGATTTGTCGCTGTAACGGATGTCGTTATAAAGAGCTTTGACTGTAATAGTAATTGGTTCAATTTTGTTCGGAAAATAATGATTTTTTCTATCTTTACACACTTAGAAAATTTTACAGTATTCGGTAATTCTTTACCAAACTTTCAACAGCTGAATATTCGGTAATCCGATTTGACGGATTTTGGTAAAATTTGACAAGCTCCGGTAATTTTTTTAATCGCATTATTGAGCTTGGGACCGATGTGCTAGTACTGACTGAGCCAAGAAAAAAATCGTTTGTTCGGGACCTACTGGTCTTAGAGTTAGTCTATGGTATAGCTTTCCTTCTCCGAGCTTTCATTATTTGTATGGATATTCTTTTCTCCAGTTTTTGCGAAAACTTGCTCTTTCGTCGGAACCAGCCGAACTGCTGATTCGTCCATATTAAAAACACACTCAGGCTTCTCAAATATGTCTTGTAACTTTTGTTTATCAATGCAAGAGTTATGGCTGGCCCACAATTGATACGTTGCGGATGCGTTTGCGTGAAATTGACAGTTTTCCCATAGCTTTTCTGTCAAATTTACGTCAACGCATCCGCAACGTTTCAATTGTGGGTGACCCTTTAACCTCATTGAACCAGTTACGGATCGGCTTTTCCGAAACTGCTGTGCGTTATTTAGAAAGCGCACTTGGGATGCAGCCAGAGATTTCAGAAAGACGTCGGAGAAACCACTTCAGCCATTTCGACTGGGAATTCCTGCTGTTAAAGGGTTTATTCAATTACGGATTTCTCCTCCTCTTGAGTTAAAACTGTAGGTTTCCCCGGTGAGCGATGTTCCTGCAGCTTCTTCTTCCTACGAACGGTGGCCTCTGGAACACCATACGTGGCAGCATATCCACTGCTTTTTCGAGTGCAATCGAAGAATACTTAACGTACTTGGTTTTGGGTCCCAATTAAACAATTAGGAACACAGTAAGCCTAATTTGACGCAAATCATTTTTCTTCAGTAATGTGCTTAAAAGCTTACAGAGGCAATTTTTCACTTTTAATACGTACGTTTTGACAGTTATCAATGATATTTCCACAAGAAAACCAACTTTTTCTCATGAAAACTAATGAAATGTATATGAGCGTATGTATTTTTTGTTTGCGCTTTTAACGTCGTCTTTTTTGATACGAATGTGTCGCGAAAGGTACATTTTTGATTAATATTGGTAGTGAAAATCAGATTAAAGCGAACATTATTTGAAAGTGCGTCAAGTTTAGACCCGCGTCAAATATGGTGCTTCCACGGTATATGCCTTTTAAACTGATTCATAAATCTCTTTTTGACTTCAACTTTCAATCTCGTACCAATTTGTAGCAACTATAGTTTAAAGTCATGTTGGATCGTAGATGAATGGTAACACAAAACTCACAAATTAACCCCACTGTGCGTTACAGTTGATGTTAGTGCGCGCTACACACAGCACAATTGGTCGCCATGTAACCATGTAACGCGTAACCAAGAAAGAAATGTTTTCAACACAGAAATATCGACAACTTGTTTAACACTAAGTGTCTGATTTTGCAGACAAACATTCAAACGTAAATTTCTCGAAACTCTCAGCACCCACGAAAATCAGCATCAACATCATTAGGGAAATGTTAATCTGTGTGTTGCTGCCTCGTTTCTGTGAAAGCGCTAAGGGTTTCAAGAACTTAACGTTTGAATCTTTTTTTCCTCTGTTCGGTACATAAACCACGGCGACCAGTACTTTGATCTTTTGTAGTATATGAACTGTACCAGTATAGAACTTAACGTTTGAATATTTCTTCCCCTCTTTATTTAAAAAATCAGATACGTTGTTTTGAACAAGTTGTATCCTAAAGCAGAGCGGATATTCATCTGTGCTACGGAATTGCAAAATGGTTCAATCCATGTAGTACAAACTGGATTAATTGTCTTATTAAGGCCCAAACGTAATGCGGATGGAAACGGAATGGAAACGGCAAGTTTGACAGTTGTCGCAAATGACGTCGATAAGTCCAATTGGAATTAACTTGGATCTAATCAATAATTGTCTATCCGACAAGCAGGTTTAGTCAGGTTGCTGCCATCGCCGTTCCGCTAATGTTATCACTGCGGTCGATCCTTTAGGATCATTTCTCACTGCTACTAAAATTCTCTTCTACATGGCCGGTGGCAGCGACCGCCGTGACTGTTCTGGTAGAGGTGCAGTCAAAAATAACGTTCCCTGTCAAAACCGACGGTGTGTAGACGTGAAGGTATCTGAATCGAAATAAAGATGCTGAAATATTTCCATTTAAATGTATTTTTTCCATACTTGCACTTGAATGTTTACGGTTGGGAAACCAGCGAGAATATTCTATCTGGGCTGCCGTTGCCACGCAGTTTGCGAATCCGTATCACATATGAATATTCGCTAGCTCTACTGGAGAATACGTTATTGTTTTCTGTAAGCACCCCTTAAAATATTTGAATTTGAACCCTATACATGTACATAAGGGGCCTTATAGATGCACCAAGTGATGAAATACTAGAACAAGATTCAGAGAGAGAAAAAGGAGCCATGATAAAGGCGCCTGCTTAATTTAAATAAGACCTACCTGACAAGCAGGTATAATATGAATCATATACTGTTTTCGTTTTGAGCCTACGTTGGAACTAGTTCCAACCTGCGATACCCGAGCTTATTGTCAGTGCAAACTTCAACTCGTTACGAGCTACAAATAAAAACAAACACACTGACGTTCAACGCACAACAAGCCGAGACAATCTTTTCACTCCCGTTTCATATTACTCAATTTTTGAGTACAATTGTATATTATCTCTTTTTTTTCACGGAAATGTTACTCAATTTTCATAGAAAAATCTACTCATAAAGTAACATTTTCGTGAGCGAAGAAGAGATAGTATACAATTGTACTCAAAAATTTATTAAAATGAACGGGAGTGTATGCCCGATCCAGGTCGAAACTGAATCAAAAACATATTCACCAGTAGGAGTTAATACTTCATCTTTACTATAAGAAAGCATAGAAGCTGCTGGCCGTTTAAATTCTGAGACAGGCTAGCCAGGTATAAATTGCTTTACTTTGTGTGTTCTTATTTGAAGTTAATCAGATACGGAACAGCACGGCCGCCATATGATTTCACCCCCAACAACGGTTGTTCGCAAAACTGCATTCGGTGTTCATTCTCAAAGTGGCTCTCCTCTCGCTCACCCATTCACGTTGAGCATGACTTTCTCACCAAGATTCTCACTCAAAAACATTACTTGCTGGCTAACTGCAAACTCTCGACCACCAGCTAGCTCACTGCACGAGATTCAGATAGGTACCCACAGAAGTGTACACACATTGATTACATTACAACGATACCAGAACCAGCTTCAAAGACCACTAAGACTGCGGCTCTCGTAAACACATCAACATAAAATCATCGTTGGTACCTTTTCTTCGCTGAAAAACTGACGTGCTCTTGTGTCCTTTGAAAGTGCTGAATACATCATTCATTCATGAGCAGTAGGGTAAAGTGCAGTGTGCTACGGAAACGCAACAAGCTTATTGTTTTATATAACTTAAACAACAGTTTTCCTTTCTATCCCAACAGAAAGTCATCAGAAAGCAAGCTAGTTGGTGAGATTCCTTCGTGATTTGCAGCGTGACACCACAGTCCCACATAAAGTGAAATCCGTGTGCAAAGGAACGTAATTTTGACAGTTCTTGCAGTGTGAGAGAGTGATTCTCCAGCGGTGTCCTTGAGCAGGAACAAGAAACCAGTTTACCACGGAGAACCTATGATGGACCCCGATGAAAGTGATCTGATCGACAAGCTTATATCTCCAACGGGAACGTTCGGTCAGGCTGGACAACAGAAGGTAATCGTTCAACGAAACTCGCCAATACTGTTTCCTGGAGGCACACCGTTGACAATAAATGCTACCAGCTCGCTGTTGGTGCCTAACTCGGTGCCACTATCGGTGGGCCCTCAGCAACTGTCATTTGCTGCACCCGGAGATGGAGCCCTTGCCGTAGCCGCAACGGGCGCCCAGGGAATTGATTCGACTTCAGTTATTGTACTGAACAAGGACACTCCGCTGCCTCCAGGAGCATTTCCAATTAACGTTATGACGGCCGATCCGCAGCAGCAGTATCTTCATAATACTAATATGCAGAAAGTTGTGGTTGCATCGAACCCGGGAACCGGTGGCGTTCAGTTTGTTCCGGCTGGAACCATGAAAACGCTCCAACAAAAGGTGAGTCTTTCTTCTCTTGAATTATCACATTTAAATCGGAAAGGAAATTATTGCTGCTGCCATTTTTGTATTCATACGTACGAAGCTTGGGTAAACATACCTACATCAACAGAAATCTCCTCTAGATATGTTGCTTTTCATTGGCATAAAGGCCGTGCCGTTCATTCGTTCGTTCATCGGTGCTTTTATTTTTATACACCGTGTACCGTACACTGCACAACGAACCAGTGGCAGCGGCTTATCTAGTGCGAGTTGTGACTGTCACGTTGCCTCTGCTCTGTCTCGCAGGTCGCGTTCGTTTCGTTTATTATTCGTACCATTTTCTTTGCCTACGCTAGTAAATGCAAACGCTATCATTTGTTTTGTTTTCTTGATGGAAATTATCGTGCAGTTCGGTAAACAGCTTCGATTTTACTTCTGCTGGGAAAACGCATTATAAATTGAAGTGTTTCAGTGTGGAAATTTACACACTCATCAGACGACGACTGATCTGTTTGACTGGTAAGTTTTTACGCCCATCGTCAGCACACTTGCATTCTTAAAACGCAAAATTAGAGCTGCATACTTACGAAACGGACAAGCATTTTTATCAGATAAGTGTAATAACAAATGCTATCGAAGCAGTAAAGTTGATTGACCTCTCTATGGTTTGGACCTAGTTTATAAAAATAACTGAGTTAACATGATCTGGTTGTTACTAGGTGGCACATGGTAACAGTTCCACGTTAAAATGTTGCAAAATGAGTTTAATGATATCTGACACGTGAAAAAGCTCCACAGACTATACAAAGTATGACTAGCTGTAGACGTTTCGATGGGAAGTCGATTTTTTTTTCTTAAAGTTAGTTATTACTAACAAGATTTTCTGTGAAATGATATCATTAGGAGGATTAGACATATAAATACATTTTCGTTTGACAGTATTTGCTGAATATGTAAAATATTGTTCATCGAACAATGCTTACACGACAATGTACAGAATAGTAAATGTCGTAACTAAATGATAAATAAGATGAAATGTCAACGAGAGAATAACAACCTTTCATTTATAATATAGGATAGAGCTACATCCTTACAATAACAATCTACCTAATAAGCTCGTGCGTAGAATAATCATTTTAAAATGCTCGCCAAAAAGAAACCGAGTTAGGTTATGTCTCTAATTTCTAGATCATCTCAAACTCTCTAGATATATAGATCCCGTTCTGATTTGTAACAATCAGATAAACGTCTGGCACGAAAATACTTAACAAATAAATTCATAAATTCACCAATCAAGCAACAACTAATTCAAGACGTATACGATTTTGAAAACAAAGATTCAAACCTAAAATTCTTGAAATCCTTAGGACTTTTACGTTAACTTGATACGTTTTTTGGAATAAGTTGTCGAGAATCGACATTCGCATAGAACAACAATTGTTCATCATGGCTTCTAATAATTTTATTTGTTAGAAACACGTTAGAGTAAACATGGGTCGTTTTAAATTTTGGCTTTTTTGTTTATGGTAAGAGACGAACCAGCTACAGGCTGAAAGTCTCTCTAATAAAGAAATCCAATCCAATCCATGTTTTGTTTATGTGTGGAAACGAATGTTATAGATCATTGCACGAAGGCGTCATCAATGCAGTTTTGACAGTTCAGGAAGCTTGTTTACGTGGGCTTAGAATATTTTCGGTAAGACCGGTATGTACTCAGAATTTGTTGCGATTGAATTTAACTTGCCGGAAAACAGACACCAGTCATTATTTTTACATCATTTTCTGAATCTAATCGTACAGAATCCGGAAAAAGCCAATGAAAAATTTCGTTTCAGCGGTCCAAATTCTAACACCTTATAAACAAGGTCCCTGAACTGTCAAAAAAGTGAAGTTAATAGATTCGGTGCAATGATCTTTATTTATCGATGGACAAAAAAAAAGATTTACAGATCCAGTTAGACATTTACAGAATGACAGCTTAGTCGGGTTTACTTTAAGGCAGCTCAGTTGAGGAATCCAGGTAAAGCAAAAGTAAGGTTAATCATTGTAGATGGCTCTCTGTACAAATGATTCTCGGATCTACCTGATTCTGAAATTAATTCAAGCTAAACAATGCATTATGTCCTAAGTAACATTGGGAGACATGTTCAAGTATTTTCAACATACAGTTCGGTAGTATAAAGTGTGTGTAAGGATCCAATACGTCGAAAACATCAGCAAATCGTTCAATAGACAAGCAAAGAGAAAGTCGACGAAGAGAAACTTTCAATGTTACTTAGGACCTAATGCATTGTTCAGCTTGAATTGTTTATAAAAAGTTCGGGAGAATTCAACTTAGGTGTCCAACCCCACTTGAGCTTGGATTCTCAATATAGGTAATAGTAAATAAAGAAAGAATAACGCTGTCGTCACCATAAACAATATCTTTTGCTTGCGAGGTATCGAGGCGAGGATAAGCTTTGAAGTTTTGCTATGTTTCAAAGCAAGAACAGAGGAAACATTCTTGGCCATTCTTCTTGGCCATGTGATATTATTGATACGATAGCCTGTTTCAGAAAGTATAAGCACACTTTCAAAATAACAAAAACGTCATGTTTTTTTAGTTTTAATAATTTTATTTGGCAAATCATATTTGTATTTGTGTTTTATATAATATTTTACTCTCGTTTAATCAAAATATTTAATCATTGCCAAGACTCCTAACTTTTCCTCGAACATGACCCATTAGCTTCTGCACAGTGGTACTTCCCACCATTTTAACCACTTTTGGCCAATCTTTTTTAAAGTTTTGGATGTCGTCCGCTGGTTTTATGAATTTTCGGAGCTTTGCTTTGGTAAAAGCCCAAAAAGTCTCGATTGGCCGTGCCTCCGGTCATTTCGGCGGATTCATGTCTTTCGGCACGAAACATACATTTTTACTTTTCTACCATTCTAAAGTGTCCTTTGCGTAATGACATGACGCCAAATCAGGCCAAAACACTACTTGACCTTCGTGCTGCCTGATCATCGGCAATTATCGCTTCTGGAGACATTCCTTAACGTGTTTCTGAGTGTTCATCGTCTCCGTTGTGATGTACAGACTCGATGATTTACCACACTCGCATATTGCCTGCCAAACCATAACCTTCTTACCGATTTTTTCGGTAAAAATTGTCTTCTCCGTTTCGGGGATGTCCTTGTCTTCGCTTACAGTATAGAATTGTGGTCCGGGAAGCGTTTTGTAATCTAGTTTCACATACTCTGAGAAAAATTCTATCGTTATACCGACAATTAAATCATGGTCAAGATGACTATTGCATATAATGGTTACCATAACCATGAAACCAAACCAATGGACGAATTCACCACGGTCATAGCATTCTTGACTATGATCATGGTCACAAGGACTATTCGGACATTATGGTGAATGTTGAATCAACTATTTTTAATGGGTGTTTTGACCATGATAATAGTCGGTTCAAAATCACTATACTGCAATAGTCATCCTAACCCCCAATAATGGTAAAATTGACTATCAAATTTGTCTCTGTGTACGTTTCATCGTCCATTATTATACACCCAGACTATCTACACAATAACGAATCGTAGAGTTTGCGGGCCCGTGGTTTCACGGACACGGCCTGTTTTGGGTTTTTTTTGGGGTTTTTTCACTTTCACAGAGATTGCTGTCTCCCAGCCCAACACGGAACAAATGACCGTTTAAAGAATAATGATTAGACATGAGCCGAGACATCACACGAATGAAGTCTCGACCTACATCCAATCCACTGAACCAACATTTCTTAGACACCTTAGGAGTGCTAGAATGTAGCCATCGCCCAAAATCTCCTTTATTCCATTTATACTGCCAGCTAACGAGTGATATCTGACGAAAAATATAGGAAAATTCGTTGAAGGCGATTTGTTGGTCATAAATATCGCCTTCCATAGCAACCACAACGCATTTATAGTCAGGTGAAAATTGTTTCTGTAACCCTCAAAATGGTAGTTTCTATAGCGTTTTTTTGCGTGTTTCATTTAATTCCTTGTTCAGACTACGGCGTTGTAACATAATACAAGGGTGTTATAAAAACTATTAACATGAAAAACGTCATCAAGATAGTCTTGTATCATGTTACAACTCCGTAGTCTGAACAAGGCATAACACAATGTATGGAGCCGATACCAAATTTTCTTTTGAAAAAGATAGGTGAGATTTTAAGTGTTGAACGTTTGATACCAACAATGATAAATAAATTGTTAGACAAATGCTCTGAAATTATCAATCTTTTCTTCTTTGTTCCTTTATTGTCGAGATTTTCAGCCCTGGGCTGGTTAATCTCCCGTCGTAGTTACTCAAATACCTTCTGGGTATTTTCGTAACTTGTCCGGGGGTGAGATTCGAACTCGTGACTTTGGCGTGGGAGGTATGGATATTAACCACTACGCCGGGGTCACAAGAAGACATTGTTTACGTTTATCAGTTAGGCTCTAATGAAAAATCTTTGTCGAATTTCTCTTGATAATTAGATCCAGTGATCAACTAAACTGACGGTGTTCAGGTAGAAAAAGACTGTGTTGGAACAAAATGAACGTATCAGGACTTCTTTTGAGTCGAACAAAGTAACAACCACACGCGGTATCCAATGATTGTATGCTGTATTTATTTAGTTATATTTTAGGTAGCCTGATACCAAGAAAATACCCACATCGACCAATTATAGACAAAATAGTCAAAAGATCGAAAGTAACAATTGTAAACAATGACTCAAAACGTAAATTTCCTGGAAATGCCAGGTTGCTAACATCTATATCTACTACCAACGGGAAGGTTTTAACTCCCTCTATCTGTTTTTGGTGCTATTTTGTTTGTGGCAGATCTCAGAAAAATACGCTAGAAGTCATTGTTTACAAATGTTGCTTTCGACCTTTTAACTATTTTGTCTAGAATTCTTATTCTATTTGTACTTCTACAGTATTCACCTCTTCGTCCTCTTCCATTTACCTATCACCTAACGATTTACACTCCTGTTTCTTTTTGTTCAATTTGTGAGTAGAATTGTATAATATCTCTTTCTCTCTCATGAAAAAGTTACTTAATATTTGGAAAATTATTCTACTCAATTTGAGTAGATCCACTTTTAACGAAAATTGAGTAACATTTCCGTGAGAGAATTATTGTACCACAGACAACAAACACAAACTTGATTTTTCCACTTCACTGTGTAAATTTTCAAAAGCAAACCGTTGGAAAAACAACGCCGACTAGTCTAGGTTTCACCAAACCAAAATTGATAGACTCTTAATCCCAAGGCGAGCAAGTGGCGCTATCAACATACTATTCGATAAAACTAGCGGAAACGAGCTGTTATTTCAAAATAGCACTTACAGAAACTCATACACGGCACTTCAGCTTGGATGTCCGTTCTCTGTGATTGTACTGAAAAATTGAGTTAAATGAAACAGGACTTCAGGAGTTCCATTCTACTCAGTGACTGCGTAGAATTGTATTCCATTCTCTTTTTCTCACACGGAAATGTTACTCAATTTCCCTTAAAAAGTGGAACAACTCAGTTTTTGAGTACACTCTAGGCTCAGTTTACCCATAATCGCAAAATAGTGCACATACTCATTTATGGGTAAAGTTGACTTTACACGTATTTGAGTAAATTTGTGTGGAAAAAATATTCAAATATGTGTAAGTAGTAATGTACCCATAAATGGGTATGTGCAATTTTCGCGATTATGGGTATTCTTCACCCATATTTGGGTAAACTTAGCGTGTAGATCCACTTTTTACAAAATTTGAGTAACACTCCCGTGAGAGAAGAAGAGATATACAATTATGCTGAAAAATTGAGTAAAATGAAACGGGAGATTTTCCTTTAAATGTTGGACAACTAACAATACACGAAGCAAATTGACCTCCCAAATTTGAATGCATGCTGTATGAAAAATCGATATCCCAAAGTAGAATGTGGGTTGCATTTGAAAAGCCCTATGAAAAATATTCCATTTTGAAACATTCGGTAAAAACCAATCAATCGCTATCAGCACGAAAAAAAAATTGAAACAGACCGGATTAATGGATATCATAACGTTAAGGAGAAATGTCTCCTTTCTCACCCATTTTTGAGCTTCCTTAGCAATACTTGATTAACGGTACCTTACCTTAACAATGGGAGGTTCTCCGAGCAACTGAATTCGGGGTTTAATAGCCTCTCCACGTTCCATCTTCCATCTGCACTCCACCGTAGATCCAGCTTTCGTTCAAAGACACCACTGGTTGGTCCTCCACTATCAATGTCCATGTTTCTTGGTCGTAGAGAACTACCGGTCTAATTAATGTCTTGTAGATGTTCAACTTTGTAGTTCGGCGAAGTTTGTTCGAACTCAGCGTTCTTCGCAGTCCAAAGTAGGCACGATTGCCAGCCATAATGTGCATTTGTATTTCTCTGTTGGTGTCGTTATCGGTGATCACCAATGAGCTCAGATACACAAACTCGTCTACTACCTCAATTTCATCACCGTCGATCTGAACTCGTGGTAGGAGACTTACATTGTCTTCTCGTGAGCCTCTCCTCTTCATGTATTTTGTTTTCAACGCCTTAATCATAAACCCAAGCCTTCTTGCTTCTATCTGAAGTCCGATGTACGTTTCCGCCATCGTCTCAAAGTTACGTGCTACGTTATCAGCGTCGTCAGCAAAGCCTAATAGTTGAACAGACTTCCTGAAGATCATGCCACTCGTGTCTATCCCAGCTCTTCGAATCACATCCTCCAATGCAATGTTAAATAACACACATAACAATCCATCACCTTGCCCTAACCCTCTCCGAAATTCGAAGGAACTCAAAGTGTCCCTGATACTCGGACGACACACTTCTCTCGATCCATTGTTGCTTTGGCCAACAGTTTATCCGGAAATCAAATTCGTGTATAACCTGCCATAGCTGGTCTCGATCTTAGCTTATTTGAAATCGATGAAAAGATAATTTGTGGGCACGTTATATTCGCGACATGTCTGCAGCACTTGCCGAATCGCGTCTGTAGTCCATAGTAGCGCGGGCACTCTTGAATCCCGCTTGGGATTTCCCCACGAACTCCTTTGCAATTGGCGAAGATTGTCATTCGATCTAATTCTCCGGTAAACATTCCTCCTCCTATATCTTGGTAATTACCCAGTGCAGCGCCCTGGCCAGTGCTTCTCCACAGTATTTTTATAGCCCGTTTGGCCAACACCAGCAGCTTTGTTTTTTTTTCAACCGACTAAATTCCACCTCAACTCCCTGAAGAGTTGGAGTCGGGATCCTGTCTTCTTCTGCACGTAAAATCGTTCTACTTCTAGGCTTTGAAGCGAAGTTCGCTAGAATCTAAAAATGGCCATCATCATTCGAATTTTTGAAGACACAAATCTAAAAAGATTTCACATGCTAAATTTTAATGTCATGTATGCTGCAGTGTAGCCAGCAAACAGTTATTTCGACTCGTTTGAATAAATTTAATGGCAGTTTGTTTCAGAAACTAAATTTATGAATATGGAGAGTAATTAAATTGTAGCTCTTCACACTTAAAAATTATTCACAGGCTCGGTTAAATATTTAGCTTATTTCACTCGGCATTTTCATTTTTAACTGATAACTCGGCCAAATATCGAACGATGCCGAGTCTCAGCATTACTTGAAAACTGAAATATCGGGTAACTTCATTATTAAACCGATTCTCGGCAACACTAGGAGCGTTAAAGCTTCAACCAACCTCAGCCGCCTATCATGCCGAAATATCGGTTCAGCAGTGTTGTTAGCCGAGACTCGGATTTTATCTGTCATCCGCCATGTGCCATATTGTTTTCATTCGCAAGTGGAGTAAGTCGTATGTTTTTTCTTTGTGAAACGGTGAAAACCATACACACACTTCAAAATTATTCACGGGAACGGTTAAACATTTAGCTGAATTCACTCGGCATTTTTGTATTTAACTGATAACTCGGCAAAAAATCGAACGATACCGAGTCTCAGCATCACTTGAAACTGAAATATCGGCTATCATTATTAAACCGAAACATCGATGAAAATCTTATTCAAAATTTCGAATATTTACACATAATTTAACCGAAAGCTCATTTCTGTTTGTTTTTAATATTAACCGATATATCAATTTGCTCATGCCGAGATTCCCATTATATGACTATATGAGTTTTCAGTTTGACCCAAATCGAGATTATTGGCATATAATTGTAAGTGTAAACGCGCTCAAAACGGCCTCTCTCCCATTTGTATAACTGACCTTTTTTTTTCACGGAAAAATTACTCAATTTTCGTAAAAAGTGGAACAACTTTTTCGTAAATCAGAGTTGTTTCAATTTCGACGAAAATTGAGTAACGTTTCCGTGAAAAAAAAGTAAATCTCTCTGTTTTGTTGCAGCGATTATAAGGTGAGGCGTCCATCGAAGTGCTGCCATGGGGTATCTCGTTGCCCGTCAAACGTGGTGTTAGTATCGGGTGGCGTGTGGCGAACGTCGGCATGATATTTTGACATGCTAGCAAATGCCGTAATTTCGCCACATCAGTGGGCAATGTTACACTAAGCCAAGTGAGCAAGCGATTGCTAACTAACATGATTTGAAAATGTCTACAAAGTTATCAATTAATTTTGTTCTTGCTTAAAGGTCTGTCTGCGGTTTAATCAAAACTCCATCGATTTTCTCTTAGCGTCCCTCTATGACTTTGTAATGAGATGTAAAGACAATATTTCAGCTGTTGTTATGATGTAGATCGAAAGAGTAGACTGTTTATAGACTGTCACCACAGCAAGGACTGCTTTAAAGCCAAATTTCTCGACAACATTTTCAAAACGATGTGATTTTGTGAACAAAGATTCGAACGTAACTTTTTTTAGATTCTTTCCATTCCCACGCAGAGTAGAATCACCACAATGTTAGAGAAACTTTTGACTTTGTTATGATGGTACTGCTGGTACGAGTGCAAAGAAGATCGAGAAATTTACGTTTGAATCTTTGTTTACCACTTTGTTATTAAATCAGATACGTCGTTTTGACTAAGTTGTCGACATTTGCTTACTGAAATCAATCTTGTGAGATTTGTAATCACTACAACATTGGAAATGCATTTATGAGTGTAGTCAAATTATAATTTTTTAATGAAATATCGCTGCAATTTCTCCACTTTAAATATACATCCCCATTAGTGAAGAACCATTTATTCTAGTAGTTCCGTAGCGCGTAGTGTGCTAATAACTTTTATCACCGCCAGAATGCAAATTTAAATCAAATTAAATCATTGAACGATCGAAACAGGTAGATGACATACACAAAGCAATAGATAACATTACAACATAACCTCCACCAACACCTAAATATGAAGCAAAAGTATCGCTTCACTCACAATATTGATATGAAATTCGCCAAGTCTGCAAACATCATCAACATCATCATAATCATCAGCACACTACCACCCGTTATGGCAGGTAGCAAAAGTAGCTCAGCCATAAATTTACCATCGCTCAACGATTTTGTCTTACTTAAAAAATCATTGAAATATTAACAGTGCCGAAAGCTCCACGTTTCTCAGGGCGTTGGGAGGGCCATGAATACCGGAAGGGATATTTAGTAACAACCCGATTTGCAATCCCACTAAACACGACGAACGACTAATACATTTTCTTTGCTCATCAAGCTCTACATCGCATACAGTCGCAAGAAGCGTGTCTTCCGAGCACATGTATTTATACGTATCCATCTACACGTTAAAATACCTAGCAGAGCTAAAACGGACTGACACTCCCGAGCCCAGCTGGAGATCAAATGAAAATCAAAATTTGCTATTCTGTTGTGTTTGGGTTTGATTAAATCCATTTGTTTGTGGGAGGTTAAAATTCAAATCCAACCAGACCACGCCAATTCACAATGAACGTAAAGTGAGATTGCTTGGTGCAAATTCCAAGAATAGAAGAAAAATGCCCCAGGCCAATTTGCATCATAACCTCAAATTCTAAGACAGGTTCGAAGATTCATATGCCAGACTTGAAAGTTGATCAAAATTTTCTGAATGGCTTTTTAAACAATCCCATAAGTGCCGCTTCAAATCGAAATTTTTTGGATCCCAGCAACCTGCACCTTCAATGTCAAAACTTTAAATGAAAAGCTTCTTATGTCAACAACGACTTTCCCTTATATCGATTCCGTTCCGTTTTGTTAGCCATCATGGCTCGGGCTTCTGTTAGCCAAACCGACAGATGAACCAGTCAGCCAGAGCAGAGAGTACCAGTGTTCGGGTATGAAAACATGTATTTTTCAGCTCATCGTGAGCGAGAGTTACCAACAGTGCTCCAGTCAGTCGCGAGAAGCAAGTGAGCAGTTGTTAACCGTAGAGCAACCATCCCGTATAGTAGACGAAAGGCTAGTCAGAACATAAATCTGCGAGGCTTGAAAATGTGAGATCATGTGTCAAAGTATATACACTGAACTAATTTTCGGTTTAATTTGAAGTGCGTAATCATTAGCGAAAGTGCGAAACGAGTAAAGATGCACATCATTCCATTTAGCAGAGGATAATTATTGCGATAAGTAATTCGTGGAAGAACGAGTTATCACGCGTCGGACGAAGCTCAGAGCTGAAGCAGGTGATTCCGTCACAGGTACGTGCGATAGTCATTTTTATCGCATCGGTCACATACCGTTGCTAGTTCAAGGAGAGGCATATTTTTGCATCGCCTCTTATCCTGCCTTTATGTTCTCCATCATCCTTGTGTATTGTGTGAATATTGGGAAACGTCCTACTGAAAGTCTGTGACGACAACAACGACATCGACGACGACGACGTCTCGACAACAACATGGCTGCAACCAGTCAGATTGAAATTGACTCGTATGAAACTATCGTTTTCACCAATTGAAAGGCCGGTGTGCGTTCTTATGAATCGAGTGGAACCGTAGTCGTTTTCGATGCAGTGAAGTGAAGTATCTCTCTACGCTTGTTGCGTGCACCACCAGGCCACACTGCCTGGGTTGTGCGATTTTGGTGAAGGTCGCCCCTCACCGCAAAACGTGCTAATTCATGTGAACACGGTGTCTTGAGGAAGCCTTCTCCCACTTCGCTGTTCGGTTGTTTTGGGATGAAGGTGCTTATGATGATTGTTTTGAGCAATACACCAACATGTGGTGTTCATCGATGTTAAGTTACACGTGCCATCTGGTTGGCTGATTCGAGCACTGATTAATTGGTTCGAGCTTCACGAGGCAGCTGTTTGGAATAGATTGCGTGGAATTTTGCAAAGATTTACTCTTTACTCATTTGGTTTGATACATTTTTCGCCATCATGAGAAATACGAAGTGAGTGGCCGATTAATTCACTATGTGCATCGTGTGTGAGTTGTGTTGTGTTTTTGGGCGATTGAAATATATAGTTGCAACTATATATTTCAATCGCCCATGGCATAAAGTTGCTACGAGGGAGATAAATATCCAATGGTGTAGTTGATATCGTATCTGAATTTCCAAATCCTTATTCTTCATTATAGCTTCAATGAGGTGTGCTGATAGGCTCAGCGCTTATCATGCAACAAGGTTTGAGTCGAGTTTGTTTGATGAATCATGAGTTTGCCTGTTCTTATTCTTCGTGGCTTCATACGTTTCAATTTTGCATACAAGCAGTGGTTGATAGAGTGTTTCTCAAGGCAGAATAACTAGGAATTCGCATTATTGTATAACAATACAAGTACAGTCTTGGAAATGCCCACTAGGGTGTTGTAAATTTCTAACTTTTTCGCAGTGCGCTGCCATAAAATTAAACTTACTCGGATCTAATCTGACAGAACACAAGTCATGTGAAGTTTATATGCACTGTAACTGGCCAGTACCCATTATTGGGTAAAAATGTACCCATTTTTTGATAGTATATGAAGCTGTCAAAATAAATGGGTACTTCTAAAATCAAAATAATGCATACTTAAGACCCATTTTTTATTTTCAATGAGAGACCAAAAGATGGGTATTTTTCTACCCATTAATGGGAAAAAAATATCTTAGCATTTTCTTGACTCACTTTGTATAGTTAAAAGCTAGTTTAAAAGTGCGCTGTTCGAAAAACTTCGCGGAATCCAGTCCACGAAAACGCGAAAAATATAGAACAACTGGAGGTTAAATTGGATAGCCAAGGCTTTCAAAAACTAAGATGTACGTTATTGATATATTATAATACATTCTTCAATTTCATCAGTAGAATCCTATTTCCGAATACGTGTTACTTTCGAAGCGTAACATCCAAGTTCTCATCAAGTTGACGTCAAAATTAAATCTCATCAGATATATTCCACGGAAACTTTCACGAATTGTTTGGGCGATGTAAGAATTTCTCTGGATGATCACGATGTGATGATAGCTTCAATGGACCACCCCGTCGCCGGAATATTTGCCGATGTAAAAACCCCCGAACTTGACATACCTGAGAGGTAAAAGGCCTGTGGCTAAAGAGTGGTTGTTAAGAATTAAATAGTTATTGCGATCTACTGTATGTTTATTCTAATGCTAATTATTCAATATAAAAAGTAAAAACATATCACAAAAAATTTGTATTTCATTCCCATTTTGCATATAACAAACATTTTTGAAAAATGGTGTATTTCATACTCATTTTCCAAATAACAAACGTTTTGAAAGATGGGTATTTCATACCGATTTCTCAAATAACGAACATTTAAAAAATGGGTAGAAAATACCCGATAGCCTGACGTACAGCTCTTTACTCGATTAATGGGTAAAATTGTTTTACCCATTAAAGGAGTTAACCCATAAGTTTGAAATGGGTGAAATTTTACCCATTAATGGGTACTGGATGGTTACAGTGTGTGATTAACTATGGGAAAGGATATTTTAGTGTGTTTGTAATGAGACAATCTTACTTAACTTCTGCTGGTCCACTGTCCCTTTCGGACTGTACCTGCGCTACAATGTTTTGCCAACAAACTCGGTTTAGGGCTGCTTGTCTCCAATTCCTCGAGCGTCCTTGGTCTTGATCCACTTGGTCTAACCAGCTAGCTCGCTGCACTCCTCTGAGTCTTGTTCCGACCGAATTCAAAGCAAAATCCATTTTTGCGAATCCTAGAAGTTTGAGCTGTTTAGTGGAATACCTGTAACTAGAAATGAGAAGAAAAATTTGTATTTTCTATTTAATTCCAACTACTATTGCTTATCTTGACAGATACACGTATTTCGTCTACAATGTGCGGACTTCTTCAGTGTCTCGTACAGTCGAGTTATTAGTACGAGACACTGAAGAAGAATGCACTTTGTTGACGAAATTCGCGTATCTGTCAGAGATAAGCAAAGATAGTTGGAACTAAATGGAAAATACTAATTTTCTTCTCATTTCTAGTCATTTTGCGAGATTTTTGTCTGGCATCCTTACAACCTGCGGGACACACAGGCATTGTACATGTAGTATACAGAGTATTTATGAAGGAAATGTTAAGGTTCTTTATAGGACCTTTCGATTTGATAAAATCTCGAGTACTTTTTAAACAGACGTAATCTGATTTTGTAAACAAAGGGGGGGAAGCTTCAAACGTTAAATTCTTGAAACCCTTAGCACTTTTATGCAAACTAGGGCCAACAACACAAGGAATAACATTTCGCTAACATGCTGGTGATGCTACTTTCCGTGAGGGTGCTGAGAGTTTTGAAAAATTTACGTTTGAATCTTACTTTCCCTCTTTGTTTACAACATCAGATACGTTTGTTTGAAAAAGAACTCGAGATTTTATCAAATCGACCTGTATACTACAGATAGCTTAAAAATTTACCGATTTAGAGCAATTTTTTCTCATCAACCTAGGGTGTACCATAAAAAATGTTTTTTTTTGTTTTATTTTAATTTTCATCGTAAATTTATGTTCGGACAAGTTGTAGAGCTTTTTAGGCGCGTATTTTGATATATTAACTTTGCCCTAGCTTCAGCCAATCAATATTTATTGAAGTTTTTCTTCTAAAACCATCCCATATTTAAATGTAATTTTCTCAAGATACAGAAATAACATATCTCTAGTTTTCAAATATGTTGAACAATATAAATTGCCCTTTAAAATGACGTCTTAAGGGGACCTTCTCCTGGTTGAACACGAAAAAACCTCTTTTTTGAATTTTTCTCACGCCGAGACCAAATAAGATAGACGGTTAATTTTTTTTATTTTTTATTAAATACAAAAAATTATTGAAAAAAAAATTTTTTTGACCAAAATAATGTGACACGCATCCGCTAGAGGGCGCTGGAAAAAACGGCTTTTCTAGCTGTTGCAAGATATCTCTTGAAGGAAGTTTCTGAAATCAAAAAATCAAACGAGGAATTGTTAGTAACATGATTTTTTATAAGATGGACTAAAATGAAGAAGATCCGATCAAAAAAAAAAAAAATAAGCGGACTTTGAAGAACATAGTGTTATTTTTGGCCTTTTTTTAATGTTTAAGCCCCTGTAGAAATGCAACCGGACCACCTAGGTCAAAGATTTTAGTTCATCTTATGAAAAACTAATAGACGAACAAAATAAGCCCAAGTTGAAGAAAATCCGACTATTTTTACTGAAGTTATCGTGGAAACAGTTGCAAAAAAATGCATTTCGAGAAAAACGCATTTAAAGAAAAGCATCATCAGAAGTGTTACAGAACCTTCATTGAACACGCGCCCGTTGAATTTTTGTCTATTTCGGCGACTTCTTCGTCGGCTTTTGCTTTGAAAGTATACCGATTATCAGAAAATTTTCGTTTTTTCGGTTTGCTGGGTGCACCATGACGACCTTTCGTACCCGGCATTTTAATTTGTTTATATTTTTGATAATTATACAGCTAGAACGACGCAACGCGTACGAGATCAAACAGCAACTAAAACCGTTATTCTTGTCGGTATTTATGTGTTCATGCCAGCTGTACAGCATCAAAAATTCTTTTCGAATACAATAATAATAATAATAATAGGAGGATATTATAATACAAAAGAATCGAGCATGCGAGCGCGGAAGAATAAGAAAAATTGAACACCTGCCGCGCGGGCCATGGAATACCGTAAACCGGTTCATGTATATAGGTATATATAGCACTATAACTCGAAAAATAAATTTTTTTTTTTTTTCAAAATATTTTAGGAGAGTGTTCTAGAGGTATTAAGGAATCCATTTCTTCAAAAAAAAAAAATCGATTTTTTTAAAGGTAACCAGGAGAAGGTCCCCTTAAATTTGTTTTGTGTCTGCACCAATCACATAGAAATCAACATTTGAAAAGGGCGATTTTTTTTTAGAAAAACTTTAATAACTATTGATTGGTTGAAGCTAGCAAGGTATGTATACCAAAGTAAGCGTCTTAAAACACTTCTACAACTCGTCGGAACACAACGGTGGGAATTGAAATAAAAAAGTTAGGGAAAAAAAAAAACTATCTCACACCCTAAGTTGATGAGGGAAAATTGCTCTAAATCGGCAAATTTTCAAGCTACAAACAAATTCATATTGGAAATTCCATGAAATTTTTGGCGCTACAACTTTGCCCAAGAATGTAAACGTCTATTTCTGCAAATAAAAAGTTAGTTTTTGTATTTCCGTGAAAATGGGGACCACCCTAATTTTAACCAACATAAAAAAATGGGCCTTAGTGATACAAACCATATTGTAGAACATTACTTTGCTGTAAAGTTTCAAGTTTAGGCGCTGGGAGCATGTTTCCTCGTAAATTCGTGATCTGGACCATAGTGCAATGATCCGAGGTACACAAACTCATCTTCACGTTTCAGCCTCGTTTGCTGCTCAGTAACCACCTGCAACATTCTTCCGACAATCTCTACGTCGCCAGCGAAGCAAATGAACTGACTGGAATGATTGAAAATCATCCCCGCATGCTGAAGCCCGCTCGTTTCCTAACAATGTTGAACAGGAGGCAGGAAAGACCAAGGCCTTGCCAAAGTTCTTTGTTCGTTTGAAATTAGTCCGATATCGCACCGATCCCAAACAACAATTCAAGTTTTATTCTGGTTTTAAAGCACACTTAAAGGCTAAATCATGATCTTCAGAACCCTCATAAAACCAAAATTGTTACTTGGGATGTCTTCACATAGCACTGAACTGAGTTGTCTTGATCAGTCTTGCCAGTTTCCCAGGAAATCCGTTCTTCGTCCATAATCTTCCTTGCTCTTCATGATCAATAGTATCGCATGCAGCCTTGAAATCGATGAATAGATGGACTGGATATTCTCCACAAAACCGGCTTAATAACTTCAAACAAATCTGCTTGCTAGCGACGATAGACGGCGAAAGATGATATCATTAGTAACTATTTTAGTTTTATTCCAGTCGTATAGCACTCCTCCCGGCTTTGTTGATAAAACTACATTCAAAACTGCTTTGTCTACCAACACCTCCTCTATGCACCTTTAAAGTCGAAATGTATACAAAGTGGCCCACTCTATAGTCGGTTGTGAAAACAAATTAATAAAACCTTTGCAAGACCATAACAATTTTGAAAATGTTCTAGTGAAAGATGTTTTGATCTCCATAAAACCTATTGGCTGACATCAAAACCAGCATAGGGCCAAATGACCACAGCTTTCAAACTTCACGGTGATATCGTGGTTGGTTTTTGTTGTTCTGCTTTGTTCGATTCTCTGCTCTTCTGATCCATTTAAAAGTAAATAATATCTAAGAAAAAAGTTCTATAGTTGCGCGAATTTTTTTTGCTAGCAAAATATCCAAAACAAATTGAGTTTTATTTATAGCTTATCGTGCTCCAAATCATACGTGCATTGAATCTTATGGTGAATATTGGCACGATAAGAGCCGAAAATAAATGCGCCTCGGAGATTATGCGAGTTAACATCAACGAAAACTAAATTGAAACTAATATATTCGATAAATTAATGTTAAATTTCCTTAAAATTGATGGAATTGTATTACACATGCCGTTTAGGCCGGCGTCGGTGGTGCTGTGGTAAGCGTGACTGCTACTGGCACCCCAGTGGGTCTGGGTTCAATCCCAGTCGACGTCGGTGGTTTTTCTGAGGCGAAAAAATCTTGGTCACGTCTTCCTTCGGAAGGGAAGTAAAGCCGTTGGTCCCGGTTCATAGTCATGAGTCGTTAGGTAGGGTCCAGGTGGTGGAGTCGTCTCCCTGGCGTCGGTGATTGTCACCATGTGAGGAAATAGGCCGAAGGAAAATAAATAATAAGAAAAGAAACATGCCGTTTAATGCATTTACTGGAGGCAAAATGGTTTTAAAATTGGTTTTCAACTGACCATAATAAGAAAATTTGAATGAATCTGAAAACAGAATTTCAAAACAGCATTTTACGAGTTCATAAAGTCAAAATAAAACATTTGATAGGAGTAAAAGGAACTTTAGAAGACAAGGTCTTACGATTGTTATAAAGAAGCTATTTGGGTTCTCATAAACCTGTCTAATAGGTATATATAGCACTATAACTCGAAAAATAAATTTTTTTTTTTTTCAAAATATTTTAGGAGAGTGTTCTAGAGGTATTAAGGAATCCATTTCTTCAAAAAAAAAAAAATCGATTTTTTTAAAGGTAACCAGGAGAAGGTCCCCTTAAATTTGTTTTGTGTCTGCACCAATCACATAGAAATCAACATTTGAAAAGGGCGATTTTTTTTTAGAAAAACTTTAATAACTATTGATTGGTTGAAGCTAGCAAGGTATGTATACCAAAGTAAGCGTCTTAAAACACTTCTACAACTCGTCGGAACACAACGGTGGGAATTGAAATAAAAAAGTTAGGGAAAAAAAAAAACTATCTCACACCCTAAGTTGATGAGGGAAAATTGCTCTAAATCGGCAAATTTTCAAGCTACAAACAAATTCATATTGGAAATTCCATGAAATTTTTGGCGCTACAACTTTGCCCAAGAATGTAAACGTCTATTTCTGCAAATAAAAAGTTAGTTTTTGTATTTCCGTGAAAATGGGGACCACCCTAATTTTAACCAACATAAAAAATGGGCCTTAGTGATACAAACCATATTGTAGAACATTACTTTGCTGTAAAGTTTCAAGTTTAGGCGCTGGGAGCATGTTTCCTCGTAAATTCGTGATCTGGACCATAGTGCAATGATCCGAGGTACACAAACTCATCTTCACGTTTCAGCCTCGTTTGCTGCTCAGTAACCACCTGCAACATTCTTCCGACAATCTCTACGTCGCCAGCGAAGCAAATGAACTGACTGGAATGATTGAAAATCATCCCCGCATGCTGAAGCCCGCTCGTTTCCTAACAATGTTGAACAGGAGGCAGGAAAGACCAAGGCCTTGCCAAAGTTCTTTGTTCGTTTGAAATTAGTCCGATATCGCACCGATCCCAAGCAACAATTCAAGTTTTATTCTGGTTTTAAAGCACACTTAAAGGCTAAATCATGATCTTCAGAACCCTCATAAAACCAAAATTGTTACTTGGGATGTCTTCACATAGCACTGAACTGAGTTGTCTTGATCAGTCTTGCCAGTTTCCCAGGAAATCCATTCTTCGTCCATAATCTTCCTTGCTCTTCATGATCAATAGTATCGCATGCAGCCTTGAAATCGATGAATAGATGGACTGGATATTCTCCACAAAACCGGCTTAATAACTTCAAACAAATCTGCTTGCTAGCGACGATAGACGGCGAAAGATGATATCATTAGTAACTATTTTAGTTTTATTCCAGTCGTATAGCACTCCTCCCGGCTTTGTTGATAAAAGTACATTCAAAACTGCTTTGTCTACCAACACGTCCTCTATGCACCTTTAAAGTCGAAATGTGTACAAAGTGGCCCACTCTATAGTCGGTTGTGAAAACAAATTAATAAAACCTTTGCAAGACCATAACAATTTTGAAAATGTTCTAGTGAAAGATGTTTTGATCTCCATAAAACCTATTGGCTGACATCAAAACCAGCATAGGGCCAAATGACCACAGCTTTCAAACTTCACGGTGATATCGTGGTTGGTTTTTGTTGTTCTGCTTTGTTCGATTCTCTGCTCTTCTGATCCATTTAAAAGTAAATAATATCTAAGAAAAAAGTTCTATAGTTGCGCGAATTTTTTTTGCTAGCAAAATATCCAAAACAAATTGAGTTTTATTTATAGCTTATCGTGCTCCAAATCATACGTGCATTGAATCTTATGGTGAATATTGGCACGATAAGAGCCGAAAATAAATGCGCCTCGGAGATTATGCGAGTTAACATCAACGAAAACTAAATTGAAACTAATATATTCGATAAATTAATGTTAAATTTCCTTAAAATTGATGGAATTGTATTACACATGCCGTTTAGGCCGGCGTCGGTGGTGCTGTGGTAAGCGTGACTGCTACTGGCACCCCAGTGGGTCTGGGTTCAATCCCAGTCGACGTCGGTGGTTTTTCTGAGGCGAAAAAATCTTGGTCACGTCTTCCTTCGGAAGGGAAGTAAAGCCGTTGGTCCCGGTTCATAGTCATGAGTCGTTAGGTAGGGTCCAGGTGGTGGAGTCGTCTCCCTGGCGTCGGTGATTGTCACCATGTGAGGAAATAGGCCTTCGGAAAATAAATAATAAGAAAAGAAACATGCCGTTTAATGCATTTACTGTGGAGGCAAAATGGTTTTAAAATTGGTTTTCAACTGACCATAATAAGAAAATTTGAATGAATCTGAAAACAGAATTTCAAAACAGCATTTTACGAGTTCATAAAGTCAAAATAAAACATTTGATAGGAGTAAAAGGAACTTTAGAAGACAAGGTCTTACGATTGTTATAAAGAAGCTATTTGGGTTCTCATAAACCTGTCTAAAATTAGAAACCTATTAGTATTTCTTACTGTCATAACAAAGCCACATTGGACCTTTCTTCAACGAGTTTCAACGTTCAAATTTCTATGTATTTTAGTAGCGCTGATCAAGGATGGCAAAACAAGATTTTCTCCTACTCAATGGCTTACGGATCTTTGCTTTGCAAGAAAAAGGTTAACAATGTTTGGTTAGCAAAATTCCATAGGCAAGACTAAATTCACAGTTGTCATTTTCAAGAAGAGTTGTGTCATTTTTGTATTCATTTCAATAGGAAACATAATTTTGAACTTTGAATCAATGAACTATATACATGGGTACTCGGGCATAGAGTGATAAATCGTGCCATGAAGTAAGCTAATGCATTTTAGAATAGAGAAGAATAATAAAAAAATATTTATCTACCGTAGTGGCAGTAAGTAGCACGCACATTTGCAAGCAACTAGTTTATTTTTCAAATTGCGTGAAAAGTTAAATATATATAACTTTTTACGCAAATCCAAAATCTATGGAGGAATCCAGGTAACGCAAAAGTGAGGTAAACGTCGTAGATGGCGCTTGTTTAAAATGGTTTTTCGAGCTATCTAAGCAAAGTTATTGGTGATAAAAAGATAAGAAAATCGAGCTTACATTTTGAAAAATAGCCTGAAAGTAATTATCAATTTCAGTTTTAGATATTACGATGTTTAACCTCACTTTGGTTTTACTTGGATTCTTCAATATGCGTAGCAACATGCGTCCTGATCTTGCCAATAGGTATATAAATATATTTTTGAAATTCCGATCCAGAATTGATATTTGATCATGTAAACGTTATCATTGATTGATATCATGTGCCATCATGTAAACGTTATTAGATCTGTTGCATCAAAATCATAATAATTTCGTTATAGTTTTTATTGAAATTTCCTCTTAAAGTTTATAACGATATCGATTAGATATTATTAGTTAATCGTTATGGCAACAAAATATAAGATTTTTAAATATATTCGTTATGATCATTTTCATCCGTGTAGTTCTTTTACTAAGCAGAACACAGAGAAACCAAACTATCTCAAATTAAATCATTTCGACGTGGAGTTTTCATAAGGGCCAATATCGCAAACGTAAACAATGACTTGTGTGTGTGTATATACAATCCAACGACCACCGTCCGGCAGTGATTTTATGGAAGAAAAATGTTTGCAGTTAAACGAACTGTTGTCACTCGACAAACATTTTTAGCCCAGGAATTGGAAGGTGATAGCTCTGTTGGGTTCCAGTGAACCATTTCAGAATGCCTGGTTACTCACGTCCTTTCCGAGGTCACTTTCACTTACAACAAGCCCCACATAAACACAGTACAAACATCAAATTGATATACTGACTGTGCATACACTTCCATCGTTAAACAAACAAACTTCTATCATCAAATTATATTGTTTTGAGGATGGCACGTATTTAGCAGTATCGTTCAAATTCAGATAGATCTCACCGGATATTGTTGCTGATGTTCAGTCTTCATTTGGACGGCTTCCCTGTTGTGCTAAAGGATGCATTTATGTCTCTACAGAAGTAGCACTCCGCAATTGGCCAATATTTTCACATCATCCTTTTCGAACAACCCGGATACAATTAATACTTGGCGCACAAATGCAATACAATGAAAATCTCAGGTAAAAAACACTTCCGAGAAGAAATTTAACTTGAAAAATTACAATCATTGTGCAACGAAAAAAAAACTTCACAGCTCCCCATCTGTATACCACGTGGTGAGTGCATCTGAAATTATATCCCAGCTTCGTTCTTTGCTTCTGACCAGCAAATGGCCGTTTTCTACATTGCACTAGTTTTCTTTTTTCTCTCGCCACACACTTTCAACAATCAAAATCCCCTGCTATGAGGCGACTCTATATCGACTTCTAAACTGCTTTTAATCATCAAGTCATACGCGACACAATACTAAGCTGATATGAACTGTTTCTCCAGGTTCGGGGGCGAAGCACGAAAAAAACGGGGAAAAACTACGGACCATCACAAATTTTGGAAGGAATCGATTATATTCACTACACACAAAACACGTGGAGATTTTATGATTCCACTGTTCGTTTAGGTTGAATTACGAAGATATTTTTTAATTTATTTTTCGCCAAAAAGAACGCAGCAAAAACAAAACAATTTTCGAAGCGCGGCTTGCTGCGTTCCTTCAAAACATTGAAGGATTCACCAAACTCTGTTTGAAAGGGTAGCTTTAATAATGTTAAAATAACTACCAAAATAATAAAAAGAAATTCCCCGGAAAACGAGGCAGCATAGCCAAAACAAATCATTTTCACAGCAGCGCTTGCTTTGATACTCCACAGTCTACCGATTAAATGTGGAAGACAATCGTCTTCACCATAAAAAAAAAACCTCAGCATTTCGCCCTATTGAACAAATCAATAATAAAATTTTTCATTTCCATTCCTTTTCAGATGCAAACCCCAGGGTTCAAGCTTCAAATCGGAAACACCAACATAATGTCCCTGCAGCAAAAGTTTATCGGTCCGTTGAATCAACAGCAACCCCAAGGTCCACCGTCCATGACAATGATCCAACCCAGTATGTTGACCATTCCCGGCCCTGCTGACCTGAAGCGTCTTTCATCGTCAATAAAAATACTGAAACCAATTGCGCCGAAACCCGTGATTGCCAATTACAGCAGCACGGTAATCAAACCGACCCAGGACAGTGCCAACCAATCGTCTTCGCCAGGCGGAGCTTCGAGCGTTTGCCATCACGTGCTTCCATTTGGAACGACCATCAAGGTCACTGCCGGCAATGAACAACTCCCGCTCGCCATTTCGAAACCACAGCACATGATTCAACCCCCCTCGCTCATACAACAACAGACACAACTTCAATCACAACAACCCCAGTTGCCCCAAATACAACCGATTCAGCAACCTCTATCGCCACAAGCATCCGCTCTCATCAAACATATCCGACCGGCTTCACCGGCTTCGATGCAACCTCAGCAAAGCGCCGTTCTCTCACCCAATCAAAACAAAGTTCTATTCAACAAAATAACATACAAACCCTCGGAAGGCCATCTAAGTCCGGGACCAACGGCAGGACAACCGCGCATTGTTGCCGCTACTCCACCGCTTTCGCCCGTTTCGCTCAAGGATATGAAGCGTAAAATCATCATTACCAACAGCGTTAACCGCAAGCGGTTGACTTCACCGGCACAGTCCCCAACATCGATTCCGCAACGCACAACCAGTATTCAGCCGACCCCGAGCCAGATTGTCGTTCAAGCTGCGAGCCCAACTCTACCGTTGGCTCCATCACTGACAGCAGCAAGAACTACCATCGACAACATTCCAACCACTATGCAGGCTGTCATTTCCTCATGCAGCAGTAGCAATATTACCGTTACGCCTATGGTAGTAGAACCGTCTCTTCAACCAATGGTCCCGTTGTTCCAGGAAGAAACCCAACAATCAGCTGTGGAACAAGAACCTACACTACCGGATGAGCAGCCAGAATCGTCCGAACCTTTCTCGGACATGGAAAATCAGAGCTCGTTTGAAGAGATTGATAAACCTCTTTCGCAGTCCAGCTCGCAGGTGGATGCATCGGAAACCGATCGGATGACGATCGGGGGAGAAGATCCGGAGAGCAAAGAAGAATCTCAAGAGGAGGAAGTTGATACGGGTGAGCCCATGGAGATGGAAATGTTGGAAAGCTCGCAGGGATCGGTATGTTCGGAAGTTGTTGATGATAGTGAGAAGGTGAATGAAATGAAGGAAGAAAATGAAAGGACAAAGGAAGATAACATAACACACGAGATTGAGAAAGAATTAAAAACGCCAACGAAGAAGACAGACGATCTACTGGAGGATGAACTAAAGAGTCCTCGGTTATTGAAGAGAGCGAATTCTGACAGCCAACAAGTATTAAGTCCGGTTCGCTCTCGTCGGCTCTCGGAACCACCCAAGCCAGATGTAGTTCCGAAGGAGGAGGATGATGATATTCTTCCGATGCCAAAACCGCTGGCAATCGTCAAGAGAGCCAGACGAGGAAGGATTTCCGTGGGTAGAAGAAGCCGGTCGACTAAGACTGTACACTCGTTAATTTGTAATGAAAAGCTGGAGACGGAGTCGGATGAGAGTCGCAGCATCAAGACCTCTGCATCCAGTTTGCATACAATCAGCCCTCCCAAGAAGGAAGAAACGTCGGAATCACCTCCGGCATACGATCAGGACAAATTGCAGGAGGCGATCGAAAAGTACAAGAAAAAGCAATCTATGGTAAAATCTCAGAGACATCGTGAGAAAAGTCGATCGGATTCACGCTCCGTAGCGGATCGCGAAGAGAAGGAAGAGAAGGACTACATTGAGGGAGATTTTGGATCAACGCCCTCAGATCTTATCAAGTGGAACGATGGAATAGGATACATGCATAACAGCTACCTTCATTTCCAGTTCAACCAATTCGGTATGGTGGAACCGATGTTAATCAATGAATACTTGAAGCACGTGAGCACTAATGTTTACGAAACTCTGGAAACTCCCGTAGCAAGCAGAGCAGCTGTTAAAGCGGCAAGAAAGAAACGTAAGACCTTGAGTACGGATGGATCATATCACTGCAAAGGCTGCCGTGGTCGTGGAACTGCGAGTGACTTTGCCACTCCGGAATACTGTTCGATTGCCTGCATGAAGAAAACCAAAAACGAATCTTTATTGACGAGCATTGCCTACTCCAAAAAGCTTCAGCAAAAGGGTATCGGTTCATCCGAATCGTCAGCATCCACCAGCACCCCGCTTCCGACTAGTGACGATGACTCGTTGAGTAGTTCTCTCAACTTTGCGATTGCTTTCAAAGAGAAGAAGCTTCTTCCACCGAAGGCCACCGTCCCCAAAACCACCGTTCAGGAAGTGCAGCCAGAGCAACTGAATCAACCTAAATTTGCGTGGGAGGTTTACCTGTCCAAAACGCAAGGAACCCCATCGCCCTTGAAATTGTTCTTGAATCCATACCCCAGTGGGGTGAACAGATTCCTCACCGGAATGAAACTGGAGGCAATTGATCCGGAAAATAATTCGCTCTTTTGCGTGTGTACCATCGTCGAGGTCCGTGGCTACCGTCTGAAGCTGACCTTCGACGGTTACTCTCGGGGTTATGACTTTTGGGTGAACGCCGATTCATTGGACATCTTCCCTCCCGGCTGGTGTCGGAAGACGGGCCGAGTACTGCAGCCTCCCCAAGGATACAATGGCGACTTCAGCTGGCTGAAGTATCTCACGGAAAAGGGGGCGAAGCCCGCCTCCAGGAACCTGTTCACGCATCTTAACACGCCGGTAAGTACCTGCCGTTATTTTTCATACATTAGTAATTTGATTAGGATTTCGGTGCAGGAGATAAGAAATAGTATGATACATAATGTAATGCATCATATATTACACATTAGCATCTCATGAATCATGCGTTCGCTATTAGTCATGAGAGAATCATTCGTCAGTGGCTCGAGTGGAATGATGATTAGCCTGCAAATTTTCTTTATTTAAATAAGCTTTTCGCATGGACTATTTACAGTGTTAATGTTTGAACGTAACATGATCCTAACATTAGCTTTCAAGCCCAGTCGGTTGCCGCATGGAAACTCAGAACAATAGTAAAGCTTTTGAAATTAATCTTAGAACTCTGATTTTTTTTTCTAATGGATTAGCAAATCGACTCACGAGTGTTTTATGAAATTAGTCCTAGATTCCTTAAAGTATAGAAAGAAAACTTCTAAGTAGTTCACGCAGCAATATCCCGAAAAATTCAGGACCAAACATCTCCGAAGTTCAAGATCATATTTCCCAGAAGTTAAGAAGAGAACTTCCCAGAAAATCAAAAGAGGACTTCTCAGAGCTTCTACTTAGAAGTTTGAAAAATTCCAGGGTTTTCGGAGTTATCACAGAAGGAAAATCCAGGAATTTTTTTCCCAAAGATCAGGACGTAATTAACCAGAGAGGGCGCTATCTTGAATTTCTCAAAATTCAGAAACAAACTTCCACAAAGCTCAGAACGAGCTAGAAATTCAGGAGAGAACTCTGTAGTTCAAGAAAGAACTTCCCAGAAGCTTCGAGAGAAACTTCCCAAACGTTTAGTTAAAACTTCCCAAAAATCCGAAACCTCTTCAAAGAAAAAAAAAGAAACTTTCAAGAAGAATAGTGGGATTTCCTAGTAGCTCAAAGATTTTCTCTTGCTCAAAGATTGTCTCAGAATTTCAGGAACAAACTTCCCCAAAGGTCAGGAGAAAACTTCCCAGAAGTTAAGAAAAGGACTTCTTAGAAGTTCAGGAAGAAACTTCAAACAAATTAAAGGTAATTGTCCTAGAAATTCTAGAGAGGACTTTCCCTAAGTTTTGGTGAAATTTTCCTCGGAATTCAGGAAGGAACTTATCATATGGTTAAATGGAATAAGCTTAGGAAAAAACTTCCCAGAATTCCAGGAAAAACTTTCCTGGAGTTCAGAATCGAACATTCCAGGAGTTCAAAATGAGACTTTCTCGAAGTTCAGGAATTCTCAGAAGTTAAAGCAGAAATTTCTCAGAAATTCATGAACAAACTTCTCCGAAGTTCAGAAGACAACATCCTTAAAGTTCCGAAGAGAACTTTTCAGAAGTTCAGGAACAATTTTCAACAAATTTAAGAATATTTTTCCAGAAATTCTGGAGAGAACTTTCTCAAAGTTTTTTGGAGAAATTTTCATTGCAGTTAAGAATGAGAACTCATCAGAACTTTCAGCAAAAAACATATCTAATATTGCTGGAAGTTAAGGTTGCGTTGCTAGATGTGAATTTACTCAGGAGAAAACTACCCAGAATTTTGGCAAAGAGCTTTGTCGAAGATCAGAAAAGAGCTTCCCTGAAATTCAAGAGCAAATCACTGACGAACAGAAGAAGCAGGCAATACAAAAATCATTCATATGACCATAATGATATTCATTGCTCATGACACCATATTAAAATAGGTGACGAACTAGCCCAGGAGCCTAAAAGTCACTATAATGAAGATTAAAAAAAAACATTAAAATAACGTTTGCATTAAAAAAAATGACTTTTTCGGCTGATGATAAAAAAAAGCTAAGAGAGATAATTGCTTTTGATCAATTTCCCATGGAAAGTAATTATTTAAGCTTACTTGCAAAAACATTCCGGAACATTCGCCATTGTGGACGAAAACATTCGTGTAGGCATGTTTTTGAGTTCTTTCTTCGTTCTATTCATCAATTCCTCCTCAGTTTTCGCGACAAAGTTGTTGGAGTAAATCTTACGCTTCAGGCTGGCCCAGAAATTCTCGATGGGACGCAGCTGGGGGACGTTGGGCGGGTTCGCCGACTTGGGTACCACATCGATATTCAGCCGCTCCATCTTCTCCAACACCGTGTCTTCGCCCTTATGGCATTTCTTGATGAACGACGCAACTTCCGGCAGGCATTTCGTACTATAAATTTCCCAGTTCACGGCCAGTCCGGAGCAAAAGAAGAGCGGCTTTGACATCTCCTGCTCGCTAATTGTCAGCCACAGCAGCACCTTCTTGGGGAACTTGGTGTGTGACAGAAACTTCAGCTCGGAGCTCACTTACTTCGTGGGCTATGACAGTCGTTGCTATCCAGGGTGAGATAGGTCTCGTCGTCCATCACCATCGCCACGTTCACCGGGAAAATCAAGTCATCTTATTCAGCCGCTGCCGCTGCGTTATTGCCTGCGGCTCCGAAACCAGTGGACGCGACTTCCGCTTCCTGGCATGTATGTTCATGTTCGCCAGTTACTTTTTCACTATTTGGCCGATTCAACCGACCTCCCGGCCAAGCGCACGCAGCGATGTAGCCACTTTTTCCTCGGTCTTCCTCTTCAGCACCCTTTGGAGCTTCTTGTCGCTCAGGGTCGTCGACCGTCCGGAACCGGGCTTTCTCTCGATGCTCTGATTGTTGTCTAATAGTGCCATGATGTTGTAAATCTTGTCCAATATATTCTCATACAAAATAAAATTCTTTTTCAAATCGATGATCCAGATTTTATTGATAACTCTACCCATTATATTGCAATATAATACTGATCAACTACAGCATATGTTTTGGAATTACACCGCCTTTAACCTTCTTGATCAGGTCCAGACGTTTTTCGACATCCATCGGCATTTCGTCCCAAATTCGTTTGATTACGGTTTTGAATTGGTTCATATTAGAAGCCCTGTGGTCATTTACCTTCGCCAACATGTATGAGCATACGAAATAAACCAAGGGATTCAGATCTGGTGAACTGGGAGGCCATTCATTCTCGTCCAAAAAGTCGGCCAAATTTTCTCGGCACCAGCCCTGAACGAGATTTGCAGTATGCGATGGCGCTCCGTCCTGCTGAAACACACAATGATAATCTCCAAACACCTCTTGTACATATGGCTTAACAACTTTCTCCGAAACTTCCGTTTTATAGTATACGGCATTCACTTTAACGCCTTCTTCGATGAAAACCAGTGGTAATTTGCCTCGCTTGCCAATTCCTTCCCAAACCATCACTGACGCAGCACTTTGGAACCGTGGAATATTCCTATCACTCTCTGGAACAGTTCTCGAAGAGAGAGCCCACAATCTGTCGTTCTGGACATTGTGGGACTGTTGCAAGACGAATAACTGTTCGTCGGAAAAGATAAATTCTTCCCCACCGTGCCGCGACAAAAGTAGACTTGCTCTTTCGAGTCGTTTCTGCTGGGAAGGTTCCGAAACTCCGTGAACCTTACGTTTCTTGAAAGCTTGGAATCCGAGATCATTTTGCAGTATATTGTGCATTGACTATCTCGAAACATTCAGATCTGCGGCCATTTTACGTACTGAGCGCTGTGATTTTCGTTTAATCCATTCCCTGACCACTTTAACAACTCGTGCAGTCCGCACCGTACGAGTACGACCGGATCTCTTCCGGTCATTCAACGACCAGATGTCACGGTTCCTTCCGATGGTTCGGTACACAAAATCACGCTTCACTCCGAGGTTTTTCAAATTTCTGAAAATAGCGCCCGGGCACTCACCTTTCAAAAACCAGCACGAAACTCCTTCATCGCTGGTAAAAGATAAACACCGAATGAAAACAATCGGACATAACTTAAAAGCTTTTGTATAAACATAGTACAAAACTCCACCAACACATACGTGAAGCATGTTGAGTAGTTGCACGACACCAATGCAAGGAAATAGCGTATGAGAATATATTGGACACGGTATTTGTCCGGATGTCACAATACTACCACTTATAAACAAAACTAAGCTGATATAACTCTTCTTCCGGGTGCGGGGGGCGAAGCACAAAAAAACAAAAGAATCTGGAAATACTACCGACACTCACACATTTCGGGAGGGAATCGATTGTATGCACTATGTCTTTCCCAAAGCACGCGGATATTTTATGATTTCACTGCTAGTTAAAGTTAAATTACAAATTATTGTTTGATTTTTTTTTCGCGAAAGCGACGCAGCAAAAACAAAACATGTCAGTTTCAAAGCACGGCTTGCTGCGATCTACAAACTCATCTTACGCCATGTTCCAAAAATTCAGTTTCTGAAATCACTAATTGGCAAATGAAACCAACTGAGTCGAAATGACTTGTGTACAAAAAACAGATACCGAATTCGTTTTTGAACCTTCCCGATTCCCGAACTTTCTGTCAGCGCAAACCTCATCCCGATAGAAATTACAAATAAAACCAAACACACTGACGTTTGACACACAACAAGCCGTACCTATTTTGATACCCGATCCAGTTTGGAACTGGATCAAAAACGAATTCGCTAATATAACATTCAGTTTAACCAGGCCAGGCACTTCAAAATAGCCAAAGCCCAAGCAAATTAGATTTGTTCTCAAACAGCGAGTTCGATTTGAATGAACATTTTGGTCTTGAAGGTTAAAATAAAAATATGAATAGTAAAATAAGTGAAGCTGTTTGGACATCTGTGCTCACAACCAGTCGAAAAAAAATATAGTTTTTAGATCCCAACTTTGCCCATCTATTCAATTCTGTTGCTTTTGCCTTCGGAGGTTGAAGTCTTGATGCTAACTCTTACTTCTGCAGAATCTCTCCGCAAAAAGTATTCAAATCGATTCGAAACTCGCCGGACTCGAAAACCGCCCGAGCGAAATCATCTAGCTAAAACCGCCTTGAAAAATAATTTTCTACTGAATGACAAACCGTTCGATGATTTTCGGTCCTCAATAACCCAACATGATTTCTTCCATTTTCAGTCCAACGAAAACAAATTCCAAATCGGCATGTGTCTGGAAGCTGATGATTTGAAAAAATCCGGTAAAGTTTGCGTTGCTTCGGTCGCGGACAAAATCGACAATCGCATTCTGGTGCACTTCGATGGGTGGGATGAGCGGTACGACTACTGGGTGGACATCCATTCTCCTTACATTCATCACACCAATTGGCACCATGAGAATGGCTACAATATTACTCCACCACCAGGTTTGTGCATTTATAAATTATGTCCGCATACAACCAATGAAAGAACTTTGTTACCTTCCTGCAGATTGGAACAAAAGCGAGTTCGAGTGGGGCAAGTACATCCGGCTGAAGTCACGCCGCATAGGAAAGGACATCATTCCGGCCGACCAGTCTCTGTTTGCCACGCGACAACAGATGGAGTTCAAGCCCGGCATGAAGCTGGAAGTGGTTGACCGCAAAAATCAAATGCTCATTCGACCGGCAACGGTCGTGGCCACCGATGGCTACGAAATTAAGGTTTGCTTTGATGGGTGGTCAAACTTCTATTCGTTCTGGATAGAGGACGATAGTTCGGACATTCACCCGATGAACTGGTGTAAACGGACTAATCACCCGATCGAATTTCCACCTGGTAAGTATTTCAGAACGTTTCAAACGCAAGTGTAGCTGTCAATTCTGCCAATCTTTCTTTCAGATCGTCGACCGGCTTCAATTAACGGCACTTGCGAGGTTCCTTATTGCTTTGGACAAGGCAATGCCAAATTTTTGAGTAAATCGTATCATATTAGTCCAGCGGAGTGTCCCTACAAAGCTAACAACTGGTTGCTGGAGGATCGGAAAAGAATGCGGCTATCTCATGAGTGAGTATCTGCAGTAGTAAAACCTCAAACAATAACAAAATTCTAACTGGTACTTACTCATACCACCTTACAGGCAAATCGTCACCCAGACTAACATCAACACACCACAAGAACCCCTTCCACTGGATCCTCCTGCAGCGAAGAAAATTAAAAAGGAACCTGAAGAACTCCTGCCGGTACCAAATGTGCACAATCCGCAGTCTCTTGCGATGCCGTCGCTAGCTCATATTCAAAAGACAGCACCGGCAAATGGCAGTACCGGCACCGGTCTAGATCCATTGCTGAAGACGGCCCTACCGGTGATAGCCGATTTCGGCCCCCGTTTGAAACAGTCCTACAAATTGTGGCGAACCAGCAGCAGGATATTGGACCGGTGCACCGATGGCATGTCCGATTATGAGCAAAACCCTCTCTGCTGGTCAGTGGAAAATGTTGCTTCCTATGTGGAACGGTTTCCCGGTTGCACCTTGGTAGGAAATCAAATACGAGAGGAGCAAATCAACGGAAAGGCTTTCCTGAGTTTGACTCAGGAAGATCTTGTTAAATATCTGGACGTTAAACTAGGCCCGGCGATCAAGCTGTATAACCGAATAATACATCTCAGGCTGGAAGTGGAAAAGCATTTCATAAAATTCTAAGAATTAGGATTTTTAAGTCATAGTTTCCAATAATGTAGTGGTTAGCGTAGCAATTGCCATTTTTCCTGGCGCACGGTGGCCAATCCGAGCTTACAAACATTAAGAGTACACGATATCTTGATTCTAGAGTTGCTAACAAACCGCACTTTGCTCATTGCGGTTTGGTCGATTTGTAAATAGTCAGTTCAATGTTTCCCATTTCTGAACATTGCAGAAAAATATTCATTATGTCGAGAAATAAAAATTCAAATAATTATTGCTAAAACTATATTTCTTTTTCAACAAGCAAATATTACTGGTTTATGTACCAGTTCATTCATCCGAAATTTCATTGATTTTAATAAATTCATTGTAGGTGAGACACAACCCTAGTAGAGATGCCAGATTCTTTTCGAATGTCTGTGAAGAAAGTACACAGAGACGAATTTGATAGTCAATTGTCAATTGTCAATTGTTAGTCATTATTGGGGGTTAGGATGACTTTTGCAGTATAATGATTTTGAACCGACTATTATCATGATCAAAACACCCATTAAAAATAGTTAATTCAACTTTTACCATAATGTCTGAATAGTCCTTGTTACCATGATCATAGTCAAGAATGCCATGACCGTGGTGAATTCGTCCATTTTCATGGTTATTGTAACCATTATATGCAATAGTCACCTTGACCATGATTTAATTGTCGGTATAACGATAGAATTTTTCTCAGAGTACCCCCCACCCTTTTTAACCGAAATTTAACTTGCATAGAAACATTGTTTGCCTCCAAGAACCTCCACATGCTAAATTGGTTTCCATTTGCTTGATTAGTTCTCGAGTTATGCAGAAATTTGTGTTTCATTTGTATGGGAGCTCCCCTTTACATAGGAGGGAGGGTTCTCCAACCATCATAGGGGCCAATTATTATAGAAGCCGAGTCGACCGTCACTTTGCTCGACAGGTTTATCCTGCCATTACAGTTGTCGAGATCGGCGATTTTTTGTCGAGCAGGTCGACTTAGTAGGCTGTGCGAAAACGGGTGATTGATCTGTCACATTCTGCTGAGTAAGTTTGTTTTGTTTCGCGATTTTCTTCTAGAAGTGATAACTAGCTGAGCAAGGTAAGCAAACCATTTTTTTATATTTCTCGAGAAGAATTTTCTTCCAGCGAAAATGTCCACTCATAAGAAGACAAATTACCGTCAGTTCGAACGGCTCGTCGAACTGATGAAAATGAATGTAGACATCGTGGAGTGAAAATGAATGTGGACATCGGGAAAAGTAGGAGGAAATTGGCCAAGAGCTTGATTAACTAGGACCACCAGTTCGGCTTGGATCGGAATGGCAAAAAGTAAGAGTTAACTTTTCATTTGAATACTATTGAACTTGTGATTCTCACGATAGTGATTTGATTCTAGCGTTCAACTTTCGACACTTCAAAATAAGATATGTTATACTAGATTTGTTATTATTGTTTTACAGGTCTGGATCGACATGAAAGGGAAGGTCAAGAAAATACTCGGATCGAATAAAGGAGAATTCAGAGCGGCAGGTGGGGGACCAAATGAAATTAGCTTACGCTGCTGCCGCAAGAAATCGATATGCTGCTAAACATATCTTCAAGTGTCACCCAAGCATGGGAAAACTCATTCACTCACATGAGCATCACCCTCGATTGCTAACAGGATACTGAACGAGTGTGACGTTTCCTATCAAACGATTCTACACGAATTCTCGAAAATGAACATCGTAGAAAGTATAAACGAGCAAAACAGAATCATGCAAAAAAAAAATTCAGCTAGACGTTATATTGAATGAATACGATGCCACTGAACTCAAACGATTTGAATACACCGAATGAGAATATTTTGACTCAGTAAATGCAATCAGCTTGAAGAATCAGAGCAGAGATACGGTTTAAAATGACGCTTTATGTTTTCTATGTTGCATTGAATTGCTAAACATCATGTTAGATCATTATTTGAAATGTTAAATGATGTTTAAGGTATGATGATTTTACGAAATGAATGTGATTCAATCAATCTCGCTCAGCTGAATCCAACTGAATGCAATCGTTAATGATTGAGCGGGTAAAAAATAGGCAATGAGAAAACGTCCATACTGCTATCGTCCGAATCATTCGTTGTACGATCAGCTGCCAGTTTTGCTCAGTTCTGTTTTCTACGAATAGAATGAAAGCAGAATACTAATGAACAGAATCGGAATAATTTAAACGTGGTAGCGCGCAGAATGTTTCTGCGTGTGAGTGAAAACTAGCGCCAAGTGCACCGATTTTTCCCATGCTTGGTGTCACCCCAGCGTGCAATTCATTAGGGTGCAATGATCATTCGGATTTAAACATAAATTTGAAAAACAACAAAAATATTGAACCCACCCATAGAGTACGAGTACGATCTTGGCCCTGGGATGCATTTCTCCAGTAATAAGCTATACTGGGAATAACTTCAGAGCAATGACCAGCTGGGAATCGTAAAGCTCACTCTACTCCACGAAGGCTAAATCGCCGCAGAGCAGCTGAAACAGAACAAGAGGAAAATTGGGGAAAACACGTACAAAATGTATAAAACTTTACAAAAACTTTTAGATGCAAAAATCGAGCAAAATAAAATCATGAGAGCCGATACAAGACAGACCATGGACAACCATGGACAACCTAGAAAAGCGAAAATTAAAAGTATTCCTTTCTTGAACTTAAACAGAAAGAAATTGAGCTAAGAGAGAGCTAGGTTTGCGGGAGGCATTAAAGGAATAACCGTGTGCGGCATGTGTATGCGTGAGGGGGGGGAGGGGGGGGTTCTAGAGTAACAGAGAGAGAGACAGAGAGTTTGTGCGTGTGATAATGTTTGCTGGATGACACCGGGGATTCCACTTTTGTAACAAAAAGTTCTTTTGGCGTTCCATTTCTCTTCTCTTCCGTCAATTATGATTTGATCCATAACGGACAAATCTTTTTCTCCATCACCTCCAGAAATTCTGCCAAAATATTCGACACCGTAGATTGGCTTAAACATAAGTGCATATCGTTCCCGACGCAATGTTTGTTACTTCCTGATGCGATGAACCGAAAGGATGCACGTATTTTCGATACTGGTTATATAGCCGTATATCGGTATGACACCCTGAACTCATTGTTGGTTAGATCGTACAAGTATTGGATCGCCTCTTCGTTTAATCTAAAGAACTTAACGCATCTGTGAAGAAGAAAATTTGTATTTCAAATTGTATAGTAATCAAGTTAATCTACGTGCGTATCTACTGTGATCGACTTTCATTATGAATGGTCGTTATTATATTAGTCGTGGAGTAGGTTGGACACAATGAACAACCTCTAAATTACATTTTAATGTTGAATATTTTAGGAAATAATGCTATCAATAACTACAATAACAATAATTCGGGATTTATTTAGCTCAAGCATATTTTCGTAGTACATTAGGTCTATTTGCAACATATGAAGCATAAATTAGCTTATCTTGATGAAAAATAAGTTATTTTAAAAGTGCGTCAAGCCTCTGGTACACCAATTCATCTCCATGCCCAACCGTAGCAATTAAAAAGTTTTGAAAAATAGAGAGATATTAGATATCGTCTTCAAAATTTGGTAGAAATAAACCATCCGTTGCCTGAAAAGAAACAAAATTAAGAACAGAGATATAAGTAGAATCCTTGTAGTCCCCCGGATGTTCGAAGAGCATAGCAATTTCTATGAAAAGATACTAAGAGTTATTGTTGCAGGTTGCCGATGGTTGATTACAACTATGTGGGCACCATTGGCTGAATTGAGCATTGAATGAGAATAGTGAGAATATTTCATTGAATAAACGACTACAATACTCAGTTGTTTATCAAGCTGAAGCTCATTCGAGCTATATCTGATGAACTTAGTCGATGAATCAACCCTCTCAAATTTATCGCTAATACGCTATTATGACAAATTTACAAGCTCAAAACTGCATGATAATTTGAAAAGTGTTCAGAGTCCCGGGTACCGGGTACCGGTGCAACACGGCATCGCTTAACAAATCCTCAAACAAATGTGCAAATGCATGTTGGCCATTACTTAGCGTCAACCAATGGGTACGTGTGCTCAACTTTAAGTTCCCTTCTTTCAAACTCACCGTCAGTTCAATTTTCCCGTTGAGTTGGAGACATCACAATAGAAAATACTGTGATGGAGCACGGACGTTAGGTATGAAAAATACTCAATACCCTATTTCTGAATAGGGTATCCAAATTCAAAAATCCAAATTTGGCCAACACCCCCCAGGGTGTCAGTCAAAGTCATCCCCATCCAGAAACCTGGGAAAGATCCCTCATGTTCCAAAGGCTATAGGCCCATCAGCCTTCTCTCAGGAGCTTCGAAACTGTTTGAGAAAGCGATCCACCGTCGGATTCTATCGTCTGCCAACGAGCTTAACATCTTGCTCACCGTGCAGTTCGGATTCCGACGTGGTCGCTCAACAGTGCACCAACTTGATCGAGTCATTAACATGAAGCGAAACAAGTCTGTTGCGAGAAGGCCTTCGATAACGTGTGGCACGATGGCCTGGTGTATAAGCTAAAAAGATACAACCTTCCTATCTTCCTGGTGAAGATAATTGAAAATTATCTGTCAGACAGAACATTCCGTGTTTCGCTGCAAGGTGCAGTTTCCGATGCACAGGAGATCTCCGCCGGTATTCCAGAGGGAACCTATTCACCTCGGACATACCCCCGCTCCCTGAACATGGATCTCTGTCGTTGTTCGCCGATGATACCGCAGTCGTCCACAATGGTAGGGTAACAAGAGCGCTTACAGTGAAACTGTAGCGAAGCCTGAATGTTGTGTCAGAATACTTCACCGAATGGAAGATCTGTATCAACGCGGCGAAGATCCAGTTCATCCTTTTCCCATACTCAAATTCTCCCAGACTTCAGCCAAATCAGCCGTCTATCTTGGCGTTACCATAGACAGCAAGCTTATTTTCAGGGAGCAGGTTGACAAAATTGTCACAAAGTGTAACGTTCTGTTGAAGCTACTGTACCCCTTGATCAACAGAAGGTCTACATTATCACTGAAAAATAGGCTTGTTGTCTACAAGCAAATCATACTTCCAGTCGTCGAGTACGGCACGACAATCTGGGAGAGTTGCGCAAAAACACAGGATGATCCTGAACACCCCTCCGAGGACAAGAACATCTGAGGTCCACCGTCTGGCCGAGATAGAAATGCTAGATGATCGCTTTAGTGAGTCTATCAATCGGTACAGGGCACGCTATCTGACATCGGATCACCAGATCATCCGGAATCTGGTTCCCCACTCCTAGGATTTTCAAATTGTAGCTATAGTTTTAGTGTAAGTAGGTTATCAAATTTTAAAATTAACAATGCCCCAAGGGCTCATCTGAACATTAATTTAAAACATAAACACTCTAAACACATCCAATACAAAAACACTTACACAAAGCTGGAGCGTCTAATAGGCTAAAACACTTAATTTTTTAATTAGTTAATAAGACAAAGAACGGCAAATAAAAAACAATTTTAGTAGAAGCGTTGATGTACTTAAAATAAGCTTTGTTTGTTTTTTTTTTCAGTGAAATTCATGTAAAATAAAAGTGAAACGAATCGATTGTGTAGCCGCAGGTATGGATAATCGATTTAACATAAAATGCAATCAATTATTATGGTTTTCGTGCATTTTTGCTATCAAAATCTTAACCGCGGATAAAGGGCATCGTCAAATTTATGATTTCCTAATTCTGTGTTTGAATATCTGCCCCAGAAAGGCTTTGAAAAAACGGATTCAGTACACTATGGATCGATTGTCGGTTTTTTTTAAACGCCATCCAACCATTTCCCCAAGGGTGCCTGGTAATTTGTCTAAAAACAGAACCATCGTAACTGAGCAACAAGCGAGACGATGGTTTCCAGCAGGTTTTTTTTATTTATATAAGAAGTTAATATGGAGGAACCGATGAGAAATCCAAAGCATATCTCGAGTATGTATAATCTTATACCTGGTACAGACATACAACGTACAGTGTTGTACCATAGACTAACTCTAAGACCAGTAGGTCCCATACAAAAACGATTTTTTTCTTGGTTCAGTCAGTACTAGAACATCGATCCCAAGCTCGGTCCCAAGCTCAATAATGCGCCCCCAATAATGAACTCACATGAACACACTCTCAAATACTCTGTCAAAATAACACAGCAAATCAAAACAAAGGCGCAAATATGTATAACAAGGTGCTGGCTTCAAGGTGTAATTCGGACCAAGGGGTTCTACAACAGTGAACCAATTTCAAATCGCTAGTTGTATATTGATTGTTGGTTGTACCGTTGTACCATAGACTAACTCTAAGACCAGTAGGTCCCATACAAAAACGATTTTTTTCTTGGTTCAGTCAGTACTAGAACATCGATCCCAAGCTCGGTCCCAAGCTCAATAATGCGCCCCCAATAATGAACTCACATGAACACACTCTCAAATATTCTGTCAAAATAACACAGCAAATCAAAACAAAGGCGCAAATATGTATAACAAGGTGCTGGCTTCAAGGGTAATTCGGACCAAGGGGTTCTACAACAGTGAACCAATTTCAAATCGCTAGTTGTATATTGATTGTTGGTTGTACCGTTGTACCATAGACTAACTCTAAGACCAGTAGGTTCCATACAAAAACGATTTTTTTCTTGGCTCAGTCAGTACTAGAACATCGGTCCCAAGCTCAATAATGCGTCCCTTATAATGAACTCTCACCAACACACTCTCAATCATTCTGTCAAAATAACACAGCAAATCAAAACAAAGGCGCAAATATGTAAAACTAGGTGCTGGCTTCAAGGTGCACTTTGGACCAAGGGGTTCTAGAACAGTGATCCAACTTCAAATCGCTAGTTGCATATTGATTGTTGGTTGTACTCCTATAGTCTAGTACCTGCTTTTTAGTACTGGATTAAAGTATTTGACAGTTCGTACAACGCTGTACGTTGTATGTCTGTACCAGGTATTAAATAGAAAAAAAAGAAGTCAAGTGGATAGAGGGAAGTTTTTAACTAATGGTCAATATTTACATACTTTTTTGATTAATAAAGTTCTGGAAACTTTGCTTTGAATATCGCCAGAACGATAAGCATTTTTATTTTGAAATTTTATACAATCTATAAGAAAAAAAACATTACCAAGGAATTAGGCTCTCTTGTACGTATACATTTTTTTGTGGTTTAGTTTTATAAAGCAACGTAAATCATATTTTTGCGTCATAAAGTATAACATACAGTATTGGACAGAACATGTGCAACTCAAATCGAGCAATCATAAAAAGTTAACTCAGTAAACTTCAATGTTTCGAAATCGAAATCGAGTAACTTGCTGCAGTTCACGGTTCAGGAGTCTAGATGTGTGCAACATGATTATTGCAGCAATCAGCTGTCAACTGACAGTTCACCGGCATTGTTTTGTTGACAAGAGCCATTTTGCGCTGGTCAAAACAACAAATGGACTTATTCCTCTAGAAGTGTTTAAAAAAAGGTGGAACAGTTTTCGTTTGTTGACATAAGTGTTCTTACTTGCGTTATTGTACCATAACAATATAAATATTGCATGATAAACATGGAGAAAGGTCAATACTCATGCTTTCCTTATATTTATGTTATTAGACACCAAATGGCTCCTGACAGTCTTGTATTGGAACTCCAAAAGAAAATAATCGATGATTACAAGAGCGGAATGTCATAAAAAACGATTTGTGAAAAAATGGACCGTTTCGAGACTGTGCTTAAAATTTCGTTCAACCGGGAAGATTTTTGTGGACAATAGAGGTCGAAGACTGCGGTCTCGATGATCGTCTGACCGCGAGGACTCGATGATCGTCAGATGCATTCAGAAGGATCCTTCCAAATCTTCCTTCAAGGTGCAAACGGATTTACAGTTATCTGTATCGGACCGGAAAATCAGACGACGTGCCGTTGAAGCCGGATTATTCTCTCGACGCCCTGCGAAGAAACCTTTGCTATCACTTAGGAACCAGAAGAAAAGACACCTGTTTGCTCAATCTCATATTGGCTGGGATGTGCAGAAATGGCGGACGGTTCTATCATAGACTAACTCTAAGACCAGTAGGTCCCATACAAAAACGATTTTTTTCTTGGCTCAGTCAGTACTAGAACATCGTCCCAAGCTCGGTCCCAAGCTCAATAATGCACCTTATAATGAACTCACATGAACACCTCTCAATACCTGTCAAAATAACACAGCAAATCAAAACAAAGGCGCAAATATGTATAACAAGGTGCTGGCTTCAAGGTGTAATTCGGACCAAGGGGTTCTACAACAGTGAACCAATTGCAAATCGCTAGTTACATATTGATTGTTGGTTCTATTCAGTGATGAGTCGAAGTTCAACATCTTCGGAAGCGTCGGGATTTGCCATGTACGTCGACCGGCTAGAAAACGCTTAGATTCACGGTACTGCCAGAAGACGGTGAAGCATGGCGGAGGCAATGTGATGGTCTGGGGATGTTTTTCTGCGAACAGACTTGGTCAAATTCATCGAATCGATGGAATTATGGGCCGTGAAAGATGTTATGCTGCCTTATGCTGAATGGAATATGCCATTAAAATGGATATTCCAACAAGCTAACGACCCCAAGCACACCGCCAAAGTGGTCAAACAGTGGTTTAAGGATAACCAAATGATGGTGATGGACTGGCCAACCCAATCTCCGGATCTGAACCCTACCGAGAACCTGTGGGAGATCGTGAATCAGTGAATTGATCGTGAAGGTGTTCGAGATAAGGATCAGTTGTTTGCACAAATCCAAAAGGCTTGGGCAGCAATTCCATAAAACTTCATTGACCACCTGATCGAGTTTATGCCTCGCAGATGCAAGGCCGTAATTGAAAACAAAGCATTCGCTACGAAATATTGAAACCCAAATTGAATTTGGTAAACAACACGCGAAGTTGCACTTGTTTTGTCCAGGAGGAAAACATTTACTTTTTTTCATGGATTGTTGAATAATGATTTTTTTATTTTGTTATAATAAACACAGGGGGCAAGTCACTCAGCCACCATGTGGTAACACCATAGACTAACTCTAAGACCAGTAGGTCCCATACAAAAACGATTTTTTTCTTGGCTCGATCAGTACTAGCACATCGGTCCCAAGCTTAATAATGCGCCCCTAATAATGAACTCACACGAACACACTCTCAAATATTCTGTCACCGACCCCTTAAAGATAAATTCATATCTGGCACCACTTACACAAATCGATTGTTTGTTTTCTCACTGTTTTGTTCCTCTCTTGCTTGCACTGATGATATTCAGATGATGCGTTAGTTTGCGTTAATTGAACGTCAAAAAATCCATGGTTGCCAAATAGCATAAATTTAGAATTGTAGTATTGCCAGATATGTTGAAACACAGAAACACCTTCCGACACAATAAAACACAAACACAACTGACTAACCCCCTGAATAAACATGAAAAGGGCTGTTTCCAAAAACAAAAACATTTTTCTCCCAATTGACTTATTGACTCCCAATTGACCTTCGATTTTATTGTGTCATAGCTTCTCTTGCTGATTGCGCAGCCCTACCAGAAGATATTGATGTAATGTTGACCTGGTGTGGCAACAACGGAATGCGAGTAAACAACAACCAATGTAAAATCATTTCCTTCGGACGATGCCATAATTCACTGGAACGTGTGTCATCCATTCGCGACCTTGGAGTTACCATCGATTCCAAGCTCAGATTCAACGAGCACATCACTACATCAGTACTATGACTGCCAAGGCTTTTTCTGTTTTGGGATTCATTCGTCGTCACGCGTCTGACTTCACCGATATCTACGCCTTGAAAACACTCTATTGCACGTTGGTTCGTAGCATCATTGAGTACGCTGCCCCGGTTTGGTCTACATACCACGTAGTACATGTTCTGACGATCGAACGGGTGCAGAAAACGTTTTTACGTTTTGCGCTGAGACAACTGCCATGGAACGACCCCGTCAATCTTCCTCCCTATTAAGACCGATGCAGGCTCATAGGATTGAAGCCACTGTCAGATAGACGAGTTACGATGCAGCGGATATTCGTCTTGCGGGAACTATAGACCTCTCTGAACTACTCACACAGATTCCGTTCAACATTCCTGCTCGAAGGTTCCGGAATTCTCCGTTATTTGCAGTTCCATATCATAGAACAAACTACGGCTATAATAACCCGCTGGATTCATTTCTTCGCTCGTTCAATGTTGACTGTGATAAATTTGATTTTAATTTGTTAAAAAAAGTTTTTAAAAATAGGATTAGTAGTAATCTATAGTTTGTAAGTTAAATAATTCAGTCTGTGCATCAATTCGAAGACGGTGATGTAAATAAATAAATGTAGAGTTTCATGATTGGGATTGACTGGTTGCAAATGGTTAGTCCAATACTGTACATGATCACAAGACGATCGAAGAAATACAAATCCTTGTGAATTCGTTTATTTATAACGGGTTTCAACTTGCAGTGTCACTAACCTCTACCGGTAATAGGGCAAGTCACGGTAATATGAACCTAGAGGTTCTGGCCGAAAAAAAACCCTTGTAGAACCGCTTCTGGGAGCTCTCATCCAGAATACTGACCAAGTGTGGAATCAGTAACAACCTTGTGATTGATAACTTCGAAGAAATGCTCGATTTGACCCAGTCTAGATTCTTGCGAATCTATATTAACTATATGTCATCCGATATTAGTCTTTCATGCTACAACTCTCCTAGTGTACGCTATCACAGTTCCTCCATTGATTATGAACTCTCTATGAAACAGGCTATTCAAGGAGTTCCAGATCAATTTCGACCTATTTTCGTTCCCCATATTTTTATTTCCATTTGCAATGGAAGAATTTTCACTGATGGGTCGCACATTGATGCATCCACTGGTTTCGGTGTTTACAATGAATACTTATCTGCCTTCCGGAAACTTCAGGAACCTTGTTCCGTATATGTTGCTGTGCTGGCAGCAATTAATTTCACAGTGAGGCAAAAATAAGGGAGCGGATGCGTGTTGGTCGAAAGATCATTTAGGATTACCTTTGTATGGGTCTTCTCACATTGCTTAATTCCAGGCAATGCGACGGTGGACTCTCTAGCAAAGGTGGGCGCACAAGAAGGGGAGGTTTTCAAAAGAGGAATTTCATATGAAGAATTTTTCCCATTAGTACGTCAGAATTCTCTTCAAAGTTGGTAAAACGATTGGACAAGTAATTCAGCCTTATTCTGCGTGGCGTGTGAGTCGATTCGACTCGCTCTCACATACGAGGTGACAATTGTCGCCTCGTGTGAGGTTTGATTTGCACGGAGAATCACCTCACACGAGGCGACAATTGTCACCTCGTATGTGAGAGCGAGTCGTCTCGACTCACACGCCACGCAGGTTAAGGCTGATTCTCTTGGACGGTGGCTACATTTCATTATTCCAAATGTTTCGTCGAGATCGTGGTTCAAAGGTCTGGATGTAAGTCGGAGTTTCATACTTGTGATGTCAAGACATGTCCAACCACTACTCGCTAGACGCACATCTCTACAGAATTAATCTCGTCGATAACAGTATATGTAGGTGTGGAATCGGTTATGATGACATCGATCACGCAGTTTGGCACTGACCGGATAATGATGCCTCCAGAGCACAACTATTGGATACCCTAGTGGTCCGAGGTAGACAAGCCTTCTGCGAGGTAAGAGATGTTTTGGGAATGCGTGATCTTCCCTACATGCAAGCGATTTACGAATTCCTTTGTCTGATCTAAGATTGTAATGTCATCACCCCCCTCTCCTCCACTCTAGTAAATTCCCTGCCATTGTGTAACAGTTAAACTATCTCTTTGTTTCCGTGCTACTTGTACCTGGCCAGCAAGCTGTGGTCAGCCATATGCGGCTTAGTTCCTAAAAGGGACTACAGAGCCCGAGGATTTGGTAGATGTCGCAAAAGCAGCAAATAATGGCTTAAATAAGTTACCTGCCTAGCCCTTTCCAAACAATAATGTGACCCATTAACCTCGAGCTAGCCTCGAGTAATTGGCACCCCACTTTTACTAATATCGAAAAGAAAATTGTTATCAACAATATTGTATATCGGCTCCGTAAACTGTTACACACGCCTGAGAGGATGTGATATTCAAATATATTCAACACACCACAAAGTAACTTACAATAATTTATGAATTATCATTACAGAGGAAACATATAAAAAAGAAAAAAAAACAAAATAGGTACTAGAAACCAAGTGAAAATTTTGAAACGTACACTTCTCCCTCCGCAAGATGAGTATGGGAATACCCATGTATCCTTACTTGAACGACTTTCTCTGCATGAATGTCCCAAACGGAGAAGACATCTAGTATCACGTATTATTTAACGATGACGTACCTTCTTGTTCGAACTGTTCTTCTTCGCCGAGCCCACATTTGCTGTCTTGTGCTTAGCGGTACTGCTCGGAGTGCTAGATTCCTTCACAGAGCTGGTGTTGGCTTCTTTGGAAGGGGTAACTGGCCGATTCAGGAAGGACGAAGACTTCTCAATGGTGCTCTTCGAGGAATTCAACCCTTTACTGGCAGGTGATTTCAAAGACGACGTAGTATCGTGGGTTGAAATCAGCGACGAGTTGGAATTGATGGCACTGATTTGATTATCGCTTGAGTCATCATTGGTCATCGAGTCCGATTCACTGTGACGATCGTGGTGTTTGACATCGTTCGGATCAACCAATCCGCTTACGGCCTGAAAGTACGAACATGATAATTCACACCAGTGTTAAAAGGTACTCACGCGCGCTCACTGCCATCGAAGTGATGGACGATTTGGAGAACAATCGTTCTGCTTCCTTGAACTTGCGGTTTCGTTTGTCCGCTTTCGAGTTGGTCGTTTTGTTCGTTGTTAGGTAGCGATCCCATCCTCGAATTATGTTACCATACAGTTGTGTATCCTCCAAATATGATCCTTCGAATGCATAGATTTGTCGTTCGAGATTTGCAAGCGTTTCCTAGAAAATATGAAAATAAACAAAAAAAAATGCATTTTGGCGTCTCATTTCGAATATTCCGCTTTGTTCAGTGCGCATTTTGTTTTTTGAACCCACCGATATCTCCGCTTTTCTTTTTACCAATTCTGCCAGTTCTGCCCTCGTGTCCAAACTGTTTGATGATTTTGTACTCATTTTTGCTTGAGCTGGCGGAGAACTTTTATAGTAAAACCTGATTAATATGTTTTTAATAGGTAATTTTCCGCTTGTTGGAAGAGTGTTTGTTTTGAATTTACTTCTAGTGACAGCAAGTAGGAAGTGAATAACGGATACTACAGTGGAAGTGAACATCAGAAGCGTCAATTGTCAAACTGGTTGGCAACCGTTGGTAGCATACACACTGAAACACAAAGCCACAGAATATAAAAATTTATTTAAAAAAAATCGAGCAGTTTATCACGCAGTTTTTACTCAAGAGCATTGACTGCCAAAGAGTCGAAACATCAAAATTGGAACAATGGACTAATTAGTTGAGCAGTTTTTACTGCCACTCGAAATATAACATTCACAACAATCCCCATCCAGACTACAATCTATATAACGTAAAAGCAACAATCAATATGCAACTAGCGATTTGAAATTGGTTCACTGTTGTAGAACCCCTTGGTCCGAAATACACCTTGAAGTCAGCACCTTGCTGTACATATTTGCGCCTTTGTTTTGATTTGCTGTGTTTTGACAGAATATTTGAGAGTGTGTTTGTGTGAGTTCATTATTAGGGGCGCATTATTAAGCTTGGGACCGATGTGCTAGTACTGACTGAGCCAAGAAAAAAATCGTTTTTGTATGGGACCTACTGGTCTTAGAGTTAGTCTATGGTAAAAGTATCTTGATAAGTCGTACGTCGTATGTCGTACGTATTATTTTCAGTGGAAACTAGATCAATGAATGATGATCTCAAGACAAGCTATATCAAGTAATATAGGTTGTAGTGTGAAAACCCCGTTCATATTACAATCTATATTACGTGCTATTGAGTATCTTGATATCAAATACCATGCACATTATTTCCAGTGAAAACTAGATGTATAGATGCTTAAATCAAGATAATCTATATCACGTCATATAAGTTGTAGAGCGAACGGTGTAAGTTATTATATAAGAATAAAGATAATTTTTATGAAAAAAAAAACAGTTTAACGACTTTATCAGGCTAATTTTTACTAACGAATTGGAACAATTGATCACTTATTCCATGCCATCCCTCGAACTTTAAAGTTAGACCAACAATCAATATGCAACTAGCGGTTTGAAATTGGTTCACTGTTGTAAAACCCCTTGGTCCGAAGTACACCTTGAAGCCAGCACCTTGATGTAGATATTTGCGCCTTTGTTTTGATTTGCTGTGTTATTTTGCAGAGACGGAAAACTGCATGACTATGTAGTCGGTTATCAATGGACCACTTATTCAAGCAATTTTTTCGTCCCTTTTCAACTGCGATTTTGGAAGATTGGTCCAGTAGACATTCCAATAGTTTTAACCGAGCGAACAGTCTGTCTTAGGAAAAAGGTCACTACAATGGTGAAAATAGTGTCTTAGAAAAAAAAAAAACAACACCCAGGACTTCAGTGATTCGATGTGCATAGCTTTTTTCAGTGTAGGTTAACACTCATTAACCCGAGGGATCCTCTCGCATGGATTCGATCAAATTTATTTGTCGAAGTCGTTTTCAATTCCCGAAAACAACTGAATCGATTTAAATTCACTGCAATTCGAAATGATTAGCTTGACAGAAACTGACTGTTGAATTTAGCTGCGTCTTAACTCAAATGTAAAATCGGTGTGACTGATGTAAAGAGCTTGTTGCAAAATTGGTCGAGGGAACTTAATTGGAATCCTTCGCTTTGAATTGACTGCAAAACGATTGCAATTTACTGCGCTTGATTCCATTGAGCCACCCCATGATCAACCCAATATGAAAGGCATTTTCGATATTTTTTCTCTGTGCCTAACACTATGGATCTCTCAGTTCCACCTTACTTTCGTCATAAAGAATTCATTTAAAACTAAAATTGGAGTACGTATGAGCAAGCGTATGAGTTGCAGTTTCACAAGATTCCAACACCATTGATATGACATACTCCACTCATCTAGTTGCTATATGTAAACCCAGTGTGGAACTTATGCATGAGAGAACAAATTAGAATAGATGTTTGATTAAATTTATGATGGACTCGTTTTGTTAATTATTTCAAATAATTGCCTTTTTTCATTTGTATCGTATTTAATTAATTTGCATTAAATACATTGACTACGGTGCGTCCTCTGAATTAATATCATTAAATTGATTTAGCCAAAAACAATCATTATTAAACAAGAATTTATTTGTTGGTATTGATTATACCGATCCTCTTCCACCACTAGTAGAGTATCGTTTCCTTTCCAAACTGATGTACAAATGTGCATTAGAAGCTCAGAAATGACGTGGTCCAAGTGCATCTGTCAAAAGAATACCCGCTACCCTTGGATGAACTAAGAATGCAACTAAGTTGCAGCATGAAAAAGAGCATAAAAACTTACTCAAAGCAAAGAAACTCAGTTATTGGCGTTCTTTTGTAGAGCGACTATCTAGAGAAACCTCGATGACAACGCTTTGGAGAAATCCAATCGCTTTGGAGAAATCCAATCCTCCAATGAGAGCGGAGAATACTCCATGCAGTAGATATTTGACTTCGCTAAAAAAATTTGTCCATACTCTGTCCCAACACAATCGAATTAACGGGATACCAACCAAAGTAACGGTTCTCTGGACGAACCATTCACAATGTTGGAATTCTCAATGGCACTTTTTTCGTCGAATAAACTCTGCTCCGGGAGCGATATGACTAAATTCAACCTTCTGAAAATTCTCCCCGATATCGCTAAAAGACGATTACGTAACCTGTATAACACTCTCATGGAATTAAACATAGTTCCACGTTCCACTCCCATGGAGACAGGTTAAAGTAAAGGCTATTCAAAGGCCTGGGACACCAGCGTCTGATTACAATTCTTACCGTCCGATCTCTATACTATCATGTTTAAGGAAATTGTTAGACAAAATATCTTATCAAGACTAAGGTTAAGTCAAACAAACTGCTATCAAATACGCAATTTGGTTTCCGAAAGAGGAAAGGAACAAACGATACAACTTGCAGAAATAGCTGTGAACCTCCAGAGGTCCACGTGTGGAAATCTTGCAAAGACCATTGCAAAATTCCCTAGATAAACTGTCCATATGGGCCAGAAATTTGGGAATCGAGTCCTCTTTGACCTTCAAATACTTTGGAGTCATGTTTGATTCAAAATGCACTTGGAGTATTCACACTAGGTATTTGAAACATAAATGTCAATCAAGGATCAATTTTCTAAGATCAATTTCCGAAACATGGTGACCTCATCCGGGAGACCTCATTAAACTCTATAAAACAACTATTCTTTCAGTTCTCGAATATGGCTTTTTTGCTAAGAAACAGCCACCTCATTTAATTGGAACGTATTCAATATCGTTGTTTACGTATTGCCCTTGGCTGTATGCATTCGACGCATAATATGAGCCTGGAGGTTCTGGCAGGAGTGAAACTCTTATAGAACCACTTCTGGGAGCTCTCATCTAGAATACTGATCAAGTGTGGAATCAGTAACAACCTTGTGATTGAAAACATCGAAGAAATGCTTGAATTGAATACCCTGTCTAGATTCTTGAAAATCTATATTAACTATATGTCGTCGGATATTAGTCTTTCTTGCTATAATTCTCCTAGTGTATCACAGTTCCTTTATTGTTTATGATCCCTCCAGCCTATTTAAGGAGTTCCAGATCAACTTCGACCTATTTCAATTCCCTATATCTATATGAAAAACCCGCATTAATCCACCGATGGTGAGACTGAACCCTTCTTACACGGAGAAGAACAAATATACTTTAAAGCATAAATTCTATGCTAAAACCATATTCGATCTATCCAGTCATTGAAATGAATGAACCAGGTTTATACATTGAAAAGAATATATCAAAAATATGCATTGCAATATATTTGTATGAATTTATGCATTCTAATGCATAAATCAAATTTATGCATTGTAATGCATTTGATAGAAATATGCATGGCAATGCATAAATTTGATGTATCAATAAGAATGCATATTTGTATAAATATATGCATTGCAATGCATAATTGAAATTTATTCATATTTATATATAAATTAAAGAGGATTATATGTGTATGTTTTTTTTCTCGTGATTTTATAAATAAAATAAAAGCTAAAAAAAAAATGAAAATCGAAATGCCTTCGGCTAGCCGCTTTGTATTCAAGCCTTTGAGCACTGTTCCCGCTACACTGTTTGGTCCACTATAACGGGTTTTTCTTGTAAACAATCCGGAACAGCACGATGTAGGTTGCAAATCGACTGCGGATTCGTCCGAAGATGATCGGATCGTACCCAATGTTTTGATGATTGGCATACTTTCATCCAAGTCTATTTCATCCACAATTTCTTTAACGTTGTTCACAAGTTTCGTTTTCTTCTGCGGAGTTGAGTTTAAAAAGACAATTGTAATTGTATTGCTATTGCTAGAATTTCTTACTCATACCTTCTAGAGCATGGTTTGAATCCGTTCGCTGGCTCGTAGGTTTTGGTCATGCCCGTTAAGTCGCTCATATCCGGTCCGAGTGGATTTATGAAGTTTTCGACAGAGGCTACACAATGTTGCTGGACCGGTGGTGGCCCCGAGGATGGTGGTGGAGACATTTCGTTGGAGTCAGTTATCTGTCGGTTGACAATGAAATATACGGATAAAAACATGAGTCGAATACCTAATACCATAGACTAACTCTAAGACCAGTAGGTCCCATACAAAAACGATTTTTTTCTTGGCTCAGTCAGTACTAGAACATCGTCCCAAGCTCGGACCCAAGCTCAATAATGCACCCCTTATAATGAACTCACATGAACACACTCTCAAATACTCTGTCAAAATAACACAGCAAATCAAAACAAAGGCGCAAATATGTATAACAAGGTGCTGGCTTCAAGGTGTAATTCGGACCAAGGGGTTCTACAACAGTGAACCAATTTCAAATCGCTAGTTACATATTGATTGTTGCTAATACCATAGACTAACTCTAAGACCAGTAGGTCCCATACAAAAACGATTTTTTTCTTGGCTCAGTCAGTACTAGAACATCGTCCCAAGCTCGGTCCCAAGCTCAATAATGCACCCCTTATAATGAACTCACATGAACACACTCTCAAATACTCTGTCAAAATAACACAGCAAAACAAAACAAAGGCGCAAATATGTATAACAAGGTGCTGGCTTCAAGGTGTAATTCGGACCAAGGGGTTCTACAACAGTGAATCAATTTCAAATCGCTAGTTACATATTGATTGTTGCTAATACTTACTAGTTGTCTGCGCTGGTGGAAATGATAATCGATAATTTCGAGATTATGGAATTTAAAAACATAAATAAGGCCGAAGTTTTGAAGTTTGAATTGGTCGCCGAAAACGCAATATGCACGGAAAATAATTATTATCATCAATGTATTGAAATGTATAAAATATATTGATTCAATGCATATATTTTATGCATTGCAGTGATTTAAAAGGATTAAAGCGTAGAAAGGAATAAATAATATGCTTTTCAGCATTTTCGATTCTCTCCGTGTACACTTCACCAGAATTACAAACTCAAATGTGGGCAATATTGTACTGGATACATATTTTCATCAGAAATTCCAAGAAGATTCAGAAATATTCAATATGCCATACATTCAGTTTATAAAGTGAACTATTTGTCAATCCTGAACGTATTGTTGAGCAATGTGATTAAAATATTACCATTAATAGTTTTTAATAACCTTTTTATGTTAGTTATAAGAGAGGAGAAATTACATAAATATTAGAAAATTCATATAATCAGTCCATAGAATGCATTATTAGACAATGCTAAGTGTCAATTTTGATTATCGATATGGATTCAAGATGCTTAATAAGTACATGTTCGTTGAAAATAGTTAATGGAGACTTTGTGTAATTTTCGAATATACTTGTTGCAGTTCAAAACCAGACCACTCGAGCCAATCGATGCTGCTCTAATTCTATACAGTCACATAGTGTGGCTAGTCCGCTGTATGTGCTATACAACGCAACAGATGCGACACAATAGAATGCAAGCGGCATCGATTGGTGTGATTGGTCTTGTTCGGTTTTGCACTGCAACGAGTATATTGTCATCTCACAATTATGTGCTCTCAGGTATTGTTTTGGTCATATCTCCATGAAGGATTATCCAATCATAATGAAATTTTGACCAGTTATTTGGAGATATCATAGCTTTGATTTGGCACCAACAAAACTAAAATCGGTACACAGTGTTAATCGGTACAATAGCTCAGTATGTAATCGGAGACTAAACTGTTTGATTACTACTATAATAGGCCTTCAAGTACTGTTTCGTTCATATCTTCGTAACGAAATGTCCGAATGAAAAAAAAATCAATAGCGTTCTATGGGAATGTTGTAGCTTCCATTTGCCGTCAACAGAACTGAAATCGGTTCTCAGATGGCTGAGAAACCGATGTGACATTATTTGTAACGCACACACACACACACACACACACACACACACACACACACACACACACACACACACACACACACACACACCACACATAAATACACACAGACATGTGCTCAGTTCGTCGAGCTGAGTCGAATGGTATATGACACTCGGCCCTGTGGGCCTCGGATAAAAAGTCGAGTTTTCAAGCGATCTTAATACCCTTCTATTGATGTAAGAAGGGTAAAAAGGAGTATAATCATAGACTAACTCTAAGACCAGTAGGTCCCATACAAAAACGATTTTTTTCTTGGCTCAGTCAGTACTAGAACATCGTCCCAAGCTCGGTCCCAAGCTCAATAATGCACCCCTTATAATGAACTCACATGAACACACTCTCAAATACTCTGTCAAAATAACACAGCAAATCAAAACAAAAGCGCAAATATGTATAACAAGGTGCTGGCTTCAAGGTGTAATTCGGACCAAGGGGTTCTACAACAGTGAACCAATTTCAAATCGCTAGTTACATATTGATTGTTGGTATAATGCCTTGTTCAGAATACAGGTTTGTAACATAATACAAGCAACAATCAATATGCAACTAGCGATTTGAAATTGGTTCACTGTTGTAGAACCCCTTGGTCCGTATTACACCTTGAAGCCAGCACCTTGTTATACATATTTGCGCCTTTGTTTTGATTTGCTGTGTTATTTTGACAGAATATTTGAGAGTGTGTTCATGTGAGTTCATTATTAGGGGCGCATTATTAAGCTTGGGACCGAGCTTGGGACCGATGTTCTAGTACTGACTGAGCCAAGAAAAAAATCGTTTTTGTATGGGACCTACTGGTCTTAGAGTTAGTCTATGATACAAGGGTGTTTTGAAAAGTATCTACAAGGAAAATGTCATCAAGATAGCCTTGTATTATGTTACAACGCTGTAGTATGAACAAAGCAAAGTCTAGGAAAGTGGTTTGTGTCAGCCATCTGCCTTCTCGACGAATATTACTATAATACCAACAATCAATATGCAACTAGCGATTTGAAATTGGATCACTGGTGTAGAACCCCTTGGTCCGTATTACACCTTGAAGCCAGCACCTTGTTATACATATTTGCTCCTTTGTTTTGATTTGCTGTGTTATTTTGACAGAATATTTGAGAGTGTGTTCATGTGAGTTCATTATTAGGGGTGCATTATTAAGCCTGGGACCGAGCTTGGGACCGATGTTCTAGTACTGACTGAGTCAAGAAAAAAATTGTTTTTGTATGGGACCTACTGGTCTTAAACCCCGTTCGCACTACAACCTATATTACGTGATATAGAGTATCTTGATATCAAATGACATGAATATTATTTCCAGTGAAAACTAGATGTATAGATTCTGATATCAAGATACTCTATATCACGTAATATAGCTTGTAGTGCGAACGGGGTGTTAGAGTCTATGATAATACTGCTCGAATGAAGTGATCCCTCAACGGTGTTATTAAATATTTCTTCTGTATACATATCCCCCCGACGATTGGCTACTATCAAACGTGCTACCAAATAAACTGTCATTGTTGGTCTTATTTGCTGTGATCGCACGTACACTCCCTCAAATCCGTTGTCTTTTTGATTTGATTTTCCCATTTTTCTCCATTTTCTTGCCATTTTCATTTCCAAACCCGTGCTTCACTCGAACGGATCGTTTTGTGTTTGCCGTTGCTGGCGTAGTTGAACTCAACAGTCACCAGTCAGTGTAGTTTTTGTTGCTGATGGTCGTTCGCCGTGGATGGTTTGGTGTGTGTCTGCGTGTGTTATTGGGTTGAACTGAACGGACAAGCAGGCAGCCATCAAAAGAAGTCTGCTGTGCAGCCATATTTTTCTCGCATAATATTCAAAAGTGAACGCGTAGTAGGTGGATTTCAATGAAATTTTGGAATTTCAACTGATAGTTCCTATCTAGTGCATTGCTTTTTGGGTAGTTGAAGGAATTGGTTTGCGAATTTTGGTGGTCTAGTGCGGAAATCAGTAAAGAGAAATTGCCTGCAACTGAAATTGTGCGTGAAATTTTCTGGGATCTCGCCTTTCTTCTTTTGCTTCGACCTCCTCTTGTTGATTGTGTATGGTGCATTTTCTGGTAATAGCCTGCGCTCCGCCACCGAATAGGAACCAATCGGAAAGGAGAAAAAGTGCGTTTGTGTGCTCTGCTGTTGTCTGAGGCAAAAGTGCTTATGGTGGAATAAGGATTTTCGTCTCCATTGTGAATCGAAGAAAAGAACTACGGGTGCAATAAAGTGCTTATTCGGTAGAAAAGGTTCAAGCAAGTTAAATAAGCATCGTCAAAAGTTCTGGTGAAAAATGTGGCAACCCAGCAGAAGTGTTTAATCACTGTCGCTGCCTGCAAAAGGAGTGTACTCAACGACTGAGGTGGCCATTGTATAGTCGAGACGTCGACGGCAAAAGTGACGACGAAATAATCATCGAAGGCGACGGAAGAAGAGGATAAATTGAAGTAGCAAGAACGACGGAATTGAATCAGCTTCCTATTGCAGTTGGGAAAAGCTCCGTTCGTGATAAAAAAAAACAGTGCAGAAAAGAAAGCATATTTTCGGATTTTAGTCGCGTGTGGGAAGAAGTCAAGATAGGAACAGGAAAAACGAGCTGAACAGGCCGAGAGAAAAATACTGTTTATTATTTTGACACACGAAAAGAAGAAAAGTCATCCAAGTGTTCAAGATTGTATTCGTGTACGGTATCGAGCGAAATTCCAAAGTCGTGTAACTTTTATTAATCCTGTCTCAACTCGTTTTTCCAAATCTGAAGTCATCGTAAATCATAAGTGTTTCTCTTTGCTAATGTTAAGTGTTGTTCCAATAGGTTCCAGCGGTAAATTTATGATAACCAGCTTATAAAAGACTTGAATAATCTAAATAAAATCACACGCCAGAAGACTGACTACCTTAAACCTACAATAATAAAAAAAAGACTAACAGCTCCACAAGATGGCCTGTGCAACATTGAAACGTTCACTAGACTGGGAAAGTCTTAATCAGCGGCCAACGAAGCGCCGGAGGTGTCATCCATTTGGCAGTCCCAGCACTAGTAATGCCCAAAACAGCCCATCGTCCTCTTCCGCCTCCTCAAGCATTGCCATGCGTGTGATGGAACCGAAGCCTTCTCCATTTGCTGATGCCGTCTGCCCAAAGTTGACCCCAGGTGAGTTGATTTCATGTGTATTGTTTTAATAGCCAGTCTGTCGTTACATGTATTTCCCCGTTTTCATTCTTTTCGGAACACCGCATGATTCCTGTCTCTATCTCTTCCTTCCCTCGAGCTGAAATTTATTTTGCGCAAGCACACATGCATCGGCGATACGGAGGTTCCATGTCGTTGCAGCTTTAAGTTTTTACCTAAAATGTGTTTTTGGTCTACTCCGTGTTGCCAGATAGCCGAAGTGCAGTTTCGATGGAAATCATGCAAAACAAAATGTAAACAGATTACATATTCAATTGACCGCTCATGTTTTACTAAAGCGAAATCTCTTTTTTTTTTGCTTAAAACAAATTTTGTACATGACGAAATTAAAAAATAACAAAATAACAAAATATGCCCTATTCAAAGCAGTAGCGTTTCGTCTGCATGTTCAAAGTATTTTACAAAACCTTTGTAAATAAAATGTGTAAAATGAGAAAACATAATCTTGATTATGGCACGCGGATATTGTGTTAAACTTTGCAGGGAGGTTACAGATTAATTCAAGCATAACTTTTCAAATAGATTTATCTAACACTTGATAGCAATTGAGAAAAATAAGGTAGAAGTTCCAGATGCTTTCATTAAATCCTATTTAACTGTACTTCAAGTTTTATTCGATCTGTTCATTCTATCGTGGTTAAATAATATTAAAAGAAGTTACAAATCCTGATTTTCATTCACTTTCGCTCTATTTTTGAGAAAATTTACACATACACCAGTTTTCCACCAGAGCATACACCATGTTAGATACGTCAGTGTGACATCTTGATTGTAACATACATCGGTTAGATACGTCAGTATATCAGAACGTTTAGCACTTACGTCATGGCAGATACACCGGGTATAATTTTGAAGGGCAGATACGTCGGCTTGTTATTTGGTGTATCTATGCTATTTGCTTTAAAAAAGATCTGATAGGTGGCATATGAAATGTGGCACACACAACTGAATAATTTTGATAATAGTATTTGGCAATTGCTACTACATTAAGCGTGTTATTAATGGCAGGATAGAATGGGAAACTCGATTTGTTTACATATGCGACATACGTCCGTTTGAAAAGTTATGCTTGCATTTTTATAAATATAAATCGCAAGTTAATGGAAGAAAAACGTTTGTCATGTCATGAAAAGTACCAGTCAGAGTTGTCAAACATGGATTGCGTTTTACAATTAATATTTTTCGAGTACTTTTTCAAATGGACGTAAGTAACATTTGTACAAAAATGAGAAAATCAGCATTGAACTTTTTTGAGTTTATTTTTATTCCTATTTGAAAACCGGACATGTTCATCCCAATTAAATACCACTGAATGACACTGAATTGGTAAAAAGATATTACATCACTGTACTATGGTCCAGATCACGAATTTACGAGGAAACATGCTCCCAGCGCCTTAACTTGAAACTTTACAGCAAAGTGATGTTTTATAACATGGTTTGTTTCACTAAGGCCCATTTTTTGATGTTGGTTAAAATTAGGGTGGTCCCCATTTTCACGGAAATACAAAAACTAACTTTTTTATTTGCAGAAACAGACGTTTACATTCTTAGGCAAAATTTCATGGAATTTTCATGCATACATTTTCTTTTGTAGCTTAAAAATTGACCGATTGAGAGCAATTTTCCCCCATCAACTTAGGGTGTACCATAAAAAAATGTTTTTTTTGCCCTAACTTTTTTATTTCAATTCCCACCGTACAGTATAGTCACTAGATTCATAGTCTGGCAGATACAATGACGGGAGCCAATTTGAACTGTCACTTGGCGGAGCCAATCGAGCATATCTCGAGTAATCTATGTTAAGGACCTAAAAGCCATTTGTAAACAATAACTTTAAACGTTGATTTCTCACGAATTCCGAGAATCCCACCATATCCTGCTACTCCATATGGTAGAACTAACATTCTTCTACCAAATGCTGCTTTCATTTCACGAGAGTGATTTGAGATTCAAGAGAAATCTATATTGAAAGTCATTCTTTACAAATGACTTTTAGGCGCTTAACATGAATTACTCGAGATATGCTCGATTGGCTCCGCCAACTGACAGTTCAAATTGGCTCCCGTCGTTGTATCCGCCAGACTATGAATCTAGTGACTATACCGTACAGTTGTATTCCGACAAGTTTTATAACTTTTAAAAACGCGCTTCAACCAATCAATAGTTATTGAAGTTTTTCTAAAAAAAATCGCCCATTTCAAATGTTGATTTTCATGATTGGGGCAAACACAAAAAAAATAAAAGACGTCGTTTGTAAGGACAATTTATATTGTTTAACATATGTGAAAACTAGAGATATGTTATTTTTGTATCTTGAGAAAATTACATTTGAATCTGGGATGGTTTCAGAAGAAAAACTTCAATAACTATTGATTGGTTAAAGCTAGCGCAAAGTTAATATATTAAAATACGTGCCTATAAAAGTTCTACAACTCGTCCGTACAAAATTTTACAATAAAAATTGAAATAAAAAAGTTAGGACGGAAAAACTTTTTTTTATGGTACACCTTAAGTTGACGAGGGAAAAGTTGCCCTAAATCTGCTGTAAAGTTTCATGTTAAGGCGCTGGAAGCATGTTTCCTCGTAAATTCGTGATCTGGACCATAGTGCACTGTGCTTAAAAATTACACCAGGAGTGAAGATTCATGTTTCATTTAGAAAAATTACAACGGTCTGCAAAAGAAAAAGATAATACTTCATTTTGATAAGTCAGTATAAAAGATGGCATGTTACTTGCGTCAAAACTATACGTCATTCTGCGAATGACAATGTTGATACGACGAAATGTTGCGTCAAGTTGTCATATTTCACACAGATACGTCGAACTTATCAAAATTATGAATTTTTTTCTGCTACATTAACGTTGTAAAAATATCTTTACAAAAAAAAAACAATTTTTAGTAAAAAAAAACTAAGTTTTTAACCTTGCGGTATAAAGACTTTTACTAACGCGTCGCTATGGGGCATTTAAAGGATATAGCAATGATTCGCGAGTTACTTTTCAACACAAGCGGCGTACCTCCATTATTCCCAAAAAAGTTTTGTAAAATGTTAGTTAAAACTTTCAAGAATAATACATAAAAAATTTCAACAAATATGGGCATATACACATGATTTTTTAAAAACATGCCATGAAGAACGCGTTTGTTTACATTTTGTGACTTACGTCCTTTTGAAAAAGTACTCGAGATTTGTGAATATGCGCTAATCTCGATAAGACATGATCATGATGTTTGTCACCGATGATTTTTGAAATCAAACAACTTCTTTCACGTAGAATTACGTTTTTCTTCTATAAGGTCGGTAGCGAAAGAAATTTCTTTATCCATCCCAAATCCATGTTAAATTTCGCTCACGGAAACGGAAAAGTGAAGAATCGAAAAGAAATTTCTGCAGCAGTATCCACCTGAAAAGAACGAATAATGAAACTGGAATTTGTAAGGTTTCCACGCAAGCTAATGGGTGCTGTCACTTTTTCTTTTGGAAAAATATTCCGCTCGATTATTCCGTAAGTGAAGGTGACATTTCGTTCCCTGCAGATTGATTGTCAAAATTCCGCTTGGTAATATTGAACAAAATTCCGTAACTTCTTTACTTTTTAGGTCGATACTGGCCTATACTGCCGTTCTACGCATAACTGTCCCATGTTGCAAAAGTTGTAGTTGAGAAAAAAGCGTTTTAAGTTTTGCGTCACTATTGTATAGGGCTGGTAAGATTCGTGGTAAAACTCACAAATTTATGAGTGGCATTTGAAGATGTGGCTTCGAGTTTTGATGTAATCTGTGGTATTACAAATAATAAGATTATTTTTGTATGTAAAATACGAGGTAAAATATTCAGTGGGACTGATATGCGTAGAATTTTGCCTTGCAGCAGAAAATTCTACGCATATCAGTCCCACTGCATGATGTATTGATGGATCGTTGGCGATAGAATTTACGTTTTCAAATACACATGCCATGTGCATTATTGTTTATGCTCTTACCATGATTCTGATTATTTTTTATCACCATTTCATCATTAAAAACACAGTTCTATCAAATGCAAATGGTGGCTTATATAGACAATTTAATGTCAATGTTTTCATGTCAAAGTCATTGTTTAAGTTTACATATAAGCCCCTTATCAATGCTGAGCGTCGAGTAGTTCCTACAAAGAATGTTGTAAACTTAAATCAATTTTGTTTTCGAAGATCTCTTAAGAAATGTCGTAGTGGGACTTTTATGCCTAGAATTTCAACATGGGACAATCTAACTTGATGTTTTTTTGATACAAACTCAGAACAAAGTATATAATGTTTTGTTTGTGTCCAATAGTATAGTTAAAAAACTAAGCATATATTGAAAAAGCTGCAATTTGACCAAAAGCAACATGGGACAGTTATGCGTAGAACGGCAGTGTACCAGGTGTCATTTTAAAATTTTAGAAAATGAAAACGTTACGCGTTACAAGTGAAAGTTTTTTTTAGCGTACTTTCGTTCGCCTGAAAGTAATGTATTTATTCTTACACTATTCGATCGGAAAAATTGCAATTTTTGCGCTCAAATTTTACCTACTTTTGCTCCCATACAAATCTGAATTTGAACAGGTTGAAAATGTGGTTTTCCCTTTCATGCTCCTCAGAACTGGGTAGCAAGTAGTTTAAGATTCTCTTCTTCTTTTCATTTCATTAAGGGCCTGTTCATGAACCACGTAGACTAGTTTTTGAAAATCGTAGACCCCTTCCCTCGTAGACTCTTCTCCATTTTTTTTTAAATTTACGAAATTTACGTTTTAAGCCATTGTTTACTTGTTACTTTCGACCTTTCGACGATTTTGTCTAGAATTCGGAGTGAACATAGCACATGATGGCGCCCTGCTGCACAAAAAAACCGGAATGAGATATTGATTTGAAATTCTTCGATTTCCATCCGAAAGTTGCCGAAATCACTGAAAATTTCAAAATCCTCCGTTGGAGCCATAGTTTACGACAATTTGAAGCTTTAGTCATATAAACTGTGCAATAATCACTACTTGAATGACACCATGACTGCAAACCGGTTGAGAAAAGCTAAGCTTCTTCTGAACCGCTTATCCGAGGGCCGCTATCGGTCAGTTCTGTTCACCGATGGAAAGGTTTTCACAATCGAGCAGCATCACAACCACCAAAACAAACAATCGGCAGTTGCTGCCTGCTACTTCCAAAAATCGTGGAAGTATTTCAAGGAGTCATCATCCCGCTTCTGTCATGGTTTTAGCTGGAATAACTCATTCCGGCAAACCCCCTTTGATCTTCACCGACAAGGGGGTGAAAGTGAATCAAGCGAAATATATCTGCTCATAGAGCAAAAAAAAACTAAAAAAGACCAACGAAAGATTAATGGCCTCCTAACTCACCGGATTTGAATCCGATGGACTATTCGGTGTGGTCCATCTTGGAGTCGAGAGCCTGCGGTACACCACATAAATCACTAGAACATCTAAAATCGCCTCTTTTAATGTTTTGGGAACAAATATCTGTCGAAGAACTCGCTGTCATCGTGAATAACTTTCCGAAATATTTGAAGGCGTGCACGAGGCGGTCATTTTGAAATGAACAAATAAAACATATTGCTATGACAAACAATACATATTGCGGGGTAGGTCAAGGCACGGACGAATCCGCCACCTCAACAGGCAAAGGTAATGTGTTGGATCGCGCTCATGTACCACTGATAGCTTGTGATTCTAGCGGTTTTTTGTATGCACTCTGTTTTGATGCGTACATGGGAGAGGAACCCTCTGGTTCCGTCTGGTACGGTCTGATAACTCTTTCCTCAGTGATGTTGATGTGGGATTTCCTCTTTGCTGCAACACTTTTCTTATGCGTTCTCTGATATGATGAGCCGTAGCCACGCTTTAATATAAATCTGTTCGAGTTTATTGATATTCGTAGGGAAACGACGGTTGGATTCACTGAGTAGAAGTTTTATTAAGACTAGGAACGTAGCGCTTATGCTGTTATGTCTCATTTCAAAGAGCCCAAATAAAAATACCACTCGTTATAACAATGGTATACAAACAATCTTAAAACGGTTTCATTCTCGGTAATTTTTTAATAATAGATAGGGAATAGGCGTGATGAAGCTTGACTTTGCTACCGAAAAGTGAAGCTTATAGCTGACCAAGACTTAAATAATTATTATTAGGCTGCAAATGCTATAAGACTTTGAAGCGATTAAACGACTTGGAGATTAGTATTAGACAAATAAAAAGGAGACAATGAACCGACGTTAAACGTAAACTTTTCTACAATGACTATTTATAGAAGTTAATTGAATCACGCAGAGTACAAGAACTGACTAAGGCGGACAAAGTGATAGGGTAATTTAATTATGTAAGGCGAAGTATGGATAAATGATTTTCAGAACACATGAGAACTAGATATCAACTAACTCAATCATAAACGACTGAAAAGGTTACGAAATGCCGTAAACGTAACACTGATGCAACGACCTCCCAAACTCTTTCAAAGGAAACTTCTCTTTCATGAGTCCCATCAATATACACTCTTAAAAAAACTCATGTATATTTAAGTCTATGTGGATGCACATAAAAGAAGTCGCTTGACCGAAATTTGCTTACGGTTCTTAAATTTACAAGACCTTAAAAACTCAAAACGACGTGAAGTAAAAATAAGTTGAAGTACACAAAAGTTTTACAAATGCTGCTACAGTTTTATCTCTTGAATCATTATCCAGCTATCGGCAGAAAAAAAAATCAAGATGGGGTAACGTAGTTAAATAACTAGACCACCGATTGTAGTGGTAAAATTAGCACAATCTTATCTTGTAGGGTTCATGTTGCTCCTTCATCTCCACATGCATGTGAAAATTTAAAACCAATTTGTGCCATTCCAGGTCATTGGCTTTTTTATTTTAAGGATGCTGGAGGTTGTCGCCATGTTCAATAATATAAGCAGGTGAACTCCGAGTACCACTAAAAAAATAATTTGAATACCTACTTTTACCACTTGAGGCCAGTCAAGGTGGTGCATTCGATCATGCCTTGACCTACCCCGCATGGGGATGCTTGGCAAAAGTTGGTGTTTCCTGTTTCGAAATACTACCTCACAATGCCCTCCGCTCAATTTCAAACTACTTCTATTCAATTTTCACAGCCTGCCGTGAGCTAACGGAACTATCAATACTTTCTCTTAACAACTTTGTTCTAGCAAAAAAAAATGCTGTCTACTTCTAGAGCCTCATGGTGATGAGAAATTATTTCCTTCTCAAAACAACATCATCACCTACTTTTAGTTTGTTTCCTGGTCCTTAAATTTTACTTATTTCAAGACTTTTATTTTCGAGCATTATATTTTCAAGCAATGAAATTGGATATACACTTCTAGGCAAAATAAAGTGCCCACCTCATCGTTTTTTTCAATTTCTCTCATTTACTTGGTTCAAATTAAAGTAAACACAGTGTAGTTTTTTTTTCTTATTTTATTTTTTATATTCTTTTTAAGTTTCACTTATGGAATACTTAAAAAAAGGAGTTTTACTTAAAGAAAAAAAAATCAATTTGTGTTGAAAAAAAAACAGTGACAAAATAAAGTGCCCACTTCATTTAGGCTACAGAAAACATAAATTAAAGTAAAATAACAGCATTTCAATAATTGATGTGTCCTCCTTTGGCCTTCAGGACCTCCTGCAGGCGCTTCGACATGCTATCGACCAGGTTCTTTAGGTGCTGTGGATCTAGCTCTTCCCAGGTGCGCTCCAGGGCTTCAAAATAGTTATTTTTATTGGTAACACCAGTTTTGTCAACCCTTGCATCGAGAATCGCCCACAAATTCTCGATGGGATTGAGGTCCGGGCTTTGTGGAGGCCATTCCAGCGGTTTGATCCGACAAGACCGGAAGAAAGACTTGGTCTTCTTGGCAGTATGCTTCGGGTCGTTGTCCTGCTGAAATACGAACTTCTCTTCAAGGCCCGTCTGGATCAGCGAAACCTCCAGATTTTCTCGCAGGATGTTGATGTAAGAATCTGCCCTCATTATCCCGTCGATTTTCACAATGCTTCCCACTCCAGCCCACGAAAAACACCCCCAGACCATCACATTTCCTCCTCTAGCTTCATCGTGCCTTGGATGTGGCGCTCCTGAAGCTCCTCTCCCGATCTGCACCAAACACGAACCCGCCGCTTTCGGTTAAACAGCTCGAATTTTGATTCGTCCGTCCAGAGAACCGTTTTCCAGAACTTCAGGGGCTTATCAGCATGCTACCACAGAGAACAGACGTTCATCTTCGGTCTGCTACTTGTGTAAAACTTTAAACCGACATTTCAAATGTATGTCGTTATGCTCCTGGTAGGCGGCGCTGCAGTTGTGCGATAACTGTCATGTAAATGTTTATCAATAAAAAGCCTAGCACAAAACTTGAAAAGTTTTGTTTGTTTTTCTCTGCACTTGCTTCTTATACCGGCTGCCCATATTAACCTTTACACACGTTTTTCGAGAAAAGGTATATGAACATGAGTGTTTGTTCTCTGTGATGCTACTTAGCAAACTTAAGCCGTTTGGCTTTGTTTGCCTTGCTGATAAATGGGCGCTTCCGGGCAAGTTTGCTATTCAACCCCTGTGCTACGAGACGGCGACGAACAGTTCGACCGGAAACTGATAACTGAAGGGTTTCCTGGATCTCGCGGACAGTTACCTTCGGGTTCTTCTTGACTTCGCGCATGATCTTGGTGTCCATTCTCGCATCCGTTTTCCGCTTCCTGCCTCTGCCAGGGCGATCCACCAGTGATCCAAACGTTTTAATTAAGCTTCAGAAGAATTTTGCCAACCGCTGCCTTACTAATACTGTACTTCTTAGCGACAGCCCGGTGCGATTCACCGTTTTGCACATCACGAACGACCAATTTTCGGATACACAAGGGAATTGCTTTCGAAAGCACTACGTTCTCCATTTTTTTCAATTGAATCAAATGCGATCACGTATACAAATGCACCAGGTTGAGCCATTTGCTTCAAAACATGTCAAAATATCAAAACATAAACAATCGCCGGGTCTTCCAATGGAAACTTTTCGAAAACATCGATTTTTGAAGTGGGCACTTTATTTTGTCACTGTTTTTTTTTCAACACAAATTGATTTTTTTTTCTTTAAGTAAAACTCCTTTTTTTCAGTATTCCATAAGTGAAACTTAAAAAGAATATAAAAAATAAAATAAAAAAAACTACACTGTGTTTACTTTAATTTGAACCAAGTAAATGAGAGAAATTGAAAAAACGGTGGGCACTTTATTTTGCCTATCAGTGTATTATGTATGCACATTTGAGCTTGTGACTTGCCGTGACGCGCGTCTGTGTTGACAATAGGTCTAATGTTATAACACCAAAGAGAAGGATCATGTAAATTTATGGATTGCACATTCCACTTTTCAGTCAAGTTGCAATTTTTTAACGCTTTACGGACTTAGATTTGAGGTGACCTTAGGAGCTGTATTTATTATTATCCCACTCTGGATTAAAAACACATCAAATAGAACACACAATGGAGTCCTATTTATCTTTGAGTGTGAAGTATTTACGTGCAAAAAACATCACTCGTAATATTCATTATTTTTAAGAGTGAAGATTATCTCATGATATCTCAAGATATACTCAGAATCCTGAGCAGTGGGCGTAGAAAATCTTATGAAAAACATACGACGATCCGGTCCAAATGTTGAACAAATTCATTTATCTCATTTTACTGGTGTGAGAACATTACAATGTTAAAACCCCGGCTACAACATATCTAGAGTACAGCTCATGGCTGCTTCTCCTCCAACCTCGTTGACGTCCCACGTCCGTCAAATCTAGCTAGCTGTGCTCCACCTCCTCTGGAACCGGCCAGATTGGAGATGAGCACCATGTTTGCCGGGTTGTTGTCCGGTATTCTCGCAATATGCCTTGCCCATCGTATAATTCTAGCTTTCGCTACTTTGTGGATGCTGAGTGCGCCGTACAGTTGGGCGAGTTCATGGTTCATTCTTCGCCACCACAGCGTTACCCTACGCACCGCTGAAGGTTGTCCTAAGCACGCGACGTTCGAAAACAGCATGTGTTTGTAGGTTCTCCTCGAGCATTGTCCACGTCTTAAGTCCGTAGAGAGCAACCGGTCTAAAGAGCGTTTTGTACAAGTTTTTCTGGAGCCCAACAATAGGAACGATTTCCACTGATTATGCGTCATCGGATTTCATGGTATTTGCCATTTTCTGCCCTATGAGTGGATCTGAGATGGATAAATTCTTTTATATGTAAGTCTTGTGAGTTTCCCGGGAAGGCCGTTCACGTCCATAATTCTCCATGAATGCGTCGGGACCTGGTATTCACGGCATTTTTAGGAGATTTGTCGTTGTCGAGTCGAGCGCCCATCGCCAAACCGACGTGGTAACTTCTCACGATCTTATTTACTCTAGGTGATAGACTGACGGAAGATGGATCTGGGATAGCTGGAATCGCTTGATAGTCCACACACCAACTTGTCGCTTGTGGATGCGAAGTATAACCCCTTGCATCAACTTCTCCGGTAGCTGTTCGGTTTCCCTGATTCGAACTATCAGCCGATATTGACAGATGAAAAGCTATTCCGGGCCCATCTTAGTGAGTACAGCTTCGATGTCATCCTTGCCAGCCGCCTACCCAGGTAGTTCCAAAGCGTTTTTACGGCAACCTATCAAGCTGTTAGGTCACCTTAAATGCAATATTAATGCTGCATTTGGCCCAATATACGGCTGCTTTACTGCAATGCTATGATAATGCTTCATTAATGCTATTTTACATTCGAAATGCTTATTACAAGGTACAATCATTTAAATAGCATTTGAAATGCCATTTTTCAACAGATACCATTCACGATGCTGATATAATGCTAATATAATGCTTGTAGCATTTGAAATGCAGATTTGAGGTTGATTTTCTGCATATGCTAATGCTTATTGGTTGCCTGGGTGGTTATTCTTGAGCTGTTGGATAGCATCCTTAACTTCTCCCAGCTAGCACTCACACTCCGCTTCTTCTAAATGGCGTTTTGTTCCCTGAATAGGTGGGTCTGCTGTTGCCGCTTTATTCTATAATGGGCCACGTTCCCTCGGGTATCTTGATGCAGCATTACTGCCCGCACTGTGCGTTCATTTTTAAAGGTTCTTGTTTTTGTTTTGTCTTATTGTTGTCACCGCTGTCTATTGAACTATCGAACCACATTTACATTTTACGTTTAAAGCTACATACTTGAATTAGGCATTTCTCTTAATAGTTTTTCTTCCTTTTTTTTATTCATTCCAGAAAAAATGGCACAAAACATTACAGAGGAAATCAAAAGACTGCACCGCCGGAAGCAGCTGACATTCAACACTGGCAACATGGAACGTATGCAGGACTCGGAATCCAGCGGCTCCGAGATGGGTCCGGATAGTCCCCGCAGACCGGACAGCCCTCCGAGCATGGTCAAACATCCGGAGAAAGCTCTGTTTACATTCAAACAGGTAAGTACCCAGTATTTGAATTTTGAAACATAAGTGAAGCTACTAGACCCTTGTTTTTACACGCCTCTGGCCTTGATGGTTTCTCATATAATTCTAAAGATGTCTGCCGAATGTTGCGTTTTTCCGCCGCGAAAAATTCGCCTCGTTTCGGTTACATGGCGGCTTATGGGATCGCACACACATAGATTTTGCAGCGTTTTATTCTTGTTCTTGGAATCAGAATTTTTTTTTAAACCAAGATGTCGGTTGAACATCTCGTTATATACTGGTCCGCATTTCAAAACCTTCGAGACCAATATGGTATCGGTCCTAGCATCAGAGACGCGCTATTTAACGATCCCGATAGGGAAAAAAGATAACTCAAATACCTCAACGACACCGGCAACTTTTAATGCACATAGATCAACGCAACGAACCATGACATAACAACGGATGATGGACGGCACCAGACAAATACCAACCCCAAATGGAACTGACAACGGACGAACAACAACAAAACTCCGCGACATAAAATCCTGAAACTGTGATCAAAAACTCTGTAACCACTTTCTCTCGGTTCCCCTCTGGAGCCATTCCACTGCTAAAGAGACGAACCAGCTCAGGGCTGAAAGTCTCTATAATAAAGCAAAAAAAAAAAAGTTTTTTTTTATATGCTGCAAAAATCGTCATTTCACTACACTAACTTGCCATGTGCTATCTTTGGCCTTCGCGGTAAGCTGTCTCAACTTTAAAATAAAAAAAAATATGTCAATTAAGGACATACCACTTCGAAGTTTTCTGTGCACAAACCTCAAATACTATTATGACTTCAGGCGTGAGATTTTCATGAGTCGGTCCATTGGTTATCAATTTCAGCGTTGTTTGTTTTGTTTTGTTTGTGATTTTTAGTCACAACAATCGTGATAAATAACCTAACCTATAAATCATATGGCAAAACGACTCTCTCCAGTTTCACCTTAATGTAATTGCGGTGTATTTTTTTTTCTGAAGTACTTTTGAAACCTTCATTCGAACACATTTCCACTTGTGATCTGAAAAGAGACCCACCAAATGAGATCTGTTGGGTCCGTAACAATCGTATAAGTGCTCAATTTATCTAACTAGACAAAGAACTCTGCAATTCTATGTTTCTAAAGTACATTTAACAGCATAATTTCAATGCATTTGCAATTCTGGAGAACAACTCCCAGGGCCAGCAAGTGACTTTCCGGACGATCCAGATTAACCGTAATAAAAGTCAATTAATGAAATAGATCTTAAAACTTCACACTATTCATAAAGTTATTCGAATACATTTGCTATCGTTATCTGAAAGATGTCCCTCAGATTCAACATCGTAAATGAAGCAACGAATGCAGACATTTACGTCAATCCCTGCTTGAAAACATACTGTTGATTCGTCAACATGACAATTCTGTATTATTCTGGTCCGCCCTTGCTTCATGTCATTACGCTAAGTTGACCATGGACCGGTACAAATTGGAAAACGTGACAATTGTACCTAAGCACATGAAACCCACAAATTGCCTTAAAATTCGTCCCATGAAACAATTTTGGGTTCTGGTCAAGAGGTATCTTCGTAAACAGTCAGTCAGCCGATACAGTGGAAAAGTTCAAAAAAGATTGGACAAGAGCGTCAAAATTGTTGCTAATCAATTTGTGAAGAATCTTATAAAGAACGTTAGAGGAAAAGTTCGAGAACTTACTTGTACATGGAAAAATCATTAAAAATCTTTCATGAACTGTTGATACACAATATTGAGAATGAAATTGGTCAGAAGCAGATAATTTCCCATCTACATGGGAGGCTCTAGGAGTGGACAGTAATTTATTGCTAGAACGGATAGAAATGTTCCGTATAGCGTAACGGCAGGCTTTGAAATTGAAAGATACAAGTTGAAAACGAGCGGAGGGCATTTGCCCGGTAGTATTATTGAGAAACCAAGAATAAACGTTGACTAATTAAAATCACACATGTTGTTCAACGAACTGAACCCTTTCTTTCTGGGACGGTCTCTAGTTGGACCTTAAGGTAAGTGAGGATGTGCTAAATACAACGGTATTCAAACAATGCTATAAGAAGTATTTTTTAAAAAAACCGCAGTTTTGACACTAATTTCATAAATTGACCACTGCTACGCTAGTGGCGGACTATCCGGGAGGCCATTCTAGATCAGAAGTGCAAATGCACACGAATTATACTATTAAAAGAATGCAAAATTACTTAAGAAAAAAAAGAGAAGTTCTAAGTTTACACAGAAAAAAACAATCAAAATTTACCCTCGTTTAAATTCAAAGTAAAGGAGGCGAAAACAACGAAATTGTTTGCAACCTTTCACTAGTCATACAACAATGTTTGCAATCTTTCATACATCAGGCTAGATTCAGGCGTTATCTTGGTTACATGAAATTTCCCATTATTTTCTGCCAAATCTAGCATTCCCTTTATGTGCATTAGATAACGCAGAAAATCAAATGTTTCTTTCTATCTGTGTAGTACCATAAATTGACCACTTCTCCGGTTGTTTCAGTTTTATTTTCTGTAGGCAATCAGACGTCCCTGATGGTCATTGGCCGGGCCACTAGTGCAAATATATTCAAATAATGCTTCCAGAAGTACTTTAGGAAAATCCGCAGAGTTCTGAAACTATTCTCACAACTGACCACTTTAATGGTTGTTTCGAATGGAAGGCTATCGAATGGTTTCGAATGTTATTTTTCAGCCCATAAGTGGAAATTATTCAAATGATATGCTAAAAAGTACTTTAGAAAAAAAAACCGCAGTGTTCTAAGACTAATTTTATAATTTAACCACTTTACAATTATTGCGGGTCTCCTGGAGATACAGCTGGATGTTTGATGCCACTAGAAGATGGCCAGCTATCTATTGAACAACTTTCCTCAAATACCATCTTATAAAATTTTCAGGGATTAAATAAGTATATATTAGCTATGTTTTGGCATTTATTTATTGAATTTCCTCCCCCCAAGCTGAATGCTCGTACATTTCTATAAACACTGCTCATGAGATCTTGGGCGAGACTTTGTCCATCTTTCTTACACAATTTCTGCCAGTTTTTCTTCAAAGCTTTATCGGTTTTGAATGTTTTTCCGATTTTCGTCAACTTCTTCATTATCGTCCAAAACTTATCGATCGGACGAAGTTCTGGTGTATTTGGCGAGTTCGCCTCCTTCAGGACCAACGCCCTTCGCTTCGTACCAATCCATTACAGGCTTAGCGTAATGGCACGAAGCTAGATCCGGCCAGAACAGCGTGGGACCACGGTGAGAGCGGAGGAAGGGCAGCAAGCGCTTCTGCAAGCATTCCTCTCGATAAATCTGCCCGTTTATGGTGCCGGTTGTAACGAACGGCTTGCTGTACCGTCCGCACTCGCAGATTGCCTGCCACAACAGGTACTTCTTCGCGAATTTGTCCATCTTTCTCTTCCGGAACTTTTCCGGAACCTCCATGCGGGACGTACCGACAAAAAACCCGAGGCCGGGGTTTGTTTGGTGTCCGCCTTGATACACGTCTCGTCGTCCATGACGAGACAGCCTGGCTTGACCAGCCACTCACGGTACAGCTTCCGCGCACGCAATTTGACCACCGTGTTTTGCTTTTCAGTCCGGTTTGGCGCCTTCCTGACCTTAAAAACACGTTGCCCAGCCCGCTTCATGGTCTGCTGGACGCACCACTTCGACGAATTGACCTTTTTGGCCACGTCTCGGGTGGAAAGGTTCGGGTTATTATTAAAGTACTGCCTTATCTTCCGCGCCTTCTCTGGGTATTCCGTTTTCGGTTGTCGGCCGCTTTCAGCGCGTCGCTCGATGGTCTCCGTCTCCTGGAGCATGGTGGAATGGTGGATTCCAAGCCTTTTGCCGATCCATCTGTGCGACTGACCAGGATTATCGATCACCGCGCCCAAGATTTGCTGGCGTAGCTCTTCTTGTTTCGAATGCATCTTTAAAACTACTTGACAGATCGCGATAAAATTTTGCACACATAAACATAACACTCTAAACTAGTATTACCCACGCGATAAAAAGTTACACCCAAAACAACTTAGTTTTCAAAATGCACTTTCACATTTATTGGGAGCTTTCGATTTCACTGCCATTTTTGCATTGGAATGATTCTGTGGCTACCCTATGCACAGGGAACTGAGAAATTTGCCGTTATGAAAAATTCCAAGACCAGACCAAGATTTGGCCCAGCCAACTCCAGCATGGTGTTTTTTTTTCCTCTGTTCGGAACATAGACAACTGCGACCAGTAATTTGGTCTAATGAAGTGTATCCTGTATCATTTGTTTAGTGCATGTCGAGTTACTTCATCACTATTGCGAAATGATGAAGTATTCGGTGTTGTTACAGTTGCCATTGCTTGTTTTGGTGGCAATGAATCGACTTTCATTGAAAGTTTCTGCTGTTTAAACCCTTTTAGGAGTGAGAGCACTCATAGGCGCGCCCCTTTATCAGTTAAAACCGAATTCATTGAAAAGCAAACGAATTATGGCTCTCATACTGACCATGCATCAGAACCAATTCAAAATATAGAACATCAAATAGAAAATGAGAATTCACATAAATGAAGACTAACCATGTTTTTCTTTATTCCAAGCTCATCCTCGGTGGGTCAATCCGTGTATTGTCACTTTTCACAAGACATAAAATGTAATAAGGACTAAGATTTGTCCCTTTGACTACAAAAAAAAAAACAAATATGTCCACTAGATTGAATTAATTCGGACTAGGGTTCAGTGGTAAATCTGATACCCCGTAACGCACCACGGAAAGGTGATCTCCCAGCGTTACGCGTCCCAGCATGGTGTTGCTTTCTAGGTGTGTTAGGCTATGAGATATGTACTCTCAATATGAAGTTTCACGCGAAAGCTTACTTGTCTCTTCAAAACCAAATAAGCGGATGACTTCTGTTTGATCGACGACTAAACGCCCACTTCAGTTCATCATCTATGGTGTTCCAAAAGCATAAACTGACCCTCTCTATACAATGGGAATGCCTTAAATCTTTGTAGGAATAACGCCTAAGCAGTCATATATTTATATTCCCAGGTACAAATGATCTGCGAGCGTATGCTGAAAGAACGAGAAGACGCCTTGCGGGAGCAATATGATGCCGTTCTGACCAACAAACTAGCCGAACAATACGACGCATTTGTCAAATTTACCTACGACCAAATACAGAGACGCTACGAAGCGGCGCCAAGTTGTGAGTATTTCAAATCAACGGAAGTATTATAATTACTAAACTTATCATCTCCTTCCCCTTTTTTGCAGACCTCTCCTAATATGCTAGTTAACCTATGAGTAAAAGCAAAGTAAAAACAACGTACGGGGCATATATCCACCCAACTCACACAACAACAAATAAACACACTCACGCGCGTATCTATGTATTCAAATTTCCCCATACAAACTCTAAGAAATCTAAAATTGAATAGAGATCTTCATTTATTTGTTCTAAACTACTATTATTTCAACTTGCTATTGATACAATAACAGAGAGAGGAAAAGAGTAAAATTAGTACACCCCAACAACTGGAAATGCTTTTCAACGCCACACTTAGACTGTTTATTACTAAAACTGCAATTTTGCCAGAATGGATAGTTCATTGAAATGAAACAAGTAATATTGAATTTGCGTTTTGTATAACTTTTTTTTTTTGTAGAATCCAATAAAGGAAAAAGAAATATTCTGTACTCTGCTGATTATTACGTACTTGAGTCTGGTCGACAAACCGCTAAAGAAACAAAACAAAAAAAATCAACGCAAATGGATTTCGAGTCCCAGTAATAGTGCCGTTACTCTTTTCTATTATTCTGACTTAGTATAGCTCAAACAAGAGCGTTACTTAGACTTACTGAATGCTCGTTGGATGGGTCATTGTTAATCTTTTCTGAAGTTCCGGTCTCTCCATTATTCTTCATTTAGTTGTTTATATCGTTATTTTCATTGATTCTATTTTGGAGTTGTTCGTAATGTGTAGTTGTTTAATTTTTTTTCACTTAGTAAATTTCATTATTCATCATAAGTGTTCTGTTTCATTGTTAGTTCTTTTTTTTCTGAATTTTCTCTCAATCATGCTTGTTTGCGGCTTCTTTTATTATTTCTGCACCTTTTCGCTTCATTCTATATTTTTAGTCAATTTTGTTGTTAGTCAAGATATGATTATGTAAATTAGGTTATTGTGTCTTGTGTTGCAATTTGAGTCCCTACCTTATTGTCACTCACTGCAGAACAGTTATAGCGATGGAGAGTTCATCCTATACAATTCAGTGATGCTTCCGAGTAGGAAGAAGGGAAGACAAGAAGAAAACGAGCAGGACATAATGGAAGTAGGACATGGAAAATGTAATACGATTATCTCATTGAGTAGGGAATAATGATAAAATATATACTGATAAAAATGAAAGATAAAACAAATGCATACAATATAAGCGGTAAAATGGAAACAGAACTAAGCATAACACATAGAGAACACACAACATATACATTTATACATATGGAACTATATATATATTTATATACATATAGTGAAAAGCATAACTATGGAAAAGAAGCAAAGTTTGCTAGCAACTAGAAACCAGAAGTAAAACTAATTGACACATTGAGCGAAGCAGAAGAGTTCATGTAAAGTTAAGTTTCTATTTATAAGATAGGATATGGACAAGACGACAGAAGATAAAAAAAAACGTTAAAATAACCTAAGGACCGTAAGTATATATAAGTATACAGATAAAAAAGAACAAGATTGAGCAGAAAATTGAAAGGGAAAAACACAAAAAATTAAGCTTATACTATAAACCGTAAGATGAGGTTAATTCGTAAGCGTTTATATACATATGTTTTATATAAAATGATCGAAAATTATCTTGCATGCGCTAATTAATCGAATTGCGAGAGAGGTAACGAGCAGCAAAACTAATAATGCAAAAACAAACATTCAGCCCCGATGTCATTGCTAAAGTAACTCACGTGAGCACCACTTTGTAGAGCATCATTTAATAGTGCATTAAAATGCAATAGCAACAAGCAACAGCGCAGCAAATAAGTAAAACCTACCTACCTTATAGCCAAATCAAGCATCAGCAGCAGCAAAAGCAGTATGAAACTAACCTTTCCCACATACCCTTAAACAACAAAATTATTCCGAACGATTCGATGTTTTAGAGGAAAAAAAAAGACAGACCTACAAAAAAGGAATCCAATCCACATACAAAAACTACCACATTACTCACCAAAGTAAACAAGCAAAAAGAAGAAAGAAAAAAAAAAACAAGAGAAGATACATACGCGGAGAGCAAACGCGTTTGTTGGCCCTCGAATGAAGACAGGTGTGCGTGTGAATAAATAAGGTGCAGCAACGAGACACAACGGACCGACGAAAAAGGAAACTGTGCGCGACGATTTCGCAAACAAAAAAACATGTCTAATGCTTGACCGGAGAGCCATATGAGTGCAGTGGAGATGCGGTTTCGTCGTCATTCTCACCGTCTATTCTCGATGATGCGGATTTGTTCTTGAGATAAAGCAGATCAGCACACGATTAGAAGTAACCACCATCATCATCAGACAGGAAATATATGCGAATATAAAGTGCAGTTTACTAAGTCCGTAAATTAAACTCTAAAAATTTTATTTGATTAATCTGCACGTGTGATATCACATTTCCAATTGGCATTGGCGTGGTTAGGAAGTAAGCTGATGAGGGTAGAGCCTATTTTTGTAAAATAATTTCCATATAAACCTTCGACAAATTATTCAAAACGGAGTATCTAATCATTTGTTGTGTCTCACTTCGTTTATTACGGAAAATATGGCTGACACGGCGCAAACGGACGTCATCTATACAGAACTTTCATAAGTTTTTGATAAGCTCAACCACGAAATCGCTATCGCAATACTACATAAGCTTGGAGTTAATAGAAGTCTCTTACAATGGGTTCGCTCCTATGTGTCGACCAGTGAGTCTGCTTACAGTTGCTGTTAGTGATTGCATGTCCGACGTTTTTCCAGCCACTTCAGGAATACCCCAAGGGAGTCATTGAGAACCGCTGATCTTCTTGCTGTACTTCAGTGATGTAAATTTGCCAAAGTGCCATTTTAAAATTACAGCTCGTTTCCGTTAGTTTTGGTGAATCGTATGTTGATGACGCCACTTGCCCGCCTCGAGATTCGATAGTGTTTGAATTTTAGTTGGGTGAAACCTAGACTAGGCGGGGTTCGGTTTGCTTTTAAAAATTTACACAATAAATTCAGCGCCAACATTTGATACGGGCGAATCTGCCTTTGTAAACAAACACTTTGTCTGCTATACTTTATCGGAAGTTGAATGCAATTTCTTCATATTGAATATATCAGAGGATAGAGATAAAGCTCCTCCTTCTTAAAGACTGTTTAATTTGTATTTGTGACCTTTTGTTCAAGTGAAAATGACTATGAAAGCCATTGTTCACAAAAGCAGATTCGCCGTAATCTAATGTTGGCGCTGAATTGGAAAAAATGTTCGAGCCTGGATTTCTGTTCTATGTGTCTTGCCCTCGTAGGCCCCCGTCTTCCGTATGCCGATGACCTGAAGATATTTTTACGAATCCAGTCTATCAACGATTGTCCCCTACTACAACAGCAGCTTCAAATCTTTGCTCACTGGTGAAGTCTCAACCGTATGGTGGTTAATCCAGAGAAGTGTTCGGTGATCACTTTCTCTAGAAAAAAGAAGCCGATTCTCTTCGACTATAAACTTCAAGGCACGGTAATCAAACGTGGAGTTATTCTGGATTCTCAGTTCACGTACAAGTTTCACATCTCGTACATCGAGGACAAGGCGTCAAAAGCTCTAGGCTTTATTTGTCGGATGGCTAAAGACTTCTCCGATATTTACTGATTTGTGGTTTAGTTTCTGAAAACATACGAGTCTTCTTCTGTGGCCCCACTATACTGCCGTGAAATGCATATCAGTACCAAATGACTAGGAAATCAAGCAAAGATAGGACTGATATGCGTTTCACGGCAGTATAGCTGCTAAGGCTTAGCGAAAGAGGTGTTTTATACTCGAGTACCTTTCCAAACAGGCGTATCAGATATTGTTAACAAAGAGGGTAGTTTTTATTAAGCTATCCTTGGAGCAATTGCTGTCGACTGGGATCAACGGTGAAGTGGGTCTTGGTAATGTTTTTAAAAAAATTATCAACTTCCAGAACGGCTTTGCACAATCTGGGTGAGACCGGATCTTGTCGGAAAAATTGTTATTTCTGAGGTCCTCCATTCTGGCCTTAATAATTTTGGACATCCGATTGCAATGACTTTTTAAAGTAGGCAGACCAGTTCGCTGGTATCGCCTCCGGGTAGCGTTGCGCAATTGAATCAGTTCTTAAGTGGGTCTATCAATGGGTACAGAGTTGCTCACCTGATCAATCACCGGTACATGTTGTTCCCGGGCCTGGGAGATCGCTTGCTCGATGCTCTGCAGATGCCGTTCAATGTAATCAACCGAATCAAGGTGCATGTCGAAATCGATGTTGTCGTCAACGTGTTTTCGGAACCTTTCCAAACTGGCGCGATGATAGTTCCGTCTGGTGATTCGATGCCGGTTGACCGAGGAGCCAACTTCGGCCACCACCAGATAGTGGTCCGAGCTGAGCTCCTGGTGTACTACCGGCTGGGCGATGTTGTTCCCCATGTTGGTAAGGAAGATGTCGATTGTCGAATGGACCCCGGATCTGCTCAACCGGGTGGGAGTATCCGGGCTCAGGACGGTGTAATGGCCCTCTTCCAGGTTTTCCTGCACAATTATTCCGTTCCTGATTCGCCGGGTGTTCCCCCAGGTTTCGTGTTTCGCATTTAGCTCGCCGGCGATGATAAATTGCCCCTGCCTCTGAGTTAGCTTGTGAATGTCGTTCCGTAGGACCGCTGTTGTTGCGCTGGCGGTGCCGGCTTGCTTGGGACAATAGGCCGCGATGATGGTGATAAGGCCGACAGCAGTTTCAACCTCGACTCCGATGGCATCGATAGACTGCAGCTGCAAGCTCGGAAGCAGATGGCAGTTGATGTTGTAGCACAGGGCGATCGCAACTTCTCCTCCACTGAATCCGCTACGATCAAGTCGCACAATCTGATATCCAGGGATGAAAACGCTGAGTTCCGGCTTGAGATGTGTCTCGGTGACGATGGCGATGTCGATGGCCTTTCTGTTAAGGAAGTCACCGAGCTCAAAAGTTTTGTTCCGGATGGTACAGGCATTCCAATTGAGGATGCTGATGGTGTGATTATGGTTCATACTTGAAGATAAATTTCATCATCACGGATGTGGCGGCTTTGAGCTGTTCCTCCTTCGAGCAGCAGGAACATAGTTGGCGGTAGGGCTCTTGGACGAAGTCGACCATTTGCTCCGTGTCCCTTCTCCAGGAGGACCAGATAGAGTTGGTCCCGGTAGTTTCCATGTTGCTGGCGCCTGATGGGAAACACCATCCGAGGCTTCAGTGCCACCGCTTGCAGCTCGGCGAAGGTTGACTCCGGAGTGAGTTATGGAAGGCCACGCAGAATCACCTTCATTGGCTTGCTTCCGGGTGCGTTGTGAGTGTAGAACTCGTGTTGCTTGTCGACTAGGCGAGCGCTGAGCAGCACGGCAGTCAGCTCTGCCGAGCACATGACCTTTTGTGCCATTACCGCACAGTTGTACCAGAGACAATCCCAAGACCAGCAGGTCCCATACAAAACGATTTTTCTTGGCCCGTCAGTACCATAACGGTCCGTTTGTCCCAAGCTTAATAATGCGCCCTTAATAATGAACCCATGAATAATTTCGTGTCATTCTGTCAAAATACAGCAAATCAAAAACAAAGGCGCAAATATGTATAACCAGGTGCTGGCTTCAAGGTGTGCTTCGGACCAAGGGGTTCTACAACAGTGAACCAATTTCAAATCGCTAGTTGCATATTGATTGTTGGTTGTACAGCGGATGAATTTGAATAGCTGCAAGCTCGGCCCTGAGTGCAGCAATGTCCTTTGACGTGATGAAGAGCGTGGCTTTCTTTGGCACCTCCTGTACCGGGAGCACGGCGAATTAATTGCTCGCTTAGATTCGTGAGCAGATGTCACCATTGGTCGATTTTTTCGACCCATTGCCACGGCAACAGGCCGAGCGGGAATTTTTTCCAAACTCTGCAGCACTTTTTTGTTAGTAAACTGATTTGGTAGTCCTGAAAAGGATGGATTTAGTTGACGGCGGAGAAATAGTTTGCGATTCCCCTTGAGCTTTCTTTCTTCGTTTAGCTCCTCGTCGTTGTGGCTGGCCATCTGTAGGTGACGTAGGATGATTGATTATTGTCTCGTCACGGGCGGCTTCAGCAGCCATGTTTCTCGCAACGAGGTTGACGGGAGCATCGGCACCAATAGCAAACTGCACCAATGCTTCTTCACCAACGGGCGCCGTTTTCTACCAACGTGCTCGCCGAACACGTCTGTCGCATTCGGATGCACAGCGAGAACTGCTGGTTGATCTTCGGTCATTCCCACATGTTTCATAATTGCTAGGGCAAGGCAAGGTTACTGTGCCAGTATAAAACAATCAGAGCGTGGCGCAAATATGATGTCATTTTCGACAAATAGCTTTGTGCGTTTAGACACAGTTCTTTTTAATAATTTTTCACAAATACATACAATGAATTAAGTTTGCAACATGGATTTAGTTTTGATGTTCTACCTTTCGGATGAAATACTTATCGTAAAATTTCTGTGAGCCAGACAAAAGATATTATCGTTAAAAATATCCAAACCTGCGTAACGCTTTCGATTTCAGAAACTTTAGAACGGCGCCCCTATACGGGAATAGAAAAGAAAGGCGTAAGTCCTACGTCAAAAATTATCCGAAATACACATGGACAGCCAGTACGTTAGGCAAACATTGTGGAACTCTTTGGTGAGACATATGGGAAGGTAGCTTTGGTGGAAACTGCGGAGAACGGATTTCGTCGATCTGCTATATATCCGCTGAATATCACAATTTTCAAGGAAGAAGATTTCGATCCCTCTAAAACATCGAACGTGCCTCTTAGAATACCTGAAAAGCGCAACCCAATTCTTCGGACAACCAGCCCACTTCAACGGATCAAATAGAAGTTACGTCGATTTCATCAGCAAGCACATTGAACAACCAACGTAAGCAGCTTACAACAGAATAACGCAGAATAACAACACACTTGAAAATGATGACCCAGACCACAAATTTGTTGCGTTTGAAGGGGAGTTGTTTAAACCTGTGTTTTTGAAGCAAGTTCCGAAAAATGCAAAGGCGAGGAAATACTACCATCCCAGCAAATTGAACATACGACCGAGTGATATAATGCCCATGCCTCAACAAATAAAACGATCTATTCAAAGACGAGCAAACTCCAGAGAAAGCAGCGGTTCTGACAAGCGATGATTTCATGCAGGAACCTAGGCTTAAAAGGATGAAGAAGGAGATGCAACCTGATGTGAACTTTTCCCCAAAGGATACTCCAGAAAGGAAGGTTGATGAGATGTCATCAGGGACGGCTCAAACAGTGTCTGTTCTCCATGTTAGTAGCGGCTGATCATCGTGCTCGTACCAGTGTAGGACTCTTAACTGTACTGTGCTCGGTGGTTCTCCGGCGAGGTTTGAGAACACAACAACCCAACAAGCCACCCTTCGGAACCAAAAGTTACAAATAATATAGAAGTTAATAAAAGCATGACGTACCTACTAAATGGATATTATTATGGGTGACAAAAATAACCCACTGGAGCAAAGAAATACTTCATCCTTTATTCCATTTATTATCGGTGATACAATCGCTACAAACGTATTCTAAATTGTAGAATAATAACAAATTATATCGTTATTGCGCTTCGAGTAGCGCATTTTACTTTTCATGGTCTCGTCCAGCTCCAGAGGGAACATTTTATATTCTCCGTTCACTAGTGCAACCTCGTGTAGAAAAAGCGTTTTCAGCGACTCGCATAGTATCCTACCTTTACAGCCAATGATTTGTCCAAGGGTAAGATTTATGTTCTGTAACATAATAAAATACATTTTAGTATATTACGAATGCTAATTTAATAAAATTAATAAATACTTGAAGGTTTTTCCAGCGAGCCATCCTAACGAAACTGTTGAAATTCACACAAAATCGGCTTAATTCAATCGACCAGACCAGTGGACAGTGCTCGCAAACGGCTAGCAGAGCGGCATCTTCGACGCCTGTTATCTTTATGGCTTCCAGGAGCTTCATTGAACCGAACAGTTGATCGTATTGTATGGGCGGAATGTTTTCGATTACAAAGGATTTCGATATGGTCGTTAAGTTAAGGGTACTGAGATGTTCAAATGAATTCCTTTGGAAGGTGCGCCAAATTCTGTTCGGAAGATCCAGTATAACGTTTTTCAATTTTGGACAACTCTTGATGTTAAGAACCGAGTAACAATTCCAATGTCCAAGTGTTTGAATTTTGATGTAAGCCAACACTGGTGCATTGATTATAAAGAATTGCCTTCCATGGCTTATATTGCCGAGAGAAGCCTCTGTCCATTCCAGACACTCCAATGCATGCATGTTAATAAAACATGTCTTGGTTTCCAGAGGCGCATCATCGTTCGCTGGAACGGGATATTGATTATACGGCGATCCAATGTACACATGCAGCTCTCTAATGTTACTCAATACTGGTCGGTGACGTTCGAAAAATTCACCAAGGGTCTCGTCCGGTGTAGCGTTTATAGTGAGCTTTTTAAGTGCGTAATGTGGAAGCATTTCGAACAATTTGTTGAGTGCAAACAGATACTGTATGTCCGGGTAGTTAATCCATGATATTTCTACACTTCTGTAGGAACGTTGAAAGCTTGGGAGGAACCCGTTAAATAGTTCGTATGTAGAACCAGGTATATATTTTGCTAAGGGGAACGTTAGAGTGTGGTTAAGGGAAGAATTGAACACGACATCGTGCCAATGTTTACAAATCATCGTGCATAATTTTCGGTCCTCCGGGGATAAAAATCGAATGATAACATTTAGTATCGCTGTTGGTACATTTGACCAACCGAGTGATGACTTGGGAAATGCTGTAAGTAGGTGCTGGTGTTGAATACATACAGTAGGCATAACTCATCTATTTAATAGCGAATTAGTTTATCAAAATGGGTTTTATGTTTTTACAAACATCAGTCCATTCGAATATTTTTGAGACCTCAGTTGCAATTTGGTTTCGCAAAAATAAACGAATTCGATAGTAGCATAGAAAAGTGTTGTTCATCAAGATATATGTACATACCATTATCGAAGAATTGAATCGCATTACAATCTTGCGTAGCCTGTTCTTGATAAAATAGTAGATTTATAATTACGAGAATAAGATATTAGATGTCAGCAGCGTTGGCAGTAACTGTTAGCAACTGTTTTTTATGCTAAATTTAATTTGAAGTATGGGAAGGTCCATTAATTACGTCACGCAGTAGGGGGGAGGGGGGTTTGAGAAAACGTGACGATCCATACAAAAAATTTGATGGTCCATACAAAAACGTGACAAGGTGGGGAGGGGGGTGGTTATAAAAAGGCAATTTTTGCGTGACGTAATTAATGGACATTCCCTATTTTAGAAAATTTCACAAGCAGTTTTAGGAACGCCTCATTTCAGATCGCTTAAATCTAATTCAGTACATTTGTAATTTTCACAAAATAGTACATGTTTTTTACAATCTGAAATGATCCTTACCTAAAACTGCTCTTGAATTTATCGAAAATGTATTGTAACTTTAAGCTTTACCATTATTATACTATACATAAAACGTGTACCGACGAACTGCTTCTGAAGATTTGAAATTAACAGAAACTGCACGCTCGTTTGAAGGTTCTCAAAATTGAGTGAAAAGTCACCCAATTCAATTAAAACCGGACCAACCCTAAATTGAGTAAATAAACCAATACTCAATTTTGAGTAAACTGGATATATATTTTAATCACCGACAAACCGACATGAAACTCAATCTTCACTATGATCAAAAATCCATAACGACCGATTCAAATGTGCAGCGATCCATTTGTCAAACCTATAGAATCATGTTATCTAGATCAAATAAATGTGTCCAGAATAGCTCAGACATGAACCTTCTTATCAAGTTCCCAAGAGTTCGTGGCTTCAATAAACGTTTTCAGCGAACACAAAGATAGATGTCACTAATATGATTTGAACAGAAATATTGAACATTTCTATTGTCATTCATGTCGGTTTGTCGGTGTTTTAATTAGAGTTACTCTTATCATTTTCTAAAATTTAAAATTATAGTGAAATGAGTAAAATTTCAGCAAAACAATTTAAATCATTCAGTTTCTCTTTAAAATCCAAATATTGGGAATTAAGAAGCATTTTGGGCATTTATATATATTCCAGCTTTATTTATTTTCATTAATTTCTTCTAACTTCTAAAAAATAAATCAATGGCGTGAATGGATGTTTTTGCTTTCACATAGACTTGGGTGTTAATCACTAAATAGAGCCTTCCCACACCCATGGGTTCGGCAACGCATGCGATATGTAGTTGAGCAACGCTGTTCAGTGAAGCAACGTATTTCACCAATGCGATTTCTGAGGGCTGAAATGTCGTAACAGAAACGTAATTAATTTTACTATTAACGAATCGAATTTTCTTACCGTTATCCAGTAAACTAAACGAATAACATGTTGATCTTTCATTTGCGGACTCTCAGTTACCTTTCGACGAATGTCATCAATACGCATTTTGTCATTGATCCTGAGTAAGGCCCGGATGTATGCTGAAAAAAAGCAATAATCCCATTATTACAGTACGTAATTCAAAGTGGAAAGGGAAGTGCGTTTATCATCCTAAACTTGAGCAAACTTATGTGGATAATATAAAAGATATTTAGATAAAACTCCTTTACAATCCGGGTTTGGATCACAATTCGGAAATAACCTCAAACATGTTTGTTACATCAGAAAACCAACAATTACCTCTCAATTTGCGATAAGTTTCCGCATCCACCGCTGCTGCAACCTGTTCCATTTTTCTTATTTCTCCTTAACTTCTAAAATTTTAGACGAATTAGATTTTCGCTTAGCTTCGCAAAAGCCACCTTGAAATATTTGAGTCATTACCTTAGCGTCGATACAAGCTGAAAACTCAAAATGAAAATCTGAGCTTTTTTATTTTTGATTGAGTCGATGTTACTAAAATTCATAAATCCTCTTACCCATGCGCTGACGTTTCAAAAGAAAATATGAAACTGAGTAACCTCAACTCAGTTTTGAGTTATCTTGAACGAGCGTGTGGATCAAATGACGTTAGTAGAAAGGACACATTGAAACTGGCACGCTCATTCGGATTTACCCAAAATTGAGTAAAGGTAACCCAAAATCATTGAAATTGAAACTACTCAAAATTGGGTAACCGGGTCTAAACTCAAATTTGGGTAAACCCACAATTTATTTGATTATGGGTTAGATCTACTCAATATTATAAAATGTGGTTTTTATGGAAATTGGGTAAAAGATTTAAAAAAGCTTTTACTTTTTTATTCTTTTAAAAAAAATGGACTCTAAGAGCATCATTAACGGTGGGGTATAGAAGCCAGTTTAGCAGCGCTTTATTATCACTCACCACCGTACCGGTCGCTGCTAAAATTTTCTGACAAAGACCGTGACTTTGAATACTTTTCATACTTTCCTGATTTTTCAAGTAATGTAGGTATCAGTCAAATTAATGTGCAAGATATTTTGAAAGGTTTAAAAGATTTAGACTCAAGTAAAGGTTCAGGACCAGATGGAATCCCACCAGTATTTATGAAAAATGTAGCAACTCACATCCCCCTTATTCTGGCTGTTCAATATGTCACTTGAATCGGGAAAATTTCCAAATGAATGGAAAAAGTCTTTTTTAGTACCCATCTACAAATCAGGTAAAAAATCAGATATCAGAAATTACCGTGGGATTGCCATTATCTCGTGTATTCCTAAACTTTGCGAATCAATTATTAACAAAAATATGTTTAGTCAAATGAAGCATATAGTGACGACTGCACAGCACGGTTTTTCAAAGGCCGTTCAACTACTACAAACCTATTAGAATTTGTAAATTATTCAGTAACTGCAATGGACAGTGGTAATCACGTAGAAGCTCTTTACACCGACTTCAGCAAAGCGTTTGATAGAATTGATATTCCTATGTTGATTTTCAAGCTTGAAAAAATTGGAATTGATATGAGACTCCTCAAATGGATTGAGTCGTACTTAACTGACCGCCAGCAAATAGTACGATTCAATGAGAAAACTTCAAATACAATCCATGTCACCTCGGGAGTTCCCCAAGGCTCTCATTTAGGTCCTCTTCTTTTCATTTTATATGTTAACGATATTTCATTAATTTTAAAAAATCTCAAAGTTCTTATCTATGCCGATGACATGAAGCTATTCTAAGAAGTCAGTAATGAAGATGATATGTATGTTTTCAGAATGAAATACAAGTTTTTCATAAGTGGTGTTGTAAAAGTCTATTAAAACTAAATGTTAAAAATGTAATCACATAACTTACAGCAGAAAACATAGTACACCTAGTGTTGCAATTGTATTAGGTAATCAACATGTTGAAAAATGTGATCGAATAAGAGATTTAGGAATTATTTTAGACTCTAAATTAACATTTGTGGATCACTACAACACAATAGTTCATAAAGCAAGCAATATGTTAAATTTTATAAAACGTTTCAGCTATCATTTTCAAGATCCTTATACAATTAAAACACTTTATATTGCATATGTAAGGTCTATATTAGAATATTGTAGCGTTGTTTGGTCACCTTATATGAAAAAACATCAAGAACGAATAGAGTCAGTCCAAAAGCAGTTTTTATTATATGCCCTACGTAAGTTAGGATGGACGGTGTTCCCTCTTCCATCATATGGAGCACGTTGCATGCTTATCAACATTTAAACCTTGAAAGATCGGCGGGAATATGCTATGGCTTCATTCGTAAATGACATCATTTCGCAACGTATTGACTCAAGTGATATATTATCAAAATTAAATTTTTATGCTCCTACTCGACAATTACGCAACAGAAATTTATTCGTGTTGGACCGTCATCGTACAAACTATGCTAAATTTGGACCGCTAAATCAGATAAAAGCCGCGTACAATCAGCATTGTGAAATGATTGATCTAAATATGCCTAAGACAATATTAAAAAAATATTTCCAAAATCTGCGAAATCATAGAATGTAAGCTAAAATGTAAATGATATTATGTAGTCTACTTGTGATTGACGAATGAATAAATAAATAAACGCGCTACCAAAATAGCAGCGAGGCTTTCGGGAAGAGTCGGGTGCTCAAATTTAGCAGCCCGATAGCAGCGCGAGAAGCGGTTGGTATTTGGTAAAGTCAGTCACCGTCCACCGGTTTGTTTTGTTTTTATTATCGTGCGACGTGAAAAATAAAAATGGCTGTAAATCTGTTGATGTAGGAGTGCTATCGGTGAAAAATATTAGTTTGACGGTGTTTTCGAGCAAATTCTAGCCTGAAACTTGGTGCCGTTGGTGGACATTGGTGTCTTGGATCCCAGAATGGTGGAATTTCGCAATTTTCACCCAAGAAAAGCGGGATTTTTCCAAGTTTGATTGGAATTACGAATTTCTTTTTCTCACAAAGTGAAGTGATAGGCATTCAGCAAACTACAAACTAAAGGTAAATCCTATGAAGTACATGTTTTCGTTTAATATAAATTAGATATATTTGTCAATATTTTTACCTGGAATAATCGCCACACATCTCGCCTAAAATCTTACTTTTTTATTGTTGATGTCAACTGATTTATAGTGAACGTTTTTTGACAATAGATTCAACTATATTTTATGACTGATATGAACTGAAATCATTTAGAGAACGTATAGTAAAATCAAACGATATTTCTCCCTTTCCGTGACGGGATCAGATTTCCTGATCATTTGATCAGATCTCTCCTATTTTGATTCCAATCATTGGAAAAGATCCGGTGACGCTATAAAGATTTAAAATCTTTCAATCAGTTTGACACAGGCCGCTGTTTTACTTCGGTGTATTAAAATAAATCAATGCCTACTTATATGTATTATTTACATACTACTCTTCATGCATGGTTGTTGTTGTTGTTTCACACGTAAGTTTTCAACTGGCATCAAACGTAATATTCTTCATATAACAACCATATTACATTTTAAAATAAATTCGATTTTTGTTTTCAGGGAGAGCAAAACTTGATTCCTGCTGCTAGCACATCACAAGCCAAAGCCAGCGTTTTACGGATTATAATCTCCTACGCTGAAAAAAAAACTGGCCATCGAGCGGCTGATGAATCTGTGAACGTGTGGAAAAATACCGTCAAGTGTTGAAAACTACTTCTCTAGTTATGACCCGATCCCGTTATGCTTCAATCACGGCGATAACAGGAGAATCCCGTTGCAAAGTTCAGAATGGTAAAAATGTAAACATATACGGTAATACGGCTACGGAATCAATAGCACTGTGGTCTGCAAGACGAACATTTTTGTTGCGTGAGGGGCAACAATCGTACTCATAGATAGAAGAAGGAGGAAAATCCAAGAAGTCTCGATGGAGACAAATTGAAATGACTGAATCGGAATCAACCCATCACCAGTTGTCGAGGAGTACCATGTAGCCAAGGGGCCGAGCCAGTTAGGGACGCTTTTTGTCATGGCTTTATAGTAAATTCTTCCACCCGGTGCTGACGATATCGGTGCGATGTTCTTGAAAGCAATCATTGACGGAGCTGGGGTGGATATTCTAAACGCGAAAATTTAGCGAAAGACCAGCGATCGTTTTTGATGAATAATTCATCTACATGGTTCTCCTCAACCACTGGTGATTGGTTGATTCAGTCATTTAAATTTGTCTGCATCGAGACTTCTTGGGTTTTTACCCTTCTTACATCAATAGAAGGGTATTAAGATCGCTTGAAAACTCGACTTTTTATCCGAGGCCCACAGGGCCGAGTGTCATATACCATTCGACTCAGCTCGACGAACTGAGCACATGTCTGTGTGTATGTATGTGTGTGTGTGTGTGCGCGTTACAAATAATGTCACATCGGTTTCTCAGCCATCTGTGAACCGATTTTAGTTCTGTTGACGGGAAATGGAAGCTACAACATTCCCATAGAACGCTATTGATTTTTTTTCATTCGGACATTTCGTTACGAAGATATGAACGAAACAGTACTTGAAGGCCTATTATAATAGTAATCAAACAGTTTAGTCTCCGATTACATACTGAGCTATTACATACAGAATGGTGGAATTTCGCAATTTTCACCCAAGAAAAGCGGGATTTTTCCAAGTTTGATTGGAATTACGAATTTCTTTTTCTCACAAAGTGAAGTGATAGGCATTCAGCAAACTACAAACTAAAGGTAAATCCTATGAAGTACATGTTTTCGTTTAATATAAATTAGATATATTTGTCAATATTTTTACCTGGAATAATCGCCACACATCTCGCCTAAAATCTTACTTTTTTATTGTTGATGTCAACTGATTTATAGTGAACGTTTTTTGACAATAGATTCAACTATATTTTATGACTGATATGAACTGAAATCATTTAGAGAACGTATAGTAAAATCAAACGATATTTCTCCCTTTCCGTGACGGGATTAGATTTCCTGATCATTTGATCAGATCTCTCCTATTTTGATTCCAATCATTGGAAAAGATCCGGTGACGCTATAAAGATTTAAAATCTTTCAATCAGTTTGACACAGGCCGCTGTTTTACTTCGGTGTATTAAAATAAATCAATGCCTACTTATTTGTATTATTTACATACTACTCTTCATGCATGGTTGTTGTTGTTGTTTCACACGTAAGTTTTCAACTGGCATCAAACGTAATATTCTTCATATAACAACCATATTACATTTTAAAATAAATTCGATTTTTGTTTTCAGGGAGAGCAAAACTTGATTCCTACTGCTAGCACATCACAAGCCAAAGCCAGCGTTTTACGGATTATAATCTCCTACGCTGAAAAAAAAACTGGCCATCGAGCGGCTGATGAATCTGTGAACGTGTGGAAAAATACCGTCAAGTGTTGAAAACTACTTCTCTAGTTATGACCCGATCCCGTTATGCTTCAATCACGGCGATAACAGGAGAATCCCGTTGCAAAGTTCAGAATGGTAAAAATGTAAACATATACGGTAATACGGCTACGGAATCAATAGCACTGTGGTCTGCAAGACGAACATTTTTGTTGCGTGAGGGGCAAAAATCGTACTCATAGATAGAAGAAGGAGGAAAATCCAAGAAGTCTCGATGGAGACAAATTGAAATGACTGAATCGGAATCAACCCATCACCAGTTGTCGAGGAGTACCATGTAGCCAAGGGGCCGAGCCAGTTAGGGACGCTTTTTGTCATGGCTTTGTAGTAAATTCTTCCACCCGGTGCTGACGATATCGGTGCGATGTTCTTGAAAGCAATCATTGACGGAGCTGGGGTGGATATTCTAAACGCGAAAATTTAGCGAAAGACCAGCGATCGTTTTTGATGAATAATTCATCTACATGGTTCTCCTCGACCACTGGTGATTGGTTGATTCAGTCATTTAAATTTGTCTGCATCGAGACTTCTTGGGTTTTTACCCTTCTTACATCAATAGAAGGGTATTAAGATCGCTTGAAAACTCGACTTTTTATCCGAGGCCCACAGGGCCGAGTGTCATATACCATCTGACTCAGCTCGACGAACTGAGCACATGTCTGTGTGTATGTTTGTGTGTATGTGTGTGTGTGTGTGTGTTACAATAATGTCACATCGGTTTCTCAGCCATCTGTGAACCGATTTCAGTTCTGTTGACGGCAAATGGAAGCTACAACATTCCCATAGAACGCTATTGATTTTTTTTCATTCGGACATTTCGTTACGAAGATATGAACGAAACAGTACTTGAAGGCCTATTATAATAGTAATCAAACAGTTTAGTCTCCGATTACATACTGAGCTATTTGTGTACCGATTTTAGTTGGTGCCAAATCAAAGCTATGATATCTCCAAATAACTGGTCAAAATTTCATTATGATTGGATAATCCTTCATGGAGATATGACCAAAACAATACCTGAGAGCACATAATTGTGAGATGACAATATACTCGTTGCAGTGCAAAACCGAACAAGACCAATCACACCAATCGATGCCGCTTGCATTCTATTGTGTCGCATCTGGAGCGTTGTATAGCACATACAGCGGACTAGCCACACTATGCGACTGTATAGAATTAGAGCAGCATCGATTGGCTCGAGTGGTCTGGTTTTGAACTGCAACGAGTATATTCGAAAATTACACAAAGTCTCCATTTACTATTTTCAACGAATATGTACTTATTAAGCATCTTGAATCCATATCGATAATCAAAATTGACGCTTAGGATTGTCTAATTATTCATTCAATGGACTGATTATATGAAATTTCTAATATTTATGTAATTTTCCCTTTTATATAACCAACATACACAGGTCTTTAAAGACTTTTAATGGTAATATTTTAATTAATTTAATTGCTGAACAATACGTTCAGGATTGACAAATAGATCATTTTGTAAGCTGAATGTATGGCATATTGAATATTTCTGAATCTTCTTGGAATTTCTTATGAAAATATGTATCCAGTACAATATTGCCCACATTTGAGTTTGTTATTTTGGTGAAGTGTAAGAAGGGTTCAGTCTCACCATCGGTGGATTAATGCGGGTTTTTCCTATGTGATCGTGAATCGCATTGTTTTGCTTGAATTTATGATAGCTTTTCCAAGTCCAACACCTTTAATACTTCCTGAAATTGTGTACAAAACGACTTCTCTATGTGTATCCTGAAACTACCACAATTCATTTGAATAAATTAATACCTTGAAAGAAGGTTATTTTAGTTTTCTAATGTAGTCATATCGATGAAAATTAATAAAATATATTTATTGCTTCATCATGTTTACTTTCTCGTGATTGTTTAAAGTAAATAATACAAAAATGAATTTTCTTACTTAACACTGAGATAACGTCACATCACCTGTTTAATGTACGAACAGACGACGCAGAACGACAGGTGCTGGGAGTGAATCTAGAAAGAAAATATATGATCAATTATTATACAAGGTAATAAAGCCAACAAGGATCTCACGCCTATTCTGCAAACTGTGAACTCACACTCAGACTCAGTTATCGATCAAGATAAAGGACAGTTGCTTAAGTGTTTGCACTGATAGCCGGGTCGTAGTTCCAATGTTGTCACAAACACAACATTCGGAATGTGCAGCACCCGCTGCTCGCCAAATGCAATGTAGTCCGAATCCGAAGCACTTGCAACGGCAAAGTCAGTCAGTGATTTAGTAATTTCCACCACGCGACACAAACGACCGACGACTGGATCATACCTTTGTCTTTACTCGATTTCGAAAATGAAATGGCCAACGTGAATAATCGATGTTTGTTCTTGTGTCCTTCTGATGCTTTCCGGTGGATTCCATGTTCGTTTTACAGACATCATATCCGAGCAAAAAACAAAATCCTTGTTATAGTTCGCTGCTTCGGTTTCGCGTTTATTAAATTTGTTTGTATGGAAACGCCAATTGTTACCACTATTCTTATCCTCGTCGCTTTTGGTTTCTTTGGGTCCGCCTGTTGTTTATTGGCCGCCACTTAGCCATTTGCCTGAAGTTGATAGGAAACATTTTTATTGTTGACAATGAAAACATAAACGGCTCAATGAATTTAATGGACTGATCAGTGCCACTGATATAGATAGATTGTGATAGAGCATATGGCAGCTATTTTAGGACTCCATCGCGAGTCACCTAAAATTAGCTGTAAAAATCTTATGTTCGCGGTAGCTCTAATGAAGTAGATTAGGTCTTTTTTGAATGTTTCTCTTATACAATTTGTTATTTATTTATCTAATTCTTTTTTATTATATATTATACCAATTTTTCATTTCCAGAACATGAGCGCATCTAAAATACGAGGGAAAAAGTGGACCGTCGAGGAGGATGAGGCTCTTTGCCTCTCCTGGTTACACGTGTCACAGGATGGAGCAACTGGAACGAACCAAAAGTTGGACACGATGTACAATCGGATTTACGATATGTTTGTGGAACTCTGTAGCAATAACGATTCCATGTGTAACCCTGAGCTCCGAGCGCCAAGCGGTTTGAAAGCCAGGTGGTTGGCAATCAGCAAGGCTTGTAGCAAGTTTGCTGGCTGCCTGGCACAAATTTCTGCTCGTCAGCAAAGTGGTGCTTCACCAGCAGATGTTCTAAAACAGGCCTTGGCGCTGTACAACGTAACAATGAAATCCCCGTTCGCTTTATTGCATGCCTACAAGATTTTGGAGAATGCTCCAAAATGGAAGCAATATCATGATGCAAAGGTAATCAATAGTTATTTATAGAGAAAACCAAAATGAAAACAATCACGCATGCGACCATTGACCAATAAACGTAACACTCGAAAATATTCTATCATACAGCGATTTACCAGCCAATTCAAATAATTGGTAGTTGTCAGGCACGCCAACTAAATGAACTTATTGAGGGGGTGGGGGGTGATGAAGGGGGGAGGAGGTGTCAAGACATGTTGTCAGGACAATCAAGTTTTTTTCGATGTTGAAGGAGATGTATGTATAAGTTTTTTTCAATCAAGATACCACCATGGGTATCATCGGTATTACCAGTATCAGTACGACTATTTAGAAGTATCGGAATTTTTTTGTTCAATTTGTACCTACTTTGGCCAATTTAGCCGACTTTAATCTAATATTCGACGTCACAGAACCTATTATAAAATATGGTGTTTGAATGAATTTTATTCTTATATTATGTATTCTATATTCTATTAATTATGTTTCTTCTTCTTTTTGTCTCAGGTACCGGCAGCCAACGTGTCAAAGCGTAGGCGGTCGAATGGCGATACCGACGACGGCTACGGAGATACTACCCAAGACAGTGCGGCTGATGTTCCATTTGTATCTCCTAGCCGTCCAATGGGTCGGAAGGCCTGTAAGAAACTGCAACAGCTGCAAGGCAGCTCCGGACATGCAGCTTTACAGATGGCAAAGGCCGGAAACCTCTTGGCAGAGGCAGCTAAGGAGAAAGCAATACTGTCGAAGGAAAGAACACAGGCCATCAATCGGATGGTGAATCACTCCGTTATGTCAGTCGACATGTCAAAGCTCTCCGAAACCGCCAGAGAATACTACGAAATCGAACAAAAAAGAATTCTTGAGCAAATTACGGCGGAGAACCAACGAGCAAGTATGCCCATGAGCGATGCTGAGGATTGTGCGTGCGATGATGTCAGTAATCATGCTAACGATGTTGACGAAGATTATCCTGATGATGTGGTTGAAGAAGGTACTGACGATGTTGCCGAATATCATGCTGACGATGTTGCCGAAGATTATGCTGACGATGTTGCTGAAGATGACTAAATCACTGTTTTATTTTATTTTAATATAAAAAAACCAAAGGAATAAATGTGTGTGTGTGTTTGTGTGTGTGTGTGTGTGTGTGTGTGTGTGTGTGTGTGTGTGTGTGTGTGTGTGTGTGTGTGTGTGTGTTGTGTGTGTGAGAGAGAGAGATAGAAAGAAAGAGAAATAAAGTGAAGGAGAGATGCGTGTGTGGTTTTACTCCTCTTCTCCCTTTATGTTCCACAGATGCTCAATTAAATCAGCTTGCAATTGGTAATGAGCAGCTGTCTTGTGTACTTGCTCGTACCGTTCAAGAAAAGCCGCGAAGTCGGTACATTTTGGACCCATTGGCACTTCTACATAGTCTTTTTCAACGTCGGATGGACCATCTCTCTCATCTTCTACAATCATGTTGTTCAGTATAATGCACGAACGCATGATAGTGGACAGATCATCTTTTTGCCAGAGTCTAGCTAGATTTTTTAGAATGGCAAAACGTGCCATTAAAACACCAAAAGCACGTTCGACATCTTTCCGGGCTGCTTCGTGTTGAATTGCAAAATGCTGCGGAGAACGTAAAAACAATCTAATTATATTTATTTAACTGACTTTGTTTGTTTTTAGAATTATTGATATCTAGAAAATCAGCTCTATTCCCGTTTTCGTACGAATCGCAATTTCACATTACCGTTTCCGTACGAATTCTATCTTCTTGTTGAGACTCAAATCGTATTTTCTCCGACACATCATTTAAGATCGCAAAATGTTCGTGTGGGTTTGTGGAAAATAGTAACAGGAATAAACGGACGAGATTTTTTTGCCTTCTAAAATGATGCGTCGGAGAAAACTGCTTTTGAATTTTTCGGAAATGCATCAATGCGATTTGAACCTTAAGGTTTTGTACGAAAATGAGAATGCAAAAATTTGATTTGTACGAACGTATCCGACTTTTACGTAAACGGAAATAGAAGGAAGATACACCGGGGCAAGTCAAAATGGTGGGGCATGTTGAAATGGGTATGCTATCTGAAAGCAGAACTGAGTTATCAATGAATATGTGTTCAAGTTTGTATTTTGCGATGGTGTACAGTGCTTACCTACCAATTTCTATTTGCCCCACCGTTTCAACTTTTTTCGGTGTACCTTAATTATTTATTTTGAAAAAAAACTCGAATAATTATGCAAGAAAAAGCATGTAGGTACCTTCCGTTTTTGTCCAACCGGCGAAGGATTCGTTTGAACGAGTGTTGCAAGGGGAGGATAAATCCCGTCCGCTAGGTAAT